>JAHWFO010055944.1:1765597-1845628 GCA_023313115.1 Rhysida immarginata
TTGATTTCTGTAGGTTGCCTTTTAATTAAAAAATTATTTTTTTTTTTTTTTCCCCCCCCCCCCCCTTCCATTGGTGTTAATATTTCACTTGCTTCTTTTGCTATGAAAGCAAAGCAATGTAATTCACTCTTTTTAGAAGAAGGAAAAAGGGAAAACTGATAACGTTCAAAATGCTTGGATATAGATGTATGTGCATTAATATTTTGTCTCTTTAAAAAAATGACATTCATATAGACAAAGATAAAAGCCAAACATAAATACAGCTATAATTGTTGACGGAAAGACTCAACAGAATGGTTTATATTTCTCAAACAAAGCAAGAACCATTATGCATTGAAGAAACTTTTAGTCTATAACTAAGTTGAAATTGAGGCTTTCTGAAAAAATGTGAATCAGTATTGGCTTGGCATCAATATCTGAAATCATCTCTACCCTGATGATTATTTATCTGATTCATGAAGAGAAGGCTAGGATGGACAATACAGGGGACAAAATGACAAGATAGAAAATTTTGGGCTTTGATTATGGATTTATTTTTGGTTCCATTTTTACCATTGAAGCATAATGAAGACCCAGCCAGTGAATATATATTCTCTGCTTTTTTTTTTTTAATAAATTTTTTTAAAACCGGGTTTTTTTTTCTGAATGATTGAAGCATAGGAATGATGTGTGCATTTTGCATGCTTGTTGATGTCTAACCAAAGGTTAATATCAATTAAAATGATATTTATTATTATGAACTGTTTTATTATTTGTGAATCTAGTTAGAACTTTGATTCTGAAACTAACAAAGTTTAACCTAAAATGCGTTAATACTTGAGGAAAATAGCCAATATTATAAATTGGTAATTGCAATCTTCATTTCAAATATATCGATGGGTAAATAGATTAGGTATTGTAATTTCTCCTTTTCTTGAATGCACAAAATTGCTATGGCATAAGAGAATTTTTTTTAACTTCTAAATTCATCCAGAGACTTACTCAAATTTCAATTCATTATTATCAGGTTTCAACATCGACAAATTTTTTTGAGTTCATTACCTGATGATTTTATGATTTAGCAGTTTTGTAATGAGTATTTTTACACATTCAGAAATGAAAATGGGAACAAATTTCCATAACCCAAATTATGTAATGAAATTGTAATATATACAATCGGGTCTAACATAATGCTACTGTCTTTCTTCCTAT
Organism: Rhysida immarginata; assembly: GCA_023313115.1. NCBI lineage: Eukaryota > Metazoa > Arthropoda > Chilopoda > Scolopendromorpha > Scolopendridae > Rhysida > Rhysida immarginata. Next base: position 1,766,789 of record JAHWFO010055944.1, read on the forward strand.
TTTTGTTTGTTAGGATTCATTTCTTATTTGTATAATGAATAATTTGTATCCGAACAATTTCATTTTGTATAATGTTTTATATTTCTTATGTTTTAAGGTTTGTCTTCTTTTCATGAACATAAAATAGTTTATTGATACTAATTTTATATAATTAGTAATATATATATATAATAATGTAATAAAAATATATATAAAATAATAATATATTTATGTAGTTTCTTTTATATTCTCTAAAAAAAAGCAATCTCTTTCTTGCAATTAAACCAGAAAATCTCGAATATCTCACAAAATGTCACTTAAAATTCACTGTTTATTTTTACATAATGTATGCAATATTAACCTGAAATTTTCTAAATGGATTTTACTTTATAATTTTGATACTGAATGTTACATAAACAGGTCACTTTTGAAAAATGTATATATTCAGTGGGAAGGAGGATAGAGATGTCTTTATTTCCTAAATGATCATTTAATTACTTCCTGAGGCAGTTAAATAGTTCTGCATTACAGTAAAATTTGATTTCAATCATTATTCAGGAACATTTTGCAATCTTTTTTCATGTTTATAAATAAAGTCATTTTTAATAGAAATTTCCTTTTTATAATAATTTAAATAGACTTCATTTCTTCTTTCTAAATTGAGTGAATATTTATAGTCCAAGGAAAATATATAACATTTAGATTTTAACACCTCATTGCCGTTTCCCCTTAACTACATAGGTGACCTTAACTGACAGCGAGACATAAACCGTTTAGCAAATTTATTTTTACAATTAATTTCTTTGCAATGTTGAATGATTATTCCTTTCCCCATAGATCGAACTAAAGGCCGATTTCCATGTGCACAAAATTTCATGCGTTCATGGTTTCTCCGTCGGTGCGAATGTGCATCATCCGTTTCGGCCAATTTCCATGCACGCACGAAGTCATGCGTTTATGTACCTGTTTGGTGCGTTTTTGTGTCTAGCTGCAAGACGCATGAATTGATCATGTTATCACCCCAATGCATGCATAATGACAATGTTTTTGTCTCTCATTTGTTTTCATTTTTCATCTTGCATGTGCTTTCAATTATCAGAAGATCAAAAGCAAGCTTGCCATGACTGGACCTCACCATCAAAATTATATACTATGTATTTTAATTATAATTTAATAGAGTCAAATCGGTCCGTGGTCCTGAAATTTTTTGTGGAGTTTCCTTTAAACTCGAGAATATATAATCTTGTAATAATATATTTCTTACGAAGTAAAACAATTGGATCTTCTTGGTTAAATGAATAGGATTTTTGCTATCACCATCCTCTTACGTTAATTTTTGCTAAACTTTTCATGAAGTTTTGCTTCGTTTTTTTTCTTGGTGTTTTTTCAATTGATTCTACCGTTTAGGAGATAGAGCCCCTGAAAGTGTGGAACTTTTGAAGTTTTGAACTATTCTACACACGCATAGACTCTGTCTCCATAGGACTGCTGCCCCCAAAAGTTTACTTGGACACTAAAAAATTTAGAATTTTTGAAATTCTGACTTCGGATTCTTAAAGACGAATTAAAAGTAGAACAGGAATGTCTGTAAGACCCACTCTCTATCTCTTTGTCTTCATCGATAAAATTGGGTTCAAAACTTTAAAAGTTCCACGTTTTCAGGGTCCCTATCTCCTAAACGGTTGGATCAATTGAAAAAACACCAAGAATAAAACATTTCTTGAATATTGTCTACAATCTGAATATACCATTAAAAATAGGGGTTCCTATTTAAGATTTCAAAGTTACCCCTCCCCCCCAGCCCCCCCTCACAAGAGGGGGGGGGGGTAACTTTTTAATTAATGAATTTCCCCCACGAAATAATTTTTGATTTTGGACATTTTTTCGTACAATGCTTAGTTTCCGAGATATTCTGTTGTCTCAAAATAAATGCCTCACCCTATATAAATGGTGCTGCAAATAAAAATAGCCTCGCATGAATTCTCTGCAATTCATGCGAGGCTACTTTTATTTGCACCACTCTGTACAATACATTTATTCTCTTTTTATCTCAATTTCCCGTCCATTTTTACGTCGCCAAAAGGTAACGGGAGGGGGGGGGGTAAAGAGGAACTTTGATCTGATGAATTTCAAACGAAAACTAGCATAAAATATTTAATGTACTGGTACATTACAGTACAGTACATTACATTACATTAATTTGCTTTCCAGCATATAATATTTAAAATACTGGCATATTACAGTACATTATATAGTATATATACGAAGTGAGTGGTGGCTTTGCAGTATAAAAGATGGACAACGGGATTATTGACTAGATTCGCCATTTATTCCCGGCTTCTTCAAGGATACACAACGAGAGGCTCGCAAGCCTTTTTATACAGAAATTTGGGTACATATGAACCAGTGAGTATGGAGGGACAGGGCAAGACAAAAAAATAACCAATAAGAAAATTAACCAATAAGTCAAATAAACTAAGGAAAAAAGAAAAAGAAATACAAAAAATGTGCGTGGGGTCGCAAACGCGGACCGAAAAGAGGTCGTATCCGGTTGTCAAATGACAAAACGGGACTGAATAAATACAAAACTGAAGAATTACAAAATGAAATAAAAATTATATAAGGCAAAGTACAAAAGCAAATACAAAGAAAAGATTACAAAAGGTCTGACAGAGGATGGAGCATGGCGAACACATCGAACTCAGTCTGGCAATTTCGATGACAACGGATATGATGGATTGTTGGAATTGGTGGTAGGGTCGGAAAGGAGGGTGACAAAATTATTGGTTGCGATAAAGTACATAGATTATTGACTTGTTGGTTAATTTTCTTATTGGTTACTTTTTTGTCTTGCCCTGTCCCTCCATACTCATTGGTTCATATGCACCTAAATTTCTCTATATAAAGGCTTGCGAGCCTCTTGTTGTGTTATCTTGAAGAAGCCAGGAATAAATGGCGAAACTAGTCGATAATCCTGTTGTCCATCTTTTATACTGCAAAGCCACCACTCACTTCATCAGTAAGTACAGTAAGATGGGCGATAGTGAGAAAAAAACTATCGATAGTACTATCACGTGAGTTAACTAAAAAACTATCGTGATAGTACTATCGATAGTTTTTTTCTCAACTCGATAGTATCACAATAGTCTGCAACTATCAATAACTATCGCGATAGTTTGCAATTATGAGTAAGGAATCGAATACTCAAAGAAACAAACATCAAGAATAATAAATTATCATCTTTTGCCAAAGAATATAACATTTATTTAACAATAGAATGAAAAATACATTACAAAAACAATTAATTACATATTTAGAACATTTCATTGAGCCATTCCTTATACAAGAGGTTGCTTAAAATAATCAATTTTTCTACATGTTTTGGAGACAATGTATTTCTCCGTTCAGTAATGACATTACCCACTTTTGAAAATAGTCTTTCTGATGGAACGGAAGTGGCATCCACACACAATCTTGTTTGTGCAAATTCGTATAAAACTAACTTAGGTTGCGACCAGAATTTAAGGGGCTGCTTTTCCGTGATATACATGGCTGATCTAAATACTGCCTTAAACTCAGTTTATAACCTCCATCTCTCTCTTCAGTTCTTAAATCTGCTGCTTGATGGAAAATTAAATTATCAGGATATCCCCAAATGTCATCACAATCATTTTGCTCTGTTTGGGAGAGTGAAACACATCTATTTTGATGTTGGCTATTTTGGTCCAATGATAAATTTACCAATTCCTCATTGATTGTTGATAATGCATCTGCAGAAGCTTTTGCATTATGGAAATGTAGTCTCTTAAATCTTGGATCCAATAGTGTGGCAGTTGCTAATAGCTTATTGTATTCCACTGGCCCAAATCGTTTCTCAATGTTTGCAAGTAAAGCTTTTTTTAATTCTAGGCCTATTTCGCTCTGTATTGTGCATTTCATGATTGCATTCTTCATGCATCGCAACAGTGGAATAACAGTGCTTATTGTCACTTACCTTTCAGAAGATATCTCCTTTGTGACTGACTCAATTGGCTATCTTTTATGACATTTAACTTTTCTCTATTCATTATTGAAGGACCACTAAGTGCCATAAGAACATTAACTACATGCTTATTTAGGAGCAAGAATCTTTCTAACATAAAATATAACGAATTCCATCTAGTTTTAACTTCCTGTTTTAATTTTAATGGGGGATCAACACTAGCTGCTAACTGAATTGCCCTTAACCAAAGCCTCCTATAGACAAGGCCTGCTCACTCAGACAAAATGGTGGCAATTGAAGGCTGGCAGATGATATAGCTGAGATGATTTTTTTTTAAATGCTGAGCAAACAGAATGTAAAAATGCACAATATGATTTTTTATTCACAATAGTCTTCACTTTAAAATATTCCAATCGTCTAATTATTTAAATTCGAGTAATACAAAATAATTCTCCTTCAAAAAGTCAGTTTAGCTTAATAAATCTAAAATACATTATTATAATATTTTAATGTGATGAATTATTGTGAATAAAAAATCATATTGTGCATTTTTAAATTCTGTTTGCTCAGCATTTAAAAAAAATCCATCGCAGCTATATCATCTGCCAGCCTTCTATTGCCGCCATTTTGTCTGAGTGAGCAGGCCTTGTCTATAGGAGGCCTTGCCTTAACCTATCAGCTGCCTTTGAAGAAAGTAACAATGCACTTGACTTCAGTGATAATTGCCACAAGTGGCTTACAACATTTGATTTAATCTGTAGCAAACAAGTTTAACATATGAGCAAAACAATGCAAATGCTTATTTTTTCCAAAAAGTGTTTGTGTAGCTTTGACAATGTTTGCAGCGCCATCCGTAATTTTATCCTTATTAATGTTCCAGTCATTGAGTATGCTTTGTAAAACCTTTTGCAATTCATAAGCTGTATGATCTCGGGTAAGTGCATGGCATGCAATCACGACAGAATCAAGATTTTCATCTCCTAAGAAATGAGCTGTTAAACTAATATACGATTTGGTATTTAGAGGGTCAGTCCATAAATCAGTTGTAATACTAAGATGTTCAACTTCTTGCAACCTTTTTGCAATTATACTCTTTGCACTATTAAACTTAGCATCCATCATTGTTGTTTATGTTCTGCGACTAGGAATCTTGTACCTACTTTCAAGTTCATGAACCAATGTCTTAAAACCTTCACCTTCAACAATATTAAAGACCATGCTATCTTTGGCAATCATAAACAATAAGGCATTTGTTATCTTGTGTGTTTTTAGACCGTCACTTGCAAAATCCCTTTGCCTATTAAATGAAGTAATGATGGTATTACTCAAAGAAGAGTTTTCTGATAATGATGATGTTGGTCTCTCTTCTGCTTCGTGAGAAGTACTATCATCCACTTGTAGAGACAAAACATCAGACAAATGGCTACTGGAGGAACTGTTCTATCCAAGAGGAATTAACTTTTTGTGCATACGATGAATATGATCCCACAACTTCTTGAATATGAAAAGCTTTCCGTTTATAAGAGTCTCGTTTAATCATTTTTAATCCTATCATAGTTTTACAACAGTAAATGCCGAAAAATTTTAAAAAGAATTAGTAAGGAGGCGCTCTGTCAACTATCGCGATAGTTACTAAAATTATCGCGATAGTATCGACTTACTTGACTATTCGATACTATCGCCCATCTCTAATCCCACCTCTTTCTGATAGTACATATATATATAGTACATTAATTCTCTTTTTTTCTCAATTTTTCATCTCCAAAAGCTAATGCAAAAGTGAATTCTGAAAAACAAGATGGCGACGCCGTGATCATGTTTTATTTATTATAACTTCTCTTGCTGCCGTTTAACAGCCCGTTTTATGAAGTTCAAATGAATTTTTATTACAGTACTTTAATTTATTTTTATTATTTATTTATTTAATTTATTTTATTTATAAAGTACTTTAAAATACATGAATACATAATGTATACTTTAAAAATTTCAAGAAATGAACATACAATAAACGTACATGTAATCTACTGTAACTGTATTATTTTTTAATAAATAGAGAAAAATAATAAAGAAAATTCCACGGCCTGGACTCGTTTAATTAATTAATATCGGAGGTATTGGCGTGAAAAAATCCTCCAAAGACCATTTTCCAATTATTAGGTATCATCTTTGTCTTCTTCAAAATTAAATAACCTTTTATTATTTTTAAATAAACCACTATCTGTACTGTATTAAGGAAATTTTTGAAGAATCCGGCGATAATGAGTCGGATCTTGAAGTGTTTTAATTGTATAGATCAGGTTATACATTTTTCAAATCGTAAAAAAAGAAGTGAATCTGTACATTCTTGCATATTTTATTTAACTTAGCGACAAATCAAATACTGGGGATCGTATTATACAAGAGGGTAAAGTTTTTACTAAATTTTTTTTGGGCTCTGAAAATGGTATCGCATTATACAAGAGATCGCATTATAGTAGAATACTGTAATCTCTACATGTTGATGTTATCCATAATTGATAATAGGTCTTTGGTAGATCGATTTGATGTTTCACATAATTACTGCTTTTGAAAGTTGGGATTTGAAGTTTTTATGAAATTTGAAAATTTAACTTTCTAATAAGGAATCATTTGTGTCATCTCCATTGTTAAGATTGTTTAAAAAGTGAATCTCTTAGTTGATTGTCATTTTACAGAAAAAAAAATTGGAATAATCACCCACTGGTGCAGAAGTTGTGGCCATTTTTACAGACTTGGCCATTAAAGGGAGACGGGGGTATGTCTGTTTGAGTGTAAAAGAGAGACAGAGAGATGTCTATCAAAAACTTTAGAAAAAATTCTTATTTTGGACTTTTATAAAATGTCATTATGCATTATTTAATATTTTAATGGTCGTTTATACGAAGGGCGATTGATAAATAAGGTCTCCATGGCTGTAACTTTTTTATTTGTTAACCGATTTTCAAAATTCTTATTGTATCTTATACTGACATTTGTCCTCTATGTAATGCACTATTCACTTTTCGACATACTCCCCATCCCTTTCCACGCATTGCGCCAACACGTGACCACTCGGGTGTACCCGTTGAAGAGGAATTTCGGGGATGTTGTCGACACCAGGATTGAATGGCAGCTTTGGACCCTGTTCTGGAGTATGATAACGTTCGCCCGCACACGAGTCACCACACATCAGAGGCGTTGCAGCGCCTAGAGTTCAAAGATGAAAAATTGCAGTTCAAAAATGAAAGACTTTGCACATTGCGACTTTCACCACTTCCCAAAGAAGAAAGAGCCCCTTAAGGGACATGAGTTGGTTCTGACGGCGAGGTAAACGCTGCCATTCAATCCTGGTGTTGACAACAACTCCGGAATTCCTCTCCGACGGGTTCACCCAACTAGTCACGCGTTGGCGCAATGCTTAGAAAGGAATGGGAACTATGTCGAAAAGTGAATAGTGCATTACATAGAGGACAAATGTGAATATAAGATACAAAAAGAGTTTTTAAAATCGGTTAACAAATAAAGTTACAGCCATGGAGACCTTATTTATCAATCGCCCCTCGTATTTGTCATTTCTTGTCATTTGAGTTTCTCTAATTTTTATTTTAACATTTATTAATTGAAATTACAAAAAGTTTGAAAATTGTTATACAGTGCTCCCTCTCCATAACTTTATTATATGGAGTTCCCATTATAAACTTGCTGTTATGCAGATGGAGCACTGTATTTGTTCCTGTGAAGTAATTATTCTAATACGGTAATTAAATGTAAAAAGCTCTGAATTGGATTCCCTAATTTTCTCGGATGATGTGAGCCATCAATTCAGTGTTTAATTTATTACTATATCATCACTGTTCACCTGGGAAGAAATATTGATGAAAGTTCCAATGCCAGCTATGGACAGCCATGTATCAGTGTCATTAACTCGATATAGCCACACGTAGCTGATATCTGCAAGCTTGGGTTTCCATGATCTTTTAGCAGTGTGAATTTCTTTATTTACTATTACACCATTTTATACTGCCCAGAATACAAAACAAAGCCAATAAAACCATGCAGAAATGGGAAAACCAAATGGCAAAAGCTAATTAAATGACACCCCACACAAAATACAAAAAAAAAAAACAAAAAAAACAAGAACAAATAAATCAACTATCAAAATTGACACAGCAATAGAAAGAGACAACAAGTATTTAAGTCTATTTTCAGATAAATGTTTTTTACAATGATGACGATGACAGGAAAAAATATCACAATTTAAAAAAAGACCTAAAAACGAATTGAAATTGTTAATAATAAAAGATAAGGCTGAAGACCCAAAAAGAGAAGATCGAAAGCAAAGACGTTGAAAACGTAATGGACAAGACGGGGCAATGAACAGAACACAAAATAAAAGAGCAGAATTAATAAAACCACGTAAAAGTTTAAAAAGAAAGAAAACATTAGACTGAAAAAAGATTTGTTTGGATGCCCAGACTCCTGGGTAAATGAAAAACTATTTAAGTAGCTTAAAAAAGTGATGCAAACAAATCTCCTTTCAACTCGCTGGAGAGATTTAAAGCAATTCTGAGCACAACCAGACCAAACTGGTGAGGCAGTAATCATAGGAAGAACAATAACATCAAACGGGTAAATTATAAATAAGTTCTAAAAGTTTAGTAAGTAACTAATTTATTAAGTAGAGATGATAAAATAAATTCAAAGCATGAATGCAACTGGGCTGACCATCATTGTTGGAGAAAATAGGCACAATTTAAAGAAGATTAGGGACTTTTTGGGTTTTAATTAAATCAAGAATATTAATCCCACTCATAAGTGGAAGCAAGCATGCAGATTGATATTTTTGGAGAATATATTTTGAGACGTAGACACCTTATTCTTTCCCAAATACCACCATCATCTGGTTGAATAGTCCGATTGACCATCTGTTAAGATTTTTTTTTCTGCGTGAATGTAATTCGCTATTTATATTATACTAACATATATAAATAAATATACTGACCTTGAATATTCATTTCTATTCTATAAAGTCTAAGATTTTTTTTATGAAATGTAAAGCGTGTGAATAAACAAGGCATGAGATCCACTTGATCACAAAAACTTGATATTTATTGGCATACATTTTTCCTTTTATATAAGAGTAGGAGTTGTGATAAAGTATATTAATTTTATTAAAAGAAATATAAATAAAAAAAATCTGCCACAGTTGTTCAAATTTTTCCTTTTATTTATATTTTTTTAAAATTGTATGAAAGCATTTTATATACTCCTTGTCATTAAAAAAAAAAAAGTTTGAAATATATACTTTGAGATTGAAAAGTCATTTGAAAAGAAATTTGTACTCCTCAACAACAACAAATGATTAAACAATGAGCATAGGTATGGCAAAATTTTTGGATCAAAATACCAAAATTATTACAACTTTCAGTAGGATGTTGGACCGCCATTATTTTTAATACATTCTGCCTCATGGGCATGGAGTTGTACAAATTGTTATTGTAATCTTGACTCAGCACTTCCCATGCAGACTGAACTTTGGCTTGGCTCCTGCAAATATTGTACCAGTAGTGGAGTCTTAACATCCAATAGCATCCCATAGGTTTTTCTAGTGGTTCAACTTTTTTTTATTGTGATAATGAATTTTATTTCATAAATTTTATTTATTATTGTTTTAGGGTCAAGATGAAAAAATTCAGACAACAGAAGACTCTCTTCAAGGAGTGGTCAAATTTGGTTGGATTCGTGGTGTATTTGTAAGCATGCAGTTTCTGTAGATTCAACAATTATAATTTTTTTTTTGTAAAACGTAAATATTTTTTATTTTATTTATGTGCATAGATTCGCTGTCTTTTGAACATTTGGGGTGTAATGTTATTTCTTAGGCTGTCCTGGGTTGTAGGCCAAGCTGGAATCTGTATGTATTTTAATGTTCTTAGTTTTATTATTGACTTCATAGTATTTTCTATAGGCATTATGCCGTTTATATTTAATAAGATTAGATATTAAGAAACTAAATAAGAACCCAAACCACAATTCAACAAATGGGATTTTTAATCTGGAGCCACATGCTTCCTCAAAATCTTGTTTGTGGAATGGCAGTTTCCATTTGTCCACAGTTTTTGGCATTATACGGTTTATATTATCAAGATTAGATATTTTTTAAAAAAAATTGCAACAACAAAACACAATGATATCAAAAAGTGTTAAATGTAACTGCCAAAAACTTTCAATGTAAGAACTATTTAGGCTTAATTTTTGATAATGAATTCAGTTGCCAAACACTTTTAGAGGAATTAAAATTTAAATTATGCAATATTGTCCGTTCAAAATCAAAAAAATGGTTTCTGGTGCATTAAGACGTGGAAGTACAATCTATAATTTCCTATGTCATTTAAAAAGAAATTTAGTCAATTGAAACAACTTCTTTTTACCTTTTTTCGAATTTTGTATATTTATAGTAGAGTCCACTTATAAGAACTCCGAATATATAACAGTACTCCGGATTTAAAAGCCATTTCTCATGTCCCGAATATTTCCCCAATGTTTTCTATATTAAGATAATCCGGATAAAAGAGCAGCCTGCTTATAATAGTGTTATTTTCTATTTAGTCCTCATATAAGAGCTTGGACTATGAACAGTTTTGTGATTGGTTAGAGCGTTTTAAACCAAGTCACAACATTAAGCTTTAAAAAGTTCATTGCGAAGGAGCTATGGCTGATCATGCTGGTGCCGAAAACTCGATAAGAATATTCGACCACAAGTGTTTGAACGCTATCAGCCTGATAATGTGTATAATGCTGACAAAACGGGGCTTTTTTTTGTCCTGTTTTTATGCAACAGGCACAGACAAAAAAGCTTGTTATAGAAAAATTCAAAAGCCCCGCTGTTTCAACAGATTTCAGCCCTCTTTGCCATATTTTAATAGTGCCAATGCCTGGATGACCAGCTGGATTTGGTTGGAATCTTAAAAAGGTTGGACACAGAATTAAGGGGCAGGGGAAGATCATCTTTTTGGTGATAATGCACCTTGGCACAAAATTGAATCTCCTCTAGAGAGCATAAATATCATTTTCATGCTGCCTAACACATCATTGATTTGGCTGTTGGACCAAGGCATCATCCGAGCAATTATCGCACTATCACACAGACATTATGTGTAAAATGCTTCACGTATTAAATGATGGCATATCAACAAATGATGGCTGCAAAATCGATTGACTTATGGAAAGCGTCCCATTAGCTAAAATGGGCTTGGTTCCTAGTTTCTCCTACAGCCATTAAAAATTGTTTTTGAAAGGCAGGTTTCCGCTTAAACGATGTAGAAGAGGTTCCAGTTTCACAAGATGCAGTGAATTTCAAGGAATCTCCCAAATTGAGTTTGAAGCATTTCTTGATTGTGACAAAGACATTGCCTGCTTTGGAACCCTTTCTGACAGTGACATTTGTGAATCAGTGAAAAGAACAAAAGGTGAAATGGTTGAGGATGAAGCTACAGAAAGCAAAAATCTGGATGAATAGCCACCAAAAATATCGCATAATGCAATGTTGGAAGCTCTGTCAATTATATGCTGGTTTTTAGAACAAAGCTGTACAGATTATAATGCTTTTTATGAACTTGAAGAGATTATTGAAAAATCTACTTTAAATTTTTTACACACTAAAATAACATATCTTTTCCATTCTTGATATGTACAATACACTATCTACCCAAAAGTAATTGGACAAGTTTGGTTTTAGTCGAATATCTAGAATACTTGACGAATTATCCTGAAACTTCAGGGGTGTAAAGAGCATGTTACATCTCGTATGTTTCATCCAAAAAATTGAACAAAAAAAAAATGTTTGGGTTCACCCTGTAAAAAATAATGCTTGAAATGCATTGAAGCTGTACAATATGATTAAGAGGCTTCTTTTACTTGCCTGTGTTCATTTATGAGAATAGCCCATATATTCATGGAGATATAAAGGTTTCTTTAAAAAAAAATCGAATTGTTTATAACATGTAGGGTTTTCAATCCAATGCAATGCCATTTTCAGAAAACATGACAAACTACAGCAGACACAACACCCTGTAATCAGAATATTAAGATATTACATATTTGATGAAAATATGAGAGTTTTTACTAAATAATGTTTAACTGTACATGTGCAAGCATTACTAAAATGTCTTTTGCGTAATTTATTAGCCAAATGTTAGAGCCACTCTTTAAAAAAAAAAAATTAGAGCCAAATGTTAGAGCCAAGCAAATATTGTGAAAATTCAGAAAGACATTATTGCTAAAATGAGTTGAATTTCAGTTGTTCTCTAAAGTAAATAAAACGATAAGGGGTTTTCTCCAAATTTTTATTTTTGGATCGGACACCAGTATCAACTTCTCCTTATGCTGATATAAAGGCATATTGACCTCGTATTGACTTTATTTTGTTCAATTTTTTGCTGGTCCCCTATTTGCCTTTGGGACAAAACCTTCACTGAAATATGAGGTTGGTTGGTTAGTTGGTTTATTAGAATTTTTGGCATCGACTACTGAGGTCATTTTGCGCCTTTTACAGAAGTTATATCTGTACGCAGCCCAGGGCAAACACAAACATCCATGCCCACGGCAGGATTCGAACCCACGACCAGGCGGATTCGAGAACTAGAAAGCCTACGCCCTAACCCTCTTGGCCACCTGGCCGGCTGAAATATGAGGTGTATCTTGCTCTTTATATCCCTAAAGTTTCAGAAAATTCGTCAAGTATTTTTCTAGATGTTTGACAAAATGCCTAAAATCAAAAGTGTCCAGCTATTTATGGGTACATAGGGTATGTATTGCACTCTAAGAAATTGTCAGATGAAATATCTTAATAAAAAATCTTAAAAATTCAACTCTCTATTCTTTAAAAAAACAAAAAACATTGGGAACCTCTAATCCCCAAGAAGATTCGAATATCGGATACGTATTTTGGATACCAAGTAGCCATCCTAGTGGTGAGAGGCAAGTGTCAACTAAAGAAAATAAAGCCTTAGTTCTAGAGAATATATATATATACAGACAAGATGGGGGGGGGGGGCAATTGAAAAGAATATCTCCCATTAGTTAAAGGTTAAGTGACACGGAGTTTCCACTTGTTGATTTTATGGTTTCATTAGAAGTAGTTTGTCTTAATATATTTTATGCAATAATTCGTTTCCCTGAAATTAAAGGTTAAATATGTAAAAATTGGATTTTTAATGTCTATTTCCGAAGATTGCCGAATATCAGCTACGGCGGCCGATAGTTGGCGCTGCATGTAGCCTCACCATCATGAATACATAGCACGATTTCTGCCATGCATAGTATAAGTAGGAATGGATGAGGATGTAAGTGTGTAATCTGATAAAAATAACAATTAAAATTACAACTTAAAACCTTTTAGAGTATTAATTTTTATTATTTGATCAAAAACGGCATACGAAAGAATATTTTCTTGGTCTTGTTTTCAAAATTCTGCTCAATGAGAGCAAAATAAATGAAGGATAATCTAGATAGAGAAGTCAGCTGAGCCAGGGGTTTAGGAAGAGTGGAGCTGAATAATTTATGTATCATTTTTCTTCATTCTATTTGAATTGATTCTAACGATATCGGGAATGAGCGTCACTTTTAAAAATTAATTCCAAACAGATAGATCCATACCATGTCACAGCGGATAGATGGTTTTTATGTGCTGCAATTCGAAAATACAGTATATCTAAGGACAACTTCGAAGCCAAAGGAATAGAATTTTACCAAACTTTTTCATAAACTTGAAAATACTAATCACAATATTTCCAGAAGTTCACATAAAAATGGAATTTGCAGTCAATAAATTCTATATTTTTAATTATGATATTCAGTCGATTAAATGAAACACGCTTAAAAAGGCCTTCACTTAGGTTGATCGTACAGCGCTAAAACACTCTTACCCAAACTGATTTCAAGTAAAGAAAAATAAAGTATATAAACATTCTTATCACTTATCATACAGAAGTTTTAGATGTATGTGAATAAAACAAAATACACTAAACAATAATGAGTTTCATGATGGCCACTTGGAAGAAATCCACCGATTGCAGAAATGGGCTCAAACGAAGCTCTGATAAAACATTTACAGTTTTGATATTAATTTTTGTCAATTTTATACCTCCTTTTTCCTCCTTGTGAATTAGAGGTTTTCAGTCTTTTAGCAAGAGGTTTTCATTTTTTTACTAGAAAACTTTTAGAGATTTTATGTAAAGATATTCGACGTCAAACGATTTCCCGTGCCTCCTTCAGCCCCTCCCCCCCATAATTATTTTTCTTCAACTTTTACTATGTGTTGGGCCTACTATACCCTGTCTTAGCTTTAGTTGAGAGTGACGTCACGAGTGAAGCGGTTACAGTTCGTCCGCATGAACAAATAGTTCGAATAATTTTCTATATAAAAAGTTCAAAATTTTTTCTGCAGTCATATTTCGTATTTTTCTCCTCGATATAATAAAAAATCGGCGGATAGAAAAGCCATTTGACGAAATTAAAATAAAAATTAAATGAAGTCAGTCTGTAGTCGAGATTATTTGACTGTAAAATGGTGGCGTCTGGTTCCTACATGAAGAACGTCAAAGAGATGTCAGAAATGTAAGATGATCTGATTTTCCACGAAGAGGATTCAAATATCTTAAATATTAATTTTAAAAAATGATATCTGACAGATACCATTCGACTATTTTATTTTTGAGAAGCCACACGGTCGAACGTAGTACAAGGCTGTAGTACTAGTCTAACGGCAGAAGGATACAGTGTTGTGCACTATGTCCGTCACACTCAACTGAAGCTGAGACAAGGTATAGATTTATTATTATTTTCGATAAATGGTATATTATTCTGTTCATACGTAAGCAAGCTAAAACTGTGCATTTAGATTATTAAGTGAAATGTGTAGATAGTTTGAACACCGTTTTTTTGTTTTCTTGCTTGCTGCATCTTAGGCAATTTTAAGTGAGGGAAAAATACGCACATTTTTGCTGATGATAGGGATAGATTCCGATTTAAAAAAAACCTGCAAATTCAATTTAAATTAGGTATTTTTTTAATGCGTTAATTCCAACAAAATAATCTTAAGAAATAAACAAATGCATTTGAAAACTGAATGCGCCTTTGCTGCTGTTGCATTGTAAATATACGATAGATTAATTTTTTTTATTTTTTTTTATCAGTATTTAAAATTTCAAATTGTATCTTCAAATTAAAAATAAATTGATGGATAATATATATGAGGCCTCAGTTTACTTAAATTATTTCGAGTGTTTGCATGAAAGTGATGAGGGAAACGAGATATTGATTTCCAATTTTACACACATTTACGTTATACCAAGATATAAAGAATACCGGTAGCGCCATCCGAGAGGAAAACTGACTGTCGCCCCATCTGGTGTTGGTAATTGGAATATTGCCAGCTTCATGATGTCACATGGTCCAATCTTTAAAACTTATAACGAGGAATATTGCTTTTACACAGCAAAATGCCATTATGCGCGATTCCCACTTGCAATAATACAAAATATAATACAAAAGATAAGAAAGCTTCCCTTTTTCATTTCCTCAGAGATTTAAATTTAATTAAAAAAATGCCTAATATCATGCAAATTGGATAAAAATATATTTGTACCACAACTGCAGTGATTTGCTCTAACCATTTTAAAGACAATTATGAAAATAAATACAGTACTAGGCCTGTATCAGCTCATGAATTGAAGACCACGTCTAATGAAGTCTGCGATTCTGAGGTAGGAGGATATACGAATTCATTGTTTTCATAATCGTCGTCTTTAAAATAGTTAGATGGCAAGCAAGAACTGATGAATGGGAGTGGGAGGGAGGTGCAACAAGTGAATGTTCTTCTGTTCTTGCTATAATTGAATGTAAGAGCAAATTGGATAGGTACTGTAAATATGTAGTTAGTGCAGAATTTACAACTGATGATTTTTATTTTAAGTTAACCTAAAGAATCCTTAATATCCCATGATTTAGTTGTAAATATGTAGTTGTGGATGTTAGGTAAGAGGATATATGAATTCGTTGTTTTCATACTCATCGTCTTTAAAATGTTTAGAGCAAATCACTGCAGTTGTGGTACAAATTTTTTTAGCCAATTTGCATGATATTAACCATTTTTTAATTAAATTTGGATCTTTGGGAAAATGTAAAAAGGAAACATTTTTATCTTTTGTATTAAAGTTTATATTATTGCAAGTGGGAATTGCGCTTGATGGTATTTTGCTGTGTAAAAGCGCTATTTCCCATAATTTTTACCGATTAGTACTTGTGACATCATGAAGCTGGCAATATTCCAATTACCAACACCAGATGGGGCGACAGTCAGTTTTCCTCTCGGACGGCGCTACCTGTATTCTTTATATCTTGCGTTATACCGATCGCGCCAAAGTATTCATGACGTCAATCTTGGAAAATTTACGGAGATTACCGAAGCAAAATTTTATGGTGCTCCCTTGCAAAAGTCCTCCTAAAATTAATAAAATAAAATAATAAATTAAGGAAATAGTTATTAATTACTATACAGATCTTTTTTTTTTCGTTGACCTCTTTAATATGACACCATAAAATCAATAAGTCAAAATCCATATCACTTGACCTTTAAAGAGAAGGGAAATTAATGACTATTGGACAATGGGCCAATAAGATAAGAAATTTGGATCAAATAAGTGGGTCAATATGGGAAGGGAAATAAACTAAAACAAAAGGTAAATAGGGGGTGGAAGGGACTCAACTTTATTGAACAAAATATAAAAATAAAAGTAATAGGCGACAAAAAAAAATAATAGGTGTTGTTTTTTGTCACCTATTATTTTTATTTTTATATTTTGTTCATTATAATTTAGTTCACTTGGGGTTTTTTTTTCTCCTCCATTTACCTTTTGTTTTAGTTTATTTCCCTTCCCCCTTTTGACAAGATATCTTCTTACCAGGTATGCAACTAAGTTTCTGGGTTTCACAAATGAATGGTGCTAGCGACACATATGGTCAACACACAAGCCAAAAGTTATTTCTTCATAGCGTGGACATCTGTTAACCAATAACCAGTCATAATAAAAACACATATCGCAATGCAAAAATATTTTTCCAACAATGAAGATGTCTGCTTTTGTGCCAAACAACCAGCATTTGCAGGAAGGTTTGCTTTTCTGCTTTAACCTGGAAGAAAAAAAAAAAAAAAAAAAAAAAAATGCAGCTCAAGCACGTTGTTGGCTTGAGGAGGCCAATGGCGAACATGCACCATCGAAAACTACCTGTGAAGATTGGTTTAAATGCTTCAGAAGTGGTGATTTTTGTCGTGTCGGCGATTAACATGCTATTGTTATCGCGCACGATCCTCATTATTGTAGTGGTGTTTGTTTCTGTATTGTCTATCCATTGTTGTGCCCACCATTGTCGTAGTTGTTTATGTTTTGGAAACGAACGTTCGCCAGCCATTCCACTCTCCCAGCCGTAATCGTATTGATGACACGCCAGTCATCCATTCCACCACCACGAATGCACGTCGGAGCCGGACACTTTACCACCAGGTAATCCATAGTCCATAAGTTTAGTCCTGTACCATCCCATCGAATCCCCCACAAAAACGCAACAATTTTGACACTGCAGACAAGGAGCGCTCCGGAAGACCAAAAACAATTGAGGACTTAGATCTGCAAGCGTTATTGGATCAAACTGTCAGTGGGCATCACTACCGACAACAAGTGCTCAATCTGAACCATGCGTTGCTCGAAAAATGGCCAGAATGGGACACGAGACACGAATGACTAATCTTGCATCCAGACAACAGTCTGTGCCATTGCGCTTGCATAGTCCAGAAGACCATCAAAACGCTGAAATGGGATATGCTACCGCACTTGCTGTATCCGCCAGACCTGGCCCCTTCAGATTATCACTTGTTCTGGTTGATGGCGCATGGCTTGGCTGGGCTATACTTACCCACTTTTGAAGAAGTGCAAAATTGGTTGGATGAATGATGCATTGGTCCAAGGGTGCATTGCCTTATCGTCGCGGTATTCATGTATTGCCCAGAGAAATGGCAAAAATGTGTTTTGAATGTATTGAATTTCTCTTGACATTTTCCCCGTTTTCATTGATCCAAAAAATCCGTAAAAATGAGTTGCACATCTAGTATTTTATTGGCCCACTGTTTAACATGTCCAATGGTCGTTAATTTCCCTTCCGCTTAACCAATGGGAGATGTTTTTTTCAATTGCCCCTCTTAACCAATATATATTCTCTAGCACTAAGGCTTTATTTTCTTTAGTTGACTTTTGTCTCTCATTGCTGAAGATGGCTTCTTGGTATCTGAAATACGTATCTTGTATTTCAAATCTCGTTGTGGATTAGAGGTTCCCAGTGGTTTTGGTTGTTCCATTCCACAGTTTTTACTTGATTTTTTTTCTCTATTCTATTGTTTATGATTCGGTTGTAAGTAAGAGCAGTCTGGTTATAAGAGCCATTTCCTTTGTTCCTGAGGCAGCTCTTATAAGTGAACTCTATTTTATTTATTTTATGTTATTTAATTATAAACTCCGCAATTTAACTTTATATATTTCATCAGAATCAAATTTAAAATGTCTTATTAGTCTATTTTTTAAAAAGGATTGTATATTGCAGCTCTTAGAATAAGTGAGCCGATTCATTTATAAAATAACAGTATATTTATTTTTATTTGGAGATTGGCTCTATATCCCAATAACATGTAATGAAAGCTTGAATTTCATAGTAATGTTTTCCCAAAATGAATTCATAGAATTGACTCACAGCCAGAATTAGAAACCTACCATCATGAAAATTCAACCTGCCGTAATTTTTGGATTACAATGCACTCTTGTGTATATTGTGCATCTGTGTACCATCCAAGACAAAAGTTTGGTAATTCGTTTGTTACTATAGCATTTATTGTACTTAGACGTAATTTATGGAAACTTGAAAAGAACTTTATAAATAAAAGTAACATTGTTTAATTTCTCGGTAAGTTTATTATCCAATTCACATCACACATATCACTTAAAGTAATTTTTAATATAAAATAAAATTTAAAAAACCTTCAACAGACAAAAGCATGGAAAATTTTTAAAACAGAGACAAAAGTTTGGAAAATTTACGTAAATTTAAGTAATGCGAAAATGTATGTAAATTTGCTCTCTGAAAGATCATGTGATCTACTCCAGAAAGTACTAATAGAAATTTTCAGACCATAGAGAAATTTAAAAAGGCCTCCCGCTCAACAAATTCATCAGCAAGTGCGGATTTGATTACAAGAGAAGCAAGTAGACATTGCAAAAACTTTGCATGCAAGTCCTGGTGCTGTAAACAAGATAATTAAACGCTACAAGAGTGTGGAAAAAATAATGTTTTGGCAAGAACTGGTCGAACACTTCTAACGACAAATGACGAACACGAGCATCTCAGGGCTGTAGTTTGGAAATGCAAGAAGACCACAATCACAAATATCAGGAAAGTGGAAAAGCGTTATAAAGAAGCAAGTGTCTGCAAAAACTACAGGTCGCAGACTAAAAGAGACGGACTTCTACAGTTACACTGCTGTGAAGAAACCTCTTCTCACCAAGAAAATGACGGCAAAACGGTATGCATGGGCAAAAGAACATGAACATGAACGTGGACTTGTGATCAATCATCTAAAAAAAATAATTTAATAGATGGAAAATTTCCATACTTTATCTCTAGCTTTAAAGATTTCTATATTTCCATTTGTCTCTTGAAGGAGGTTTCTTTTGTTATTTATTTTGTATTAACATTCGCAATGATTTTTCAATTGAAAAATGGAAAGAAAAATTCTGCGACCCGGATTCGAACCAGGAACCTCGACTATCATGGCCGATGCCTCTACCAATTGGGCTATCGCAGACACCACGGACAGCCAGGCTGTCTCAAGGTGTCTTAAAGACAACCAAGTTGTCATGGTTGAAAGCCCAATGGGAGATGGGAACCTGGCCCGCAGATCGAGAATTTCTCCACTCCAAACCATCAGAAAGTCGATGAACTCACAAGTAAATAATAATAATTATTAACTGGAGATGCGTCTCCAAGCATAGGTAATGATTTTTCGATTGAAAAATGCAAGGAAAAATTCTGCGACCTGGATTCGAACCAGGAACCTCGACTATCATGGCCGATGCCTCTACCAACTGGGCTATCACAGACACCACGGAAAGCCAGGCTGTCTCAATTGAAAAATCATTACCTATTCAATTAAAAAAAAAAAAATCTTATTTGTGGTGTGCAGTGTAGAATGTGTATTAACACAATTAACGTGCAATGCCCATTGGCTTAGAGCTTCGCATCCCATACAAGAGCTTTGCACTTATGATGACTCAGGATAAAATGTGCACAAATTTCAAGATCTACTCAAGAGCTTTGCACAGTTTTTGAATTAAGAACTGCATGTTGTTGTGTCTGTGTGTGTGTGTGTGGGGGTGGGGGGGGGGGGTTAGTAATAAAGAAATTTTCACGTAGATCTTGGAATTTTCACATCAAAATCGGAATATTAAGTGCACATTAATTTACGTCATTTTGCACTCGTCATTTATAAATTTCCACTACTGTTTAGGATGCTGGTTTCACGCCATAAAAATGCGACAGTGTTCGATTATATATTAGCGATTATGATTAGGATTTCTGATCCGGATCTGAAAATATCCGGATTAGGATCTAGAAGTATCTGGATCCGGGTCTCTTATCCTTTTGGATTTCGGATCCTTTCACTGGATGCGTATTAGGACTAATTAGGAGAACTCGGGCTATCACAATCGCAATAATCGAGTCCATATAGATTGAGGGGATATGGTTACAATTCTAACTAAAACGAAAACTAAGGATTTCTTAAATTAAAGCTGATTTTATGATGATTTTGATTGTTGATTACATTAAAGCGATCTACTGCTCAGTCATAGGGAATAAGGAAGTTTAGGGATTTTGACTTTAAGACACTTTATAAGGTGGAATCGGATGAACATTGAATTCTCAACTCAGGCCTACATATCGCAAAAAAAGCATCTGCTTCGTAAGCTTTTATAAATGGCTCTCAGAAAAAAAATTTGCATATACACATTTTCCTGATACATGATCCAGATTTCGGATCTCGAATCTTGGATCCAAGATCTGTATCTCGGATCTCGGACCTAGGTCCGAAAAAAAGATCCGGATGTCCGGATCTTGAATTATCCGGATCTTGACATCCCTAGTTATTATCTTGAATCATCATGTAAACTAGCTAATTATGATAAAGCTCTAAGCCAATGGGCACTGCTAAGCCCATCATATTAATTGGTTTTCAGATGATCTTTCTAATGAAGATCTTGTGATGGCAGAGTAGGAAGTTTTAGGAAATAAGTGTCTGGTAATGAAGATGAGGGAGTGCAGTCAAAACATTGACATGAGCAATACTTTCTCATGTACTTTTAACCGATTAGAAGCTGCTATGGCTATTTTTCAACAGAACGATCTTCACTCTGAATGCAGTTTTCGTGTATAAGGGTCGTACAAATGAAAACGAAAATTATTTATTTTATCCTAAGTGCATACAAGGAATTTAAAAATACTCTCCAAATGCGTTAAGGCATTTATCCCACTGTGTAACAAGGCATGTAATTCTTTTATGGAAGAAGTCTTTCGGTTGCGTGTGGAACCATTCCAAAACCTCTTCCTTCACTTCATCGTCCGACTGAAACCTGCGGCCTTTCAGATGTTTCTTGAGATCCCCAAACACGTGAAAGTCACATGGGGATAAGTCAGGGCTGTGAGGTGGATGCTGCATTGCATCCCAGTTGAACTTTTTGACGAGGTCTACCGTTGCTTTCAAGGTGTAAGGACGCGCGTTGTCGTGGAGAAGAAGCACTCCTTCTGTAAGAAGTCCAGGACGCTTGCATTTGAGGGCCTTCAGTATTTCCCCATATCGTGCTGCGTTAACTGTGGTGCCTTTTTCAAGAAAGTCCAGTAAAATCGGGCCTTTGCGATCAAAAACACTGTCAATATCACCTTCCCCGTGCTGTTTACGAATGCTTTTGATTTTTTTGCGATTGCTTGTTTGGACGAAGCGATCACTCACAGAGCTTCGAAGCGCGAGCTATCGTTCTTTCTCACGTGATGCAACACTTACAACCTGTTGTTCAATTTGCACGTAGGGTTTCACAATTGTTGAAAAAAAAAACGTACGATCCTATACTTTTTTTTTTTTTTTTTTTTTTTTTTTTTTTCCCCCCCACACAAATTTTCATTGTCATTTGTACGACCCTTATAAATAGAGGAATAAGAAATTTGCATAAGTGCTGCAGACAATTATACACCGAAAAAAGTCAAGCTTCTGTTCAAACATACTCAAACTAGTTTGTTTTGTTTTTTTAAATAAAGAATGCAAAGTAACCTTCTTGAATAATTTTCTTGAATTATTTTTTTTCCTTTAACATGTGTTTGGATTATTATACATGCACCTCTCTGTTTGGTACGATAAATATTCAAATATAATTTTTTATAAACACATGTACAATGTATTGTTATAGGAACTGATGTTTTTATTTGCATAACATTTTACAGGAACCGATTAGTGATATTAGTCGGGGTCTTATTGTAATCCAAAAATTACGGTACATGTACTGTATTCTTCTTTCTCGCATCTGTTTATTTCACAAAAACTTCCTGATAGATGAATTTCAGGTTGAATTGGTAAATGAATCGCACCACACATTCACTTTCCCACTGTCCCTCTTATGTTCTTCTGTAATGCGTGGATTTTCCTGTCCCCATATTCTGCCAATGTGTCTATTAACTTTTATAGATACGCAGAATGTTGCCTCGAAAGGAAAGCAACATTTATATTATATCTTGAAAAGGAAAGCATTGTCATTGTCGATTCTGTCAAGCATTGCTACTTCAAACACAAAATGTCAGTTTGTTGTCCTGTTCCAGTTCGTGAATAATGTTAATTTTATTGGGAACAGCTTCAAACAAGTATGGATACTTTAAGATAGCGATTCTTGAAATGTTCAGTTTCAGCTTGCACGACCCGTTATTTTGCTGGGCTGCAGGTAAATGTTTCTGTAATTTTTGCAACACTTTCATTCGACATCGATGTTTTTCTCACGCCCTTCTGATACAACTTGCTTCCTGTTGCTGAAATTGTTTGAGTCTGTGATATAATGACCTCTTATTAAGGTGGGCCATATTCAAAATGGTAACGTCATTGAATTTTAATTGGAAATTTTAATTCCCATGACCATAGCGTACATGTTTTTGAACCAGTTATTTGAGCAAGTTGTCCTGTATAAGTCCAATAATTCTGTTCAATGAGATATTACAGACAAGTGCAGAAGTAGTAAAATACACTTTAACAATGTGGCTTGGGTATTTTGGCAGTATATTGTCATAGTGCCAATGACTGTTTTTACTTGATATTAATTAATCAGTTATTAATAATTATTTGCTGTTAATAATTACCTCTAAATGGATTGTTCTTATTTAAAAATGATATCTATTGAAGTTATATTGTGTGTTTTCTAGTTGAAGGCTGTATTGTCGTTCTTTTGGCATGTGTTGTAACTGTTCTAACGGCACTATCTGCATCAGCCATTTGCACTAATGGAATGGTCAAAGGGGGTAAGTTTTAAATTGATAATCACTTCCTCTTTCA
The DNA here is from genome assembly GCA_023313115.1 of Rhysida immarginata. Classification (NCBI taxonomy): domain Eukaryota; kingdom Metazoa; phylum Arthropoda; class Chilopoda; order Scolopendromorpha; family Scolopendridae; genus Rhysida; species Rhysida immarginata. Next base: position 1,790,431 of record JAHWFO010055944.1, read on the forward strand.
AGCGAGATATTTTCTACTATTCCTCTTATATAAAATAAAAGAAATAAAAAACTCTTTCACCACAACAAAAATTGAGGAAAAATACAACCTGAACCTGGAAGCACTTTTCGACAGCAAGGATATCATCATTCAGCAGGGACCAAGGAGTACACTAGGGGGAACCGAGTGAACTGACTTGAAAGTGGAAAAACTGAATATATATAGTGAAAAGACCACGGTTTTAGGCCAATCAGAGAAATTACACCAGAAGGGGACAAATTAATGATTGGGCAGTTGGGTCCACCATTGGATTAATGCAGAGTCGCCAATGGGACCCGAGTCTGAATTTAGTAGTAAACTAGGGCGGACTGCGACTCGCGAATCGCTTTCTTGACCAATAATTTAGAGCGAACCGTTATTGATTGTTAAGAAAATGACTAACTAAATTCTTTAAATTGATATTAATTTTTATTGTTGAAACAATTTCATTTTAAACTGCGTAATTTGGCAAGTTCTTCACGCCTAACCTTCCACGATGCATGGTTGTTGATATTAATCAACCGCGGCTTTGCAAATGCCGGTTCGATCAATAAACCGTTGATGGTCTTCACTCGTGAAAATGCCACGTACGATAAGCCAAGTCCAAATTCTGAATCACCAATGTCTATGACTGCTTTATCAACAGTGATTCCTTGTGCTTTGTGTCTGGTGATTGCATAGGCTAACTCTAGCGGAAATTGCTTACGCGTACAAGATACTCCTCCTTTTTTGAAGCCAACGGCCATCGGTAAAATGGGAACTGCTTCATTGGTTAATGTTGGTCCAGTATAGGTTGCGAATTTGACGAGAATGCACATCGGCAGTTCATTCAAGTGGTTGCGAGTTTCAGTTGGCGAGTAGACAATGTCGACAACCACACCAAAAAGATATTGTGATTACGCTGTGATTACAGCACTTAGAATTACAATATATACCTCAAAATGTAGATTCAATATTCAAGAATGCAATGAAATCGAAAAAATATCGTTAAAAGTTCTAAGAACTTCGAAATTTGGCCTTAAAAATCGAATGTGCAGAGCAAAATTTGCGAAGGGCTTCGCCGTATTTTGTATGTCAAAAATTCTATTTGCACGCGCAATGTTTGTTTACGTTTTTCTCAATGCATTCCTATGGGAACAATTGAAGGGTGATTATTCCTCGATGGTAGGTCGGATTTGAAAAATTTTTTTTTTCTTGACCATCACCATGGTCATGCGCATGCACGTGCAAATTTTCATTGTTGTGACTATTACGTGTCAAAAGTTTTATGCGGTCATCGAATTACACTTGTCAACTGTTAACAGAGCTTCGCTTACGCTTCGCTCTAAAAAAACAGGTGATAAAAGTTCTAAGAACTCGATAAAATGGTCTCAAAAATCGATGGTGCAGAAAAAAATTTGCGAAGGGCTTCGCCATATTTTCTATGTTGAAAAATCTATTAGCGCGTGCAGTTGTTTGTTTACATTTTTTTCAATGGGAACAGCTAAATGGTGATTATTCCTCGATGGCTGAACCGATTTTTAAAATTTTTATTTAGTGACCATCAGGATGGTCATGTCCAGCTGTGTGCAAAATTTCATTTGTCTATGTTCTCTGGTTCAAAAGTTTTATGCGCACAAAGAATTTTGATTTTTGCCTGATAACAGAGCTTTGCTAACGCTTCGCTCTAATTAAATTCTATCGATAATTTAAAATTGTTACATTCAATAAATAAAAAATACCTGCTGGACGCTTTTGAAAGTATGGCCATACAAAAAGCTAATAATAATTTACTACTAAATTCAGACTCAGGTCCCATTGGCGACTCTGCATTAATCCAATGGTGGACCCAACTGCCCAATCATTAATTTGTCCCCTTCTGGTGTAATTTCTCTGATTGGCCTAAAACCGTGGTCTTTTCACTATATATATATATTCAGTTTTTCCGCTTTCAAGTCAGTTCACTCGGTTCCCCCTAGTGTACTCCTTGGTCCCTGCTGAATGATGATAGCCTTGCTGTCGAAAAGCGCTTCCAGGTTCAGGTTGTATTTTTCCTTAATTTCTGTTGTGGTGAAAGAGTTTTTTATTTCTTTTATTTACTATTATCCACATACTTATTTTTTCCTTTTTTGTCATATTAGTACACATTCTGTTTACTTTTGTGCCTTTATTCCGGAAAATTTTTTATTCCTCTTATGATTTTATTTTATAATAAATTGCGATTCAAAAGCTCCTGAATTGCTTTGCTAACAATCTAAGGTAGATCCAGAAATCTTTGATGAAGAGTGTGATCAAATAGAACATTGCACGGTTTAGAGGAGGTGGTAACCTTGCATTTATTCATAAGGGCAATACAGAATAGTGGAGGTGATTAGCCCCATTTCCACCTTTGCATCTTTCAGTGCTAGAGCTCTTCATTATGAATTACAGGTATAGTGAGGTTAGATTCTGTCGGAGGACACAAATTTATAATGTAAGCTAATGAAATAACGATATTAATGGAGGCCTTACAGTACAACATTAGAGAAAACATTGTGGCATCAACTAGTTTTGGCTTTTATTCCCGCCTTCATCAGGATACAAAGAAAATTGGCACTCAGCCTTTCGTATTAGCATCAGATATTAGCTTACACTCCTATTGGTTAGGAAATACATGGCCATGATTAGTCAGAAATGGCGTGGATTTTTTTTATTACATAATCGTATAATGTCAATTGATAAATAATTAAATAATATTGGAGATAAGGAAATTAATTGAAATTTAATATAATAAATCAAACAAAGTTATAAATAACAAATGCATGTAGCGAAATGTAGTACGTATATGGATCCGTTATTCTTACAACCGTGTATGTTTATGCATACAATTATGACACTAGTTTTTTTTTATGGTATATAATCACAGTACAACTATGTATAATCTGTATACACCATAGCTTACTTATTACAAGCTCTCTTAATATGAAATCCCGTTTAATAAGAAATTCTCTGCCCCGACCCCATCGATTAATTTACATATAAAATTGCCCTAATAATAGAACACATTTTTATGAATATTCGGTTAATATGAAAAATTTTTGGCGATTTTTTTTGTTTAAAACAAGATTTTAAAAATATAAGACTAGGTTTTTTCGCAAAAATAACGTGTCAAAAACGGGGGTCGTCTTATAATTGCAATCTTAGATTTGGAAAAAAATTTGGTCTATCCCCCCCTCCTCCCATTAAAAAAACCCGTCTGTTTTAAACCTAAGTACAAGATTAGCAATTTTCCATAATCTTATATAAAATTCATTTTCTGTTTGTTGTTCGTTTGTTTGCCCACTGACAGTTTTTGCCATCGGATGGCGCCAACATCGCACGTCATATAGTGAATCGTTTCGTTCAAATTTTCGATCGTTAATGGCGGTACTTCCGGTTGGCTTCAATTTGAAAATACCTTCAAAACCATAGTATTTCGTGTTATATAATTACCATCTTAAACTACGACGATATGAATAAGTCTTAGGGTGCAAGTGAACAGCAGATTAGATCTAATTACCTGTCTGTATTTCATTGTCAATGATAGACAACTTAGTCCCCAAAAGGAGAAACGAAACGGAAGTTTTGCGTCTCTGAGGTCCGAGTCAGCACCCTCTGAAATAATTTATTTATTTCAGAGGGTGCTGTCCGAGTTCTCCAGCTGAATTTGTTTTTCACATTTGTCTTTTCTGCCGTGCCGCGTTTTAACATCAACACTGACTGGAAAACTTTGGTTGTTTTTTCACGGTAGAGGGCTTTCTCTTATCAGTGGGTACGTTCGCGAAACAGCCACTTTTTCCACTGTTGAATTTCCCCTGAATCGAGTGGAATTGGCGTGAATTCATGAAAAGCGAGAGAATCGCGAACACCTCAGTGAATGATGAAGTAATGGCGATTGTCATTAAAGACCAAAGCCTAAAACCTGGTTGGGCCCCTTAATCCACGAAGGGCTTTGTGAAAGAGTACATGAGTCATTTACTCCTTCTTTGTGAAAACATAAGTAGAAAACTGATAAAACATGAAAAAAGAAAGAACAAGGCGAAGGAAATATCTTAAAACGTGCAAAAATAAAATGAAAAAAAAAAAAAATTTCGTAAAATCAAGATAAATTACGAGTACCACCCGTGGACTAGCGGTGGACATTGGGACATCACAATCGTGTGTGGTTCGACATCTGCAAGCCATGGGAAAGGTCAACAGGAGCTCCGAGTTGTGCCCCACGAATTGTGCACCGGGCGCGAAGAACATCACTTAAGTTGCAGGAGTCGGAGGGCATCGAGGTTCTGCCACATCCAGCATACAGCCCCGACCTGGCACCTTCCGACTGCCATCTGTCTGGTGCCCGTTTAAAAGTTTGCGCGGTGATTGGCCACTACTTTTGACTCAACCTCTGTACAGTGACTAACATCGATACTATTGGCTAGTACCACTTCATTTACAGCCATGCATTAATAAATCTAATCGAGGCAAGCAAATGAAAAATTTTTCTTAAGAAATCGAGCATGCAAACGTCCGCCTTTTTTTAGTGTATTTCCTTAAACGCAATTTCTTAAATTGTCTATTTTTTGTCTTTCTCTGATATTACAAAACTCGGATATTACGAAACGATTTTTTGTTCCTTAGGATTTCGTATTAAACAGGTTTATAGTGTATATTCATTCAAATATAAAATTGGAAATTTGAGAGTTATAGATTCTGACGTAAATGATGAAGTAAAGGATATATGTCAAATGTTGTTTGGCTGTTCATGAATGTTCTATTATTGTCTGATTATGCGTTGCTTTATATATTTCTATACTTTCGTGCGTGGCAATTAATTTAGGGTTGTCAGATATGTGCACTATTTTGAGGGTGTCTTCGATATTGTTAATGCGGTGGGCAGCAAAAAGATATTTGGAGTCCTGTTTCTTGTATGAGGCCATAAGTTCTTTGAAGCGAGTCTCGAAGTAAGAATCGTCATTCCTATATAGAATTTGCCACAGAATTTGCAATCAAGGCTGTGTACACCACTACAGTGGAAATCACTGCCATTGTGGAAAGTTCGGTGATCATGCCTATTAAATATCCATCTGCATAATGGGCGATCGGAAGGAGACTGAGACGTTGTAATCGGAAAGTAGGCATGTTAATGATCTATAGTTTCTGCCAAAATACGGAAAAGAGAACCATTTCTTTGGAAGCCGTGGGTTGACTTGCGTCTGTACAAGAGTAGACTGTGGGGCTGGTGGGGTTGATTCTCTTAGAATTGCCTCCCCCCCCCCAAAAAAAAAACCCAAACAAACTACCGTAGTGTCATAACTGTATGCATAAACATACATGATTGTAAGAATAACGGATCCTTAAACTACGTTTTGCTATATGCATCTGTTATTTATAATTTTGTTTGATTTATTATATTTATATTTTAATTAATTTCCTTATCTCCAGTGTTATTTAATTATTTATCAATTGACATTATACGATTATGTAATAAATAAAATCCACGCTATTTATGACTGATCACGACCATGTAATGCCCACAACCAATCACGGCCACGTATTTCCTAACCAATAGGAGTGTAAGCTAATACCTGATGCTGATACGAAAGGCTGCGTGCCAATTTTTTTTAGTATCCTGATGAAGGCGGGAATAAAAGCCGAAACTAGCCGATGCCACAATGGCTTTTCTAAGGTTGTACTGTAAGGCCTCCGTTAATATTGTTAAGAAATGCAGTACTATGACCAACAACTTAGAAGATTGCTAATGAAATAAATTCCCGGATTAAAAAAGATATATAAACACGCAAACTTTATTACTTTTCTTGTACACAGCCATATAGCTGCAACTGCTTTACAGACTGTGGATATCTTGCCAGATCACTGGATTTGTCTCCAACTGAGTAAGTGTGGGGCTATGTGGGGAGATAGATCAGTCGCCTTCCACAGCCACCAAGAGGTGTTGTCACCCTATGCTGACAGGTTGAAGCAGCATGGTTGAACTGTACCACTGGATCTCATCTGCACTGTGTATGACAGTATGCCACATTGGATGAACAGCTGTCGTGTAAGGTTTACACAGGATATTGACCTTAATACCCAGGGTACCTTGTTTTGAGTATTGTGTATTGCAAAGGCCAGCAAATAAAATCAGTCAGTTTATTTGATTTGTACAAGTCCTTCCTATGCTTATCTTACAATTTGTACGATATTTTTCTGGGGATTGGATTCTTTTTGATTGTTTGTAGTTAAACTTGCAATAGCATTTTCTTTGTCGGTATAAACACCCGAGTCTTACTAAAAGGTACATACATAAAGTGCAAATTTCATAAAAGTTGAAAAATGATAATCCCAATTGTTTTTCGGGTGGGGATGACCATCAAATTAATCGCATTAAGAAAATAATCTTCTTGAATAAGCATGACCTTGTTTTTATTCTTGTGGATGGTTAATACGTGTACCAATTCAATTTATTAACACAGAAGTATCATAGTAAACTTGTGCTTGTTGTAACTACAAAATTTAATATAAGTTTTATTATACGAAGGATTGAGGCAGTTAACAATGAAGATTTTGACTTTCTTGCATGATTCCTCATGACTACATCATGCGTGAATATATCTATTCAGTTAGCTGACAAGGTTAAGCTTATAATGGTGGCAAAATTGAACAAATCGACCACAATCCTTCTACGCCAAGGGAATTGACCAGCTGCGTAAACATCGGGACCAATGCCACAACAAACATAGTGATTACCTTTAAGTTTCAAATTGTGACATTTCATGTCAGTATAGTCTGTACGCCTGGCAGAGGACAATAGCTTTTCTGTGAGTGTTGTTGTGATTTGTGTGTTGGCAGTTCTAAGTGGGAGTGTGAATGCTGTGTCATGTGTTTTTGGGTGGTGTTGTGTGGTTTGGAGATTGCGTTTTTATTGTTTATTTTTTTTTTTAAACAGTGTTGGGTTGTTCGTGTGTGTCATTAAGCTGTGGGTTATGGTTGAGGAGTTTTGTAGTGGACGTATGGGTGTATTGTTTTTATTTTCCCAAACTTACTTCGTTGGTGTCTGTTGTGTGGAGGTTCGTTCATTTGGTGCAATGGACAATGAATTACTTTTTGTTGGTGGGAGAACTATTAATCGCTCATTAATTGCTTTGGACGTATCTTTCTGTTTGTTAATGCGGTTCTGTTTTTGCGCTTACCGTTAGAATATAATGTGCCTGTTGTGTAGTGAAAATTGTTGTATTTCTGCTTGTCCGTTGTTGCTTTAGAAGGAAGTGGCCACGCTCAAGCATTGTTAAGCTGTTATCTTCACGTTGATTTTCCGTGAAAAGGATATCATCAATTTTTTCTCATTGTTTCAAGGAGATGTTTTTCTTTGTTTGTATTTTTCAGCCTTTTCATTGGTATGAGCGGGTCTCTAGTTTTTGTAGTGAAAGAAATAGTCGTTGACCCGAGCAGACATATATCGTCGCCCGTATTCGATTCATGGCGGCCATATTGGTCGGTGTCTTACACGGCATTGCTAAATGCATTAATTTGTCTGCCTTTTAATTTGGGGGAAACAATAGCAGTTATAAAAAAATATGCAGTAACTTGTTTTAAAATAAAAAATATGCAGTTTAGTCTGAAATAAGGAATAAATATTTCTCGAAGTGGTAACTAGCCCAGCGGTGCAAACGAAGGTAGAAACCAGGCAGGGAAGCCTCCCTTGTCCCCTGCGTAACGCCAGACAAGATGGTGAGTGACTTCTTCTTTATTTTCGTGTCCTCCGCGGATCGAGAGCCCCATAGATGTTCGTCTGTCAACTAGTTCAAGATCCATTGCTCAGCGGGAGCAGATTTGTTTGTGTGCCCTAGAACATTGACGTTCTTTTGTTAAAAGAAGAAAAGTGCCCTTAAGTACTTTTGAACCGTCCGTTTTTGACGCGCTGTTATTGTATGCTTATTGAAGGCTTTTCACCCTTGTAAATTAATGTTTGCAGTATGTTTTGATTTGTGGGATATGCGGCTTGGTACAGTAGGAAATAGCAATCTCCGTTGTGATCACAGCCATTGATCTGTTGCCTGGGGTGTATGCCCCGATCCCCTGTGGGTAGAGTTGCGGCGATAGACTCCAACGTATTACCTGGAATAAATTTCCGGTGCTGAGCACCTCTTATCTGAACAGGGCTTGTGGAGGTTCCAGCGTCCCTCCCCCCGAAGCTAATTAAAAGGGGCACATGACGCGTTCTGCATCAGTTTGTGGAATATTTGAAGCTACATTGTCGTGCGTACCGGGGCAGGACATAAGGTGTTGCAACGGTAGTAAGTAGGACCTTTCCTTGGTTGAGATAACTAGCCAAGCAATTGAAGCCGCATACCTCGAAACATTGATGGGTGTTGTCCACCCACGATGGTGAATGCTATTGTTGTTAGTTGCCTTAGGTTTAGTCCAAGGGGCTCCTTTTAGACATAATTTTAGGTTGTCTAAATTGTAGTATGTTGATGAAAAGCAAAATATGTCCTGAGTGAAATCGTTTGTAAGATTGTACAGCATTTAAGAGAGTAGATTATTAAAAGTATTATTTTAGAGCTTTAATGTTGTGTGATGTGGTCTTTATTAGAGTAAAGGTTATTTGAATATAGAACTGGAACAGTAGACATGCGACGAACCCTCTGGAGGGGTTCACAGGTAGTATATAGCACTATATCTAAGGGAAGGGGTGACTGTTATTTCTATAGCGCTCCCAGGTGGGCGTTGACAGGAGGTTTGTCACAAAATAAAGACATTACCTATCAAGACCATGTCCACTTTTCATTTGGGCAACTGTTATATGTATTGCCCCTTCTGACACAGGTTCAGTTACTCCTAGTAATTGGAAAATGCAAGGACTGATGTCTCTAGGTAAAGGGTTAGAAGAATATCAGTAAAGTTATTTAGAAGAACAAATTGCTTTCACAGGGGGTATAGTGTAAAATGAGCCAAGAACAGAAACCAGCCTGCACATAACCAGTCAAGAGCACGTGAAGATTTTAAGCTATAGCGTCCTTAGAAAACTGACTTGCAAAGCGCCAAATGGCCAGGAAGCTGAAAAGTGTTGGACACATCATTCAAGAAAACCTGCAGTGACAGCATAAGGCTGATGGTCATTGTCTGACAGAATGGCACATCTGAGAATGCTTCACCGATGCTAGAAAACTTTACCAATTGTATCATGCAGATGGCAATGGGTGGTCGCTAATAAGCTGCAAGCTATTCATTACTGACACAAAGTTGGCAAAGGATGGGCTTCATCAATGCAAGAAGTTTTCCAAAGGGTTTATGGTTATAGCTGCATATTGTGCTTATGATAAGCTCAGATTGCACTTTGGCGACTGCACCTGCGGCACCTATTTATTGTTCGTGATTACTCTGTCGGTACATGAGGCACTGATTCGAAGTCCATGTGCATTTTCTCCCTTTTATTAATGACACATGGCTGGAATTTCTCGGCCATGCGTCATGTTTTGGTTTGGTATATTTTCATGTTATTTAAGTGCAAAATGCTGCTCGCAATGGAAAACTTATTCTTGTGAACTTTTTGTTTATATAATTATTATTTTGTACCGTTCACCATATTGCTATGTAAGAGCTGCTAGCCCCCCTTTTCCTTGTAGCCTGAAGAAGGCCGAAATTATTCAGATGATTTTCGACAAAATGTTGTACTGTAAGGCCTCTTTATTTTGTTTAGAAGCACAGTACAGAGAACAACAACGTCATAGAATTATTATTTTACTGATTAACGTATTTCTTGAGTTAACATCAATCATTTCATTATGTTTATACAAAGCCTTTTTATATCATTGGATGAATTTTCATCGAATAATGTTGAATAAAATATTAAAAGATAAAAAAAAAATTAGTAATAATAAAAAATAAGAGAAAAAAAAAACGCACACTGGATTTGAACTAGCACCCTTGCGCTCATAAGACAGGAGCGACAAATCTGGTTGTATGTTGCATGTTAATTTTTGATAGTCAGGCTAATTTTTGTATACTGTAATTATATTTTTAGAAATCTGCCCAATTTAAAACTATCACGAAAGCCTGTGAAAATCATTAAACTTGATATTCATTTACAAGTGTGCCTGCGTTGAGTCTAAGTCTAATCACTTTTGGATTGGCTACCATGAAAATTGTAGTGGTAGCCAATTGTCTACTCAGATTCTTAGAATTTGTCTAGCCCTGAATATGGTGATGATGCAATAAAACTTCATGATGATGCAATGATTGAACGTTTGTTTCCAAGATAACAATGAGCATAAAATGATGATACAATGACAGGACATAGATAAGACAGTGTTTATCGAGGAGGCAAAGGTGATACATGTGTTTCTCTTGAGCTTCCTAATAAACATTAAGACGACTGGGGAAAGTTTGTGTGTTTGGAAAGGAAAGAGAAAAAAACGAGTATTGGTCAGCGAAACTCTGCAGCTAAAAGACAAAAAGCTATCCAGCTTTGGAAACATCTGAACAATGGGAGCTTGTGGGTATAAGAGCTTCTATGTCAAGAGCAAGGGAAACTTCGAAGGAAAGATGGGTCTAAAGTATCCAGTGATATTCACCGGTGGTAAAGACTGATCTTATTTTAATCTGAGGCATGTCAACCCAACAAAGAGGATAAATAAACTCCCAGGCGATGCCGGGTTATCAGCTAGCACGAATAAATGTGTCTATTTCCTTACCACTCTTTGGATTTGCTTTTTATTTCTGTTAAATTTGAATCTCCTATTATAAAACCATAATGTAAAGTATTCTTCTGGAATCTATATTAGGCAAAAAAAAAACAAAAAAACTGCTGATAAGAGTTGAAAATTAGTCTTATTTTTGATGCATATACAGTAGTTTTTAGGTGAACAGAATGGTGGGTGGCTCCCAAGGATGAGGGCTACTTACAAACAGAAAATCATTTACCAATTTCCATTTAAAGATTTAGTCATGATCAAAGGTAATGGTGGAGAAATATTTGACATTACATACTAGCTAACACAAACAATTGCTTTTAGGATGACCTAGCCTTATATTTCATCATAAAATATTGTTTCTTTTCTCTGTAGTCCATCATTTTCAAACAATTTGAAAATCAAACCCAAACAAAAATTTGAAATATTGTCTGGATGGATGAACTGTTCTGAAAAGATATTAAAAAAAAAAAAAGAATCTGATTGGATTTGAAAATTTTTATTTCTAAATTTAGCAAGTTTTTTTTTTTTAGTTGCAAATTGAGTAATTAAAATTTCAATTATTTTTCTTTTATTTTTATTTTTTGCCCTGGAAATGTATGTACAAGAAGTTTGCTTCTAGAGAGATAATAATAAATGTCAATACAGTCAAACTCTGTTATCAGCAAATCTGTTACTACAAAATCCTGCTTAATAAGAAATTTTCTCTGGTTCTAAGTAAAATATTCCTATAATAAATTGGTTGTTTAATACAATTTTTTTAATACTGAAATCTGAATAATATGAACAGAATGAAGAAATGCATTTCAGAAAATAAAATTATCTGAGGTTTTTATTTAAAAAAAAAAAAAAAAAAAGTGACAATTTTTTATACTGCAAATTCTGGTTGCAAATCCTGTTAAGAATGCAGGATTTAAACAGGCCAAATTTTCTGACGACATTGAGGAATCTATGGAGGTAGAATTGGAAGGGTCGGACGAATAGAAAATCCTTTGAAATCAAAGAGAGCCATATTCTGGATTCTCACAGAAGATCTTTTAAGCACGGATGACATAGTGGAGTATTGTCTAAATGAAAATGAAAATGATTAGAGCATTGGGGAATCTGAAAATGAAGCAGAGAGTGATGATGACGAGACAGAAAAATTTGCACAATCTACAAAGCGTATGGTGTCAATTTTAGAGAAGATTAAGTCGTATGTCATGTATGGCAGTAATGTACCGTCAGATTTTTTCAATTTGTATAGTTCTGTGAACATTAAAAAAATTATATTCTTTCCTGTAAGCAGACTTCAATAACCATTTACTTGTATTTTCTGAAATAAACGATTGACAAAAAATTTTGGACTTGATTTATACGAAAATTGGATAATGCGAAAACCGAATAATAAGAAGAGATTTTTGGTTCCCTTGAATTTTGTAATAACGAGGTTTAGCTGTATTTGTTTAACTTACTATAATCGATACTAAAAAAAATTCTGTCTTTGATGATGATTCATTGATTTTTATATGTTTATTTGAATATCTCTTTAATCTCCAGGAGGAACGTACTACTTAATTTCCAGAAGTCTTGGACCTGAATTTGGTGGTTCTATTGGATTAATATTTTCCTTTGCAAATATAGTTGCAGTTGCCATGTATATAGTTGGATTTTGTGAATCGTTTACAGATATGCTAAAAGTGAGTCAACTCTTCTTTTGGAACAATTAGATATAAATTTAATAATCATTTAAACCACTAAAATAATAACCGACAATAAAAAAATAGCTACTTTCATTGGAATGCAGACTATGTGTCAAAAACACATACATATAAAACTATATCTCTTTTATAATGTTAATAAATTTTTATCAAAAATAATTTTATATACAATCTCATACTTATTTTGGATCAGAAGTTTACAGCATCTCAAAATATTTTAAAAGATTTAGTTTCAGCATTGCCTTTAAAACCAGTAACAGTAGTAAAAACATCTTGCAACAAAGAAACGCAAAAAAAGTGGTGATATCATTTAAACTATATCAAACGTAGTAAATTTTATATAGGAAAACTGAGAAAAAATTCAAAATGTATTGTGTAAATAGCATATTAATAATATATTAAATAATAGAGGTTCTAACAAACGATATGGATACTATTAGTTTATTGTAGATGCGTTTCAGTCTTTCACCATTATCAAGGCTGGCTAAATAGTAATAGTTTCATTAACATATTCCAATATATAGTAATGAACTCATTTCCTCATGAATCGGGAATTTCAATTACCATATTTTTTCGAATATAGGCCGTGGCTCTAAACCCCAAAAAATCGAAAATTTTGGGAGTGTGGCCAAAAGTGAGTGCAGCCTGAAAAAAAATTCTTTTTCTGAAAAAATCATTTTCTGTAATTTTGGATAGAACAAAAAAAAAAAAAAAAAAAAAAAAAAAAAGATCGAGCTACTTCGTTTTAGCGTCCCATAGTATATTAAATAGTAATTTAGATAGTAATTTTATATTTATATAACTATCTAAATTATTTTAATATGTTTAATGAAACTTTTATAAATTTATTAATTTAATGTGTAAATAATTATAGTAATTTGATTTTAATGAGCGAGTATAACTTTTATTTCATCAGCGGCGGTCGTGGCTCTATCAACGAAGTGCCAACCAATAGCGCGATAGAGCATTCTATGACATCACAACACCTTGGAGTAGAGTGGGCAGCAATCGCCGACAATAGCTTTAACAAGTGAATTTCATAATAATTTATGAAGGAAAATGTATGTGACTGGTTAATTATTGTTCTCAAGGGTTAGAATATTAATTTCACTGTTAGAAAAGGACTCAACAAAGGCTGGATAATTTAAAGCCATGAACTCAAATCGACCGTGTTTTTATAGGATTAATTTTGCCAATCTACGATCGATTTACCTTTTCAAAAAGTATAAAATATAATAGAAGTTTCCTATAAAAAAGATAGGAAGCAAATATAAGAGAAAATAGGCATAATATAGATGGATTGTATTGGCTATCGACCAAAAATTATTCCGTTTATAAAAAAAGAATACTCATCTACAACTAGGTCTACAACTGTGTAATCGGGAGCAGTTTTTTTTTTTGGTGGAGGGAAGGGCTAATCTTTATTAATATAAGAAAAAATTCAACTCTATTTATCGTACGAGACAATTGTATTTATTTTATACAATATTTATAGTAAAATAGAATTGAATTGTTGTTTGTTTTGTTTCGTTTTTATATATATTAATACCCCCCCCCCCCTCCCCAACTGAAATGAGGAGTACAGTCCATAACGTCGTAAGCGTAATGATTTTTGGTCGATAGTCAAGACATATATACAGGGTGTTTTTGAATTGAGTACAGATTTTTTGGGAGATGATAGAAGAGGTCCTTAGAAGTATTTTTTGTCATATGAACACGGGGTCCCCGCAGCTCCGTTTACTTACAATACTGCATTGAACAATCAAATGACACCGGGACGCAGTGTGCGTTGGTAGGCCTAGATTATTTTATTTTTAACAATTAACACAAGCAATCTACTGTAATAACTTTTAAAGTAATTGTTTGTAAAGAAATTTCAAGGTGCACGTGCTTGTTTGTTGAAAAGTCTTAGGACAAACTTCGTCAAGGAGATACCATGGTATCCAACCCCTTTGTAAAATACGATTAGTCCATATGTAAATGAACTAATCGCATTCTGGGAAAGCGGTAGGTAAAGATTTGTTTTAAAAAGTTCACTTGATGTACTTTTTACATATGTAAAGTTAAACAAACAGTATGAATCGTTTTACATGGAATGATTATGCAGACATGCATCTGTGTCTCGGTGCTGCTGGACCATGGATGGTGCAAGGCGTTTGTATGCTGAACGTTATCCCAACAGAATTCTTCCCAATTCATGAACATTTGGTGCAGTAGATCGTCGTCTAAGAGAAACAGCCGCATTCGCTCATGATAATCATCAGCGTGGACGTCGTTGGTGGTTACGCTCCACTGAATTAGAGGATGAAGTTTTGAAAAGGTTTAACCGAAATCCATCGACAAGTACTCGTGCGGTTGGAGCTGCTCTGAATACTAGTCATACCACTGTATGGAACATTTTACATGACAACCTGCAACATCCGTTCAAGCTTCGAAAGGTGCAGGAATTATGTCCCAATGATCATGGTCCCCGGCGTGCTTTCGCGGACTGGTTTATGCAGCAACAGAATAGGATTCCAGACTTTCCTTCCATGGTTTTGTGGACAGATGAGGCAACGTTTACGCGAGAGGGAATGTTCATTAGCTACAATAGTCATCTGTGGTCTCATGTCAACCCATGTGCAACACATGTTAACAGTTTTTAGCATCGTTTTTCGTTGAATATTTGGGCTGGCATGATTCACAATGTCCTGATTGGGCCATATCTCCTACCATGCCGTCTTAACGGGCAAACATACCTTGGTTTCCTGAAGGAGGAGCTCCCTGGTCTTCTTGAAGATGTTCCACTAATGACCAGATATTTGATGTGGTTTCAACAGGACAGCGCACCTTCACATAACACAAGAGCATTTAGAGATTACCTAAATGAGACATATCCTGGTCGTTGGATTGGTCGTGGCAGACCAGTTGCTTGGTGACTGAGATCGCCAGATCTCACACCGATGGATTTTTTTTATGGGGAAGCATAAAATCAATGGTGTAGTCTGAATCTGTGCGGACTGGTTGCTTCTGCCAAAACGTCTATGCCGCATATGCTCCTTGAATCTGGTGGCTAAGTTTCTAGAAGTCTGACCCTTGTACACCATAGGGCATTGCGAGCACCTGGCCTCGTAGATCCCGGATTTCTGTAGATGTGAAATGTGGTCCTTAGGATTGAGGTTGAAGTAAATTGTCAACTTCCTTTCCTTGATATTATGGTCAAAAGGAACAAGGATTCGTTGTCCTTTAACGTGTTTAGAAAACCTTCTAATGGAATGAATTACACTTCGATTGATTCCAATCACCCTTGGAATCAGAAGCTCTCTAGTTTCATTTTTATGATTGATAGAGCTATTAACCTTCCCATGAGTGCAACTAATTTCATTAAAGAAGTTCGTTTAATTAAAAAGATAGCTGTGAAAAATGGATATTACAGATATTTCCACCTTGAACAGTACAAAGGACAAAGAAAGAACTGTTTCAGTACCATATAACCATGCCCTGATAAAAGGCCTTAACTCGATTTTCAAACCATTCCATATCTCTTTAGCTTTTAGCAACCCTAACCAGTTGAGACATCTTCTGATCAATCCTAAGGACCACATTCCACATCTACAGAAATCCAGGATCTACGAGGCCAGGTGCTCACAATGCCCTATGGTGTACAGGGTCAGACTTCTAGAAACTTAGCCACCAAATTCAAGGAGCATATGCAGCATAGATGTTTTGGCAGAAGCAACCAGTCCGCAATAGCCAAGCACTCTCTGGACACGGGACATGATTTTTCCTTAGAGAATTTAAAACTTGTACAATCAGTCAATAAAAAGCACCTACTAGATGCTTTTGAAAGCCTTGCCATAAACAAAACCGACAAAAAACGGTTATTAAATCTCGATAAGGGCCCCATTGGTGACTCTGCATTGATTTAGTGTGTGACTCAGCTTCCCAATCGATGAATTGCCACATTCCACAATTCTCTTGATTGGTTGTTCTCCGTTCTGGTTCACTATATAAGACTCGATATACCTTCCCAAGTTAGTTCACTCTGTGTTCTCCCTTGGGCTGCTGAACGATGAAAGCAAGGCTTTCGAAAAGCGCTTACAGGTCGTATTTTTCCTTATTCTTTTGTTTTTTGCCTTATTTTTCATTTATTATTTTTTCGTTTCTTTTTCTCTGGTTGTGGTAAAAGAGTATCCTCTAGTTTATTACTTAAAAGTTATACTCTCTCATTAAAATCAAATTACTATAATTATTTACACATTTCATTAATAAATTTATAAAAGTTTCATTAAATATATTAAAATAATTTAGATAGTTATATAAATTATGTAACTGGTGTCTAAATTACTATTTAAGATACTGTGGGATGCTAAAACAAAGTAGTTCGATCTTTTTGTAGACCCTAGAAGTTTGCGGCCTAAAGTGAATTGTTGCCTTTAAAGGGTTATTTTTTCATTCCACCGTCAAATTTGAGGCTGCGGCCTAAAGTGAATGCGGCCAATATTCGAAAAAATACGGCAGGTAGTCAATGATGGCTTCTCTGTCGAACTATGTTTATCTTGGTTTTGTCGTTGGTGCTTTCTGATTTATGACGATTCTTTCTACCCTCTTTCCAGTCCACATCCTCATCCTTAGCATCCTGGACTTTTTCGTGATTAGATGTTCGTCATAAGCTGATTTCTTATCCCCATTGATCCAGGATGGCAGTCCAATCTGTATACCCTTCATAATTTGTAACTAATATGTTTACCATACATGGTCTATCTGAACCCATGTCACAAACTTCTGGTGGTGATTCCCCACAGCGAGATGAAAACAAAAGTTCATATAAACATGGTTCGGATAACGAACCGTTTGAGACTTCCGCAATTAAAATTGAAGTTTCAGCAGCTATTTTTTCTACTCTGTGGATGGCAGGTGACATGCGGAGAAGCTCCTAATAGTATCCGTATCATTTATTAGAACCTCTGTTATTCAATATTATCCAACGATACTAGACCAATGGATCCCATGAATATTAGAGTATTAAATTATGTTCGTGGATGTTAGATCAACGAGTGCTAAGCACATTCCACATACAAAACATCAAATCCCTAAAAATAACAAAGCTTTAAAAATATTTAGATGTACTAACGACTCTATAAAATGTGACGTTTTTGAAATTTAGAAATTTTTAAGACAAAAACACATACAAAAGAGTTATTAAATAGCCAAACAAGATCTTAAAGCTGACCTATGATAGGGACAAATTAGATATAATCTTATAAAATATTTTTTACTTCAAAGAATTTTGTATTATAAATCAGAATACAGAATTGTGTGTTTAATTATACATTACAAGGAATAAAACAGTATAATGGTAAATGAACCGACGAACAAAAAATCATTGTGAAGCACTCCCAAAGAACACTGAGAATACCGAAACTCTGACTACATGGCTAGATGTGCAACGTACAATGCATTTACTTTAAACCATTGAATTTTACTACGAGGGGGCGTTCAAATTTGACCTGGACTTTATTTTTTGTAAATTTCATTGTTGTAAAAATCTAAACTTTCGTTGTTGGGATGGCAACTACTGCCTGTCATGCAAATGCAGCACCACTCATCCGGGTGCCTTGACAATCGATTGTTTGTTTAAGCAAAATGGTGGACAGCGATGTGTCAACTAGTACTGCCATCAAGAGATGTCGATTCTTCCTGCAAGTAGGCATCCCGATTTCCCGCCACCATCATAAACACAGATATCAAAAAATCGACGCACGGATATCGATAATAGCAATATTATTACATATCGATTAAAGCCATTTAAAGAAAAAATGAAAGGCCCTTTCTCACATTATACGAGGGTGGGCTGAAAAGTAATGCCTCCATGGCTGTAATTTTTTTATTTTTTAACTGATTTTCAAAATTCTTTTTGTATCTGATACTCACATTTCTCCTCTATGTAATGCACTCTTCACTTTTCGACATAGTCCCCATCCCTTTCCACGCATTGTACCAACGCGTGACTAGTCGGGTGAACCCTTTGGAGAGGAATTCCGGGGTTGTCGTCGACACGAGGATTGAATGGCAGCTTTGGATCCTCTTCTGCAGCACGATAACGCCAGTCCGCACACGATCGCCACACATCAGAGGGGGTTGCAGTGCCTACAGTTCAAAGATGAAAAACTGCAGTTCAAAAATGAAAGACTTGGCACCTTGCGACTTTCACCACTTCCCAAAGAGGAAAGAGCACCTTAAGGGGCATGAGTTGCGTTCTGACGACGAGGTGAAACCTGCCGTTCGGTCTTGGTGTCGACAACAACCCCGGAATTCCCCTCCGACGGGTTCACCCGACTAGTCACGCGTTGATACAATGCGTGGAAAGGGATCGGGACTATGTCGAAAAGTGAATAGTGCATTACATAGAAGAGAAATGTATCAGATACAAGAAGAATTTTGAAAATCGGTTAAAAAATAAAAAAGTTACAGCCATGGAGGCATTACTTTTCAGCCCACCCTCGTACATCTATCTTTTTCAACTACAGAGCAAACCTAACTCCACCCCTCCAAAAGGCTTTTCTTGAGTTAGGGAAAAGAAATTTCTTATTGAAAAAATTAAAAGTGCTTGAATATTTTTATATTTTACATTTGTTATATTTTTTCTTTACAAAAATTTTGGGGACCTCACAATTTCCCACCATTTCCCACATTTCGCTCTTTCCCAGAAGACATCCCGCAAAAAGTTAAATTTCCTGAAAATCGGGAAATTTCTCATGAAATGGCAGCGCTGGTGTCATACAAAGTGGAACAATGAATGATCATCAAGTTTCTCCACAAGGAAGATGTCAGGGTATCTGAAATTCATCGGGGCCTTCAAAGACAGTTCACCGAGTCATGTTTGTCTCGATCATCCGTCTTTGCTTGGTGCCAAAAGTTTGAAGGAGGGCGAGAATACACCGGCAATGAACCTTCATGAGGCAAGGCCAGCAACTACTGTCCATGTTGGCATCATCGCACGAACAAATGAGCACTGGCAGTGTGGAGACCATCATCCACGATAAGCTGAAATTCAACGAGATCTGTGCCAGATTTGTCCCTAAGCAACTCTCCAAGGATCACAAAACAACCGGGTGGAAATCTGTTCCATGCTGCTACAGTGATAGGACAGGGAAGGTGAGCTTCCTAAGGCGTGCTGTGACGACCGACGAGACATAGATTCATCACCATACTCCTGAAAGCAAGCGTACGAGCATGGAGTGGCGACATGCTGACTCACTGCGACCCAAGAAATTCAAAATGACACTGTCGGCACTGATAAGAATGATATTGAGGGTGTCATTCATGTCGATTTTCTGGAAGAACGTCGAACCATAGATGTACCCTACTACTGTGACATTCTGAGATTCCTGAAGCCGACACTAAAGAAAAAGCGATCAGGACTCCTTATCAGTGGTGTTTGTTTGCAAGACAATACCAGACCACACGCAGCCAAACTGACTACGGACGCACCGACAGAATTCTTACCACATCCTCTATACAGTCTGGATCTCTCCCCTTGTGACTGCCACCTTTTTGGACCATTGAAAGAGTTCTTGGGAGGGCAGAGTTTCGGCTCCAATGAGTAACTGAAAAAAGACTTTTTGGACATGGTTTCGACATCAGCCTGAAGATTTCTACAAACCGGTATCAGATGCTCCCAGAACGCTGGAAAAAATGTGTAGAGAAGCAAGGAGAGTTCTTTGAGAAATAACTGGTATGCGTGCATTTTTTTTTTTTTTTTTTTTTTTTTTTTTGTTTCCTGATTTTGTGAAAAATAAAGCTCAGGTCAAATTTGAACAAGAAGAAAAAAGAAGAAAAAAAATATTCCATCCACAAATACATGAATTCATGAGTAACGAATCCACAAATACTGTAAGGCTACTGTAAATTTTTTTTTTTTTTTTTCATTTTTAAACAATGATGTCCCATATTTAGATAATATAGAAATTGGTTCTTTGTATCCCTTTTCTGAATAGACATTTGATTTGACAATTGTTGGTCATCAAACACATGACATTAGAATAATTGGAAGTGTAACACTTGTAGTACTACTTATTATCACTGTTGTAGGAATGGAATGGGAAGCAAGGGTAAGTTTACTTTTTATATCCCTTATAAAACTTTATCTTATTAAGAATTGATTTTCACTTTTGCATGAATATGCTTGATCCTCAAGGCTCAGGTTAGGTCAGATTAATTGCAGGATCTGTATCAGGTTTAATTAAGCGTTTTTAAAGTTAAATAAATGTATTTGAAACTGAGACCGCCCACCCCTCCCACAACAATAAATTATTGATGACCACCAAGGGTTACCGCTAGGTGGGGTAGGGGTCAAGGGTTCGGGACTGATATCAGTTGAGTGTGTGTGCTTTCAAGGACTCCTCTGATTAAAATTCAAACACATTTATTTATACCTTATCAATGTTCTCCAATTATAAATAGAATATTTTTTACCAAAAATAAACATTAAAATTTTAACTTATTACTATTTCCCTTCTAACATAAGCATCAAATCAAGGTACCTCGCACTAAAATCAACAATTTAAAAATCACACTTCAGAATTGCTATCAAAAACTCATAAATAGTCAATATGTGCATACATATACATCATCAGAATTCCAAATGATTAAAAATTCTAAGTGAACTCATTAGAAAATTAAGCACACAGTTTACACACTTGAACGTAGTAAAATATTCTTTTATGTGCCAGCTAATGGGACGCTAAACAGCACTTAATGCACAAATGCTTGAGGCACGATCTCCATCGAGTGTGGCATGCGCTTTGCTACGCAGCAGGCTGTCTCAATCTGCACTCGGAAGATGCCCCTTGACGCTAACACTGTAATGCTTGAACGCGTCACATGGCCCTTTTTTCGGTGGGGAGCACCACAGTAATCCCGTTAGGTGTACCCTCCTTTGCTGGAATTGGGTAAAGAGCTTGCCAAATGTGCACAAACGGTCAACAGGCTAATTTGAAAATACATATAAATGAACGTAAAAAATTGCCTTCAATACTGACCTACTGTAGTTACACGTTATGCTCACGCTGCTGGAAGACAAATGCGCAGCCTATTTACTCCAGTAGGAGTGAGAGGTGACAACATGAATCCGATTGAAAGTCTCCAACGAGCTGGCAACATAAAGTTGTCGAAAATTCAAAAACAATAACATTCAATAAATACAACTCAATGTTCAGTTTACTGCACTAAAAGTTCTTGCAGGCTCGCGCTGTTTTAAAAACTCAGTGCGGGCGAGAAACAAGTGATGGAACTATAAAGGGCTTGAATCATGGCTGCTTTAGTCTTGGTTCCATTTTCATACATAGACAATCGCATAAACACGGGTTCTGATAACTGGGGGCCTGTCTCTATCAATCACTAAACATCGACTTGACACGGTAGGTAGCATGAAACGGCCTCACCAAATGATGTCATCTTTACTGTCTGGCTCAATCCCACGACGATGTTCTTCTGTTTCCCACACTGTCTTCCATGGGTTTGTAAGAACGAGAGTTGGAAAACAGCTTTAATTATATTTCTCCTTAATAAAACTGAATTAAACTACTTATACAGTTAATATTCATCAATTGTATATCAAATAACTAACTCATAGATAAATGGCAGGGCTATGTTCACCATGCATTTTTAAGCAAAATTGAACGTTTTTTGTTTTTTTTTTCGATTGCCGGAATGCATAATATGTCCTCTCTGCTACACGACTCGACTCCAACTACGTCAATCACAACAACACATAAAATTATTTTTTAAATTCTCTTTTCGGAGAAATCTTTTCTCCGAAAACGAGCGCGATCTTCAACAATATCACATTGGAGCTTGGCAAAGATCTTCCAGGGATTTCATCTGAAGAAAACAATGCCAAGCTGCAACAATGACGGTTCCTGTTGGTTCAATACTTGAAGAGCAACAACAGTCGTCAAAACTTTACTATTAACAAAATAATATATTACTATAATCTAAAATATCCATTTAGAAACGCTGATGAAAAACAATTTCAACAGCTCTCAATCAATATCAGATAAAACTCACACTATGCAAATACCTAAATAATAAACAACTGAGAATCACCCCAATAACTGCATATTAAAAAAATAAAAAAAAAAAAAAAATAGATAAAAACAATAATTCGATCAGACTTTAACCAAGACTCACTAAAATAAAACAAACTAAATTTTAACATGAAATACACTTAAATACCCATAAACATACTTTGCAAGGATTAAAAAAAAAAAAAATGAAAATAAGTACAAAGGGTTCCTGCCAAGCCCATGTGACACCCCAAGTAATAACACAACATTGACATGGGATATCACAAAACCCTTTAAACTTACTGTATTTCTGGGTTCACCCTCAGATTTGCTTTTTTGTAATATTAACAGAATTACTATTGAACTGTTGTTGAATTTTATAAATGTGGAAAGTATTGTTAATAATTGAAAGCTTGCCTGGAAGAACGTGACTTGTTCCATATGAATGTGTGGAACAAGTCACGTTCTTCCGGGCAAGCCTTCAATTATTAAGTTAATTTTGAATTGATTTATATTATTGACTATGTTTCTAATTAAATGTATTACAGGCTCAAATTGTATTATTAATTATTTTGTTGGTTGCCATGGCTGATTTCATTATTGGAAGTTTTATACCACCATCTGAAGAACAACAAGCAAAAGGATTTGTTGGATATAAATGTAAATATGTTCATGTCCTTGATATATAAGGGTCGTACAAATGAAAACGAAAATTTGTGTGGGGGGAAAAAAAAAAAAGACGACGCGTAGGATCGTAAGATTTTGTTTTCAACAATTGTGAAACCCCACGTGCAAATTGAATAATAGGTTGCAAGTGTTCATCACGTGAGAAATAACGATAGCTCGCGCTTCGAAGCTCTGCGAGCGATTGCTTCATCCAAACAAGCAATCTGAAACAAATCAAATTCAAATCGCGAAAAAATCAAAAGCAATCGCAAACAGCCCGGGGAAGGTGATTTGACTTCAAATGCAAGCGTCTTGGACTTCTTACGAAAGGAGTGCTTCTTCTCCACGACAACGCGCGTCCTCACACCTCGAAAGCAATGGTAGACCTCATCAAAAAGTTCAACTGGGAAGCAATGCAGCATCCAACTTACAGCCCTGACTTATCCCCATGTGACTTCCATGTGGTTGGGGATCTTGAGAAATGTCTAAAAGGCCGCAGGTTTCAGTCGGATGATGAAGTGAAGGAAGAAGTTTTGGAATGGTACCATACGCAACCGAAAGACTTCTTCCATAAAGGAATTATACACCTTGCTACACAGTGGGATAAATGCCTTAATGCATTTGGAGAGTATTTTTAAATTCCTTGTATACACTTTGGATAAAATAAATAATTTTCGTTTTCATTTGTACGACCCTTATATTAATTTTACTAAACCATATACAGTAGAACTCTGATATTACAAATCAGCTGGGGGGACCAAAATTTTTTCTTTATAGCAGAGTTTCGTACTAACCAGGAAGAGCAAAAAAAAAAAAAAAACAACAACAAAAAAAAAACAGAAACATTTATGGCTTTTTTGGTGATAAATTACGTTATTTGATTGTACAGTATTTGCAGATTTGGTGTTGCTCTACAGGGTAGCAATTGGAAATTTTTCTCTATCTTTAATAGTTTTCGAGTTAGCAAATGACCTTAAATTTGGGGGTCAAAGTCAAGTTTGTGTGTGGCAGTGAATTCCCCCCCCCCCCATTACCTATAAACCACACTCATCAGATCTCGCCTACCTGGCAGCTTTGAGATATCTGCCATGTTACCAGAATTTTTGGACACCCTGTATATTAAAAATGAAGTTTCACAAGAAATTACCATAATTATGCACCAATTACAATTCTGTGAGATAGATCTCATGAAGATAGCTTTCAAAAATGGATATAGCTTGTGATGTCAGCTGAAGCCATTGAAAAGATGGTGGTATTTTGCATGGAATACCATCAGAATCGATAAACATGGTACCCAGTAGGTCATAAATAATCAAATACTGTTATGCTGGGAATGTGTTCACAGTGGACTCGGGACTAGCTTTTGGTTCCAAAACAAATTTTATTTTGGTCATTTCTTGAAACGGATATTTCCTGCTGCTGGTGCCTTTGTGTTGGGGTCAGCATATTTTATCCATTTGGCAGAAGAATTCAGAAACCAAACATCTGTCGTTGCACCTGCTTAATCCCCAGACTTCCCTCTTTGAAATGTAAAAAAAGCATATTTGTAAAAATTTGGTAAATTGTGTTTTTCGAAGTTTCCTGCAATATAATAATTATTTTTTGAATGTATTTTGTGCTGATTTCTTCCTTTTGTGTGTCATTAAATGCCATTTTATGTTTTTTTTCTGAATTTTCAGTAGAAACATTGGAAGAGAATTTTTTTTCCGATTACCACAATGAAGATTTTTTCTCCGTCTTTTCTGTTTTCTTCCCAGCAGCTACAGGTATTTTGGCAGGCGCAAATATATCTGGAGATTTGTTGGTAAGATACAGAAATAATTTAAGTTGATACTATTGACTAAGTTGTTATTGAAATAATAAGAGAACACTATTTGAAATAGTCTTTTTTTAAATTTAAAATGAGACTAATCTTGGACTTGGGAACTTTCTGAGAGTCATTACATGAGAATTCAGCAAATATTGTTGCTGCAAATGTTTTTTGAAAAATTCATAGGATTATTGATGGGCAAAAATGATATTTTAAAAACTCCTACCTTTTCCCTTCTTTGGAGATAGCAGACTGCATAGTTTTATATTTATTTATTTATTTATTTATTTATTTATTTATTTATTTATTTATTTGCTTTGCATTTGGCAGCCTTTGCGAGATGTAAAATATCTCCAAGGAATTCGAATGGTTCAAAAAATAAACAAAAGAATAAAAGGGTTTGTTTTTATACTCACCATAAAGTGAAGACTCTTTTCATATACATGCTCAGAAATCAATTATATACTTTACTTTATAATCTATCAAGAATTGATGATCAGATAGTTTTTCTCTTAAGGGAGCCATCTGAACTTGTATATCAGTTTCAAACCAAATTGAAATATTTTATCCAGATAAATAAACCACTGATGCCTGCAAATTAAGAAATCACACTATTTTGTTTCTTTCAAAATAAACTGAGAAAATGAAAGAATTTCTTTGTCTGTGCACATGTAGCCATACGAAGACCCCGTTGTTATACCCATAGGTTGAAGCAGTGTGCAGATTAATACACTGTTGGTGCTTGAAGAAGCTTCTTTTCTCCACCACTCAACAATGCATGCAAATACACTTTACATGAAAGCTATGGAACTACTTCCTATGAAGAAGCGACATACAACAATTGAAGGGATACTAAAGTTTCTAAACAAAGAGTTATTTGTTAAAACTAGATTATTAATTGTTATCCAGTTTAAAAAAAAAAATAAAAAAAATCTGTATAATAATCAATAACCATTTTCATAATTTGTTTTATTTTATTGATTTTAGAAGGACTTTTGCAAGGGAGCACCATAACATTTTGCTTTGGTAATTTCGTACATTTTCCAAGGCAGACGTCATGTATTTGCGAATAAAACGAAATAGAGAGGGCAGGACTGTTCAACAAAAGCATAATGACAGAGTTCCTCAGGAGAAGCTCTAGAGAGTGTTTCAAGAGTACGGAGTGGATGGGCAATTACTGGTTGTTGTAATGTCTCTGTATGAAAGCTCTGAGATGTGTGTCTGGATAAATGGCATTAAGTCAAGACTGTTCACTGTGGGTGTTGGACTCCACCAAGGGTGCATACTGTCGCCCCTCTTGTTCCATATCTTTATAGAGTGGAGAGATTGCTGTTAGCTGAAGACATTGCCCATCTTCGTTTGCAGCCACATGCAAAGAGGCCAGGATGAAAATCAGTGTGGCAAAGACTGAGGTTCTGGTCCTTTCTAGACGGCTTGCTCAGTGCACTCTCCACGTTAGGGGAGCCCTATTTGAGAAGGTGGAGAAGTTCAAATATCTCGGGACTGCTCTCTGTTTTCAAATCTGTCTTTGTCCCCATTTTCACCTATGATCACGATTCTTAGGTAATGACTGAAAGAGTGCGATTGCAGGTTCAAGTGGCTGAAATGAGATTCCTGAGATGTGTGGCAGGTGTTACTCTGCTAGATAGTGTACAGCAGCACAAGAAGGGCGCATTTAGGTGTTGAGCCACTACTTCTCTGCATCGAGAGATCTTGGTTGTGTTGTTAAGGCCATGTGATATGGATGCTGCAAACTGATCTTCCTAGGGAGTTGCTATGTTCCGAGCTGGTGGGTAAGTGATTGATGAGTCTGTCTAGAACCAGGTGGCTAGACTACATGGAGACTGGATTCGAGTTGCTTGGATATTACCATTGAGGACATGTGTCTGAGGGCAGAAAATTGCAAGCACTGGAGATCCTAACGGTTAAGCGGGTTTGAAAAGTAAAGTACTTAAAAAAAAAGGTGCAATTTCTTATTTGCTAAGGGCAATGAGTAGTTGCAGATGAATAAAGTATTACAGTTTGGTTTGAAACTGAGATACAGTTCAGATGCTTCCCTTGTTAGTATTTTGTTTTTTTTTTTTGGTTTTTTTTTGAAACAAATAAAATTATTCATGCAATATAGAGATTTTATTACATGAAAGCCATAAATAAAAAAAATAAAAAATGCTCTCTGGAAACATTTACTCTTTCATGAAGTCCTAAGCAATTTGAGAAAAATCAAATTTTCACAACTTTTGTGCTCTTATGGTTCATGTGTGGTATGAAATGCAAAATACACATATTAATTAGGCTTTCTTAATCTGTTTATGAACATTGTTGCAAGAAAGTTGTTGAATGTAGGTTTTAAAAAAAAGCCTTCATAAGCATGTCTTATACAAATCAGAAAGTGTGCCATTTTTATTTTATTCTAACTTAATCTTACCTAACCTAACATATCAACATTATTACCACTTATTCTTGATACACCAACCATGATGTGAATTCTTGATAATGGGCATATTTGGCACTCATATCTGAGAGAACAGTATTCGGTGAGTGCCTCGTTATTTCCATCTGAGAAGAAAATGTGTGGCAGGTTCTGAGCTCAGATGTTCGGGTAAATTTTATTTATCTGATTGCTCATTATAAACAAGGTGGTGGCCATAATGGTAACTACAAGAGCTTCGTGGAGCTTTGCCTACAAGAATATTAGGGATTATTCTGTTCTTGTAGGCTAAGGTCAGGGAAGCTACAAGAACGTTATGATGACGGCACCCACTGTCCTCTTTCCACCCTGGCCTATTTTACGGAACGCTCTTATTGCAATGAAATGTGCATGCGCTTGCTCTTTTGAAGTTAACTTTTATTTGATGTAAACTAATATTTACAGTACCACTATTTCTTCTCAATATTTATAAAGTCTGAAGCACCAAGTTTTTTTTATTTTTTTTATTTTTGGAGATAAAAAGAGCATTTGACAATGGTCATTCAGGCACTTGGAAGAACAGTCAGAAACCACTTGACAGTTCTTTCAGATTCGAATCCCACCGAGTGCCTAATATATGTATTTTTTATAATAACCTCTTAAAATAAAATTAATATTTACATGAAAAAATAAACTTAGTAACTACATTTGTTATTATTAGAAAATGTTGAATTCATAAGTTGGTGCTTTTCTAACTTGAATAAATATTAAAATATAAGTTCTACCACCGCAGCCATTGTTCAAAAGGCTCTACGTGATACTGAGATCTTATCTGTCCTGTGAGGTCACCAGAGCTTTTGCCAATATAGCTCATGTGGGACCATCTGGTCAGGTGTCTTTGCCGGCACCCGTGATCTGCGATGGCCTTTACCGAACTCCAGGTGAAGTTGAAAGAAGAATGGCAGAATGTGTCTTGGGACATAACATGGCACCTGTACAACATGAAACACCATCGAACTGCTGCCTGCCTGAATTCCAGAGGGGGACCACCTCATCTATTGAACTCTATCATGATCAGTAATGGCCTACAGGTTTCTCAAGTGTGGGTGCTGATTTGTAGATCACAACTTATTTACAATGAATATTTCATTCAAAAATAGTTTTTATAAAGTTTTCATGCATGCCTCATACAGGGTGTTTTACTTTCTTTGTCCAGTAGTGTATTGCCTAACATTTTAATTTTTCCTTTTATCTTAGATGCTTGAGGATAAGGACATCTTATTCGAAATTTGTATCCAGTATTTCTAATTTCTGTCTTTGCTGATTAGATATTATCAGTTTATAGCAGTGGCGGCTCATCCATAGGGCTGCAGCCTCTCCAGCTTAAAATGAAAGTTACGTTTTATTTTCGCTGTTCTTAATTTTTTTATATATTTCTCTAAAAACTATTATCTCCTTATTTGTGATACAAAACACTAGAAAGCAAATTTTTGTAGCTATAGTTGTATTTTGCAATAGTGCATATTTTGTAGCTATAGTCGTATTTTGCAATTTCTAGTTTGTGCTAGAATGGCTAAGATACTCGACATTGGAGCTGTATTCAATTCAGCCTGAACCAAATCACTTAATCTGCTATGAAGACCAGTGTCCATGCACATCTGACATATAGTTCCTAGAACTATTTGTATATTATGCAATAAACACGCCTGCTTTAAAATATTTTACTTATTGTTATTATTTATACTTAACAATTTACAACAAAATAATCAGTTTTAATAGCCCATTCATATTTTTTATGGTAGTCAGGATAACGTGTGATTTACATGGATTTTCGGCTGCTATCTTCGCAGTCCCAAATAACGTTGCTGAGGCTGTTGGTTTTTCAATATTTTCAGGGAGCAAATCAAATCGCAGCTAATTATATTGATGAGTTGACTTCCCGGAAGCGGAGACCTTTAACCTTTAACCTTGAAAGTCATTCTATTTTTATTTTATTTATTATCTTTATTAAAGTTGTTTAATATGAGAGACTCGGTCTGTAATACACTTGCCAGTCGAACTAACCTGAAAATTTTTCCCATTGCGACTACATGTGCTTATTGTAGGTAAATATTGTGCGGATTTACTTTTTTTCTACTTAATAATAGCTTTAATAGTATTAAATTTGTACTATATTAATATAGTATTACTATTAAATAATATTTATTTAAAAAAAATGAACGAAAAGATAAATTCTGTTAAATATTTGCAATACATACAAATTTTTCATGCCTGGAAATTAGAGCTTTGAGTTGTCTCACATCTGATTTTAACATTTCTCAGCCCTCAAAAAGTAGAGCACAGAGTTATTTTGTTGTGAAAATTTAATTCAGACATTTATGCCAAACGGGATAACATGCCTTCTAACAGGATATACAGAGAAAAATGCTTTCTTTTGCTTTCCATGCCATTTGTTTGGAGACCATTCATTATGGATATGAACATATTTAAAACATTTAAGTGAAAAAAATTAAAAAAAGATGAAAATGCATACAACAATTAAAAAATGATCATGGACTGTTAGGGACAGTTAATAGTAAAACTCTTTATTTCACACATTATACTAACATTATTATTATTATACATGATCCCTTGTGTGAAAAAACGAATGAAAGAAATAAATATGTAAATGCCCAAGGATACAATAAGTACGAACAGTTAAATACCTGGGATTAATTTTTAATTTTTGACACAAGAATGACATGGATGGCACACATACATAATCTAAAAGCAACCTTGCGGAAATCAATGTTCTTATTATACTTTATTGCAATGTTTAGCCCATTATCAATAAGAATAATGATGTATAGAACTTTTGTGGAATCCCATCTACAATACGGATTACAAATCTACAAATTTGCGTCCAATTTTGGAGAGAATTGTAATGCAGAATAGGATAATACAAATGTTTAAAATTGATAATACTTTAAAAAATTTATCCATTGATCAAATATACAAACGTCTGCTTAAATTAGATGACTTATTTGAATATAATACTATATTTCATTGTACTTCTTTAATACTGAATTTCTAAGTAAGAAAGAGCCGATATATAACTTAAGACGTCAAAACCTATTCTGTATATCTAAAGTCTTCAATCACTATAAAAATGCTGCCACTAAGTTCAACAAGTTAATAACTCAGGTTCTATAATATCTAGGATAATTAAGTTTGGGGAAATAATAGGGTACATACAATTGTGTATATCGTTAACATTTGATTGAATTCTAACGAGTAGTTTCTGCGTTACACAGTCAATATCATAACACGCCCACATCTGAGTACTAACTACCACGTGTGACTATGTTGACTACGTATCTCGGATACTACTCGTTAGAATTTGATCAAATTTTAATGGTATTCAGTGTTTTATGTATTCTATCATTCTCTCAAATTTCATCAACCTATATGTTATAGAAAGTGAGTTATTAACTTGTTGATCTTAGTGGCGGCATTTTTATTTCTGTTCATATCTTGGTTATCGTTCAAATTCGAACCCATGTTCATATAAACTTTTTTGCTTAGAATCATCCTTACTACCTCCTCTAAAAGTTTGTGACAGGGTTTCAGATACACCCTGTATATAATAATAATAATAATAATAATAATAATAATAATAATCTCTCTAATCTCTCTTGTATCTGTCACCTACAAAATTCTATCAGCCTGTCTCTTGAATAGAACACAAAATCAATTAGAGCCCAAACTATCAGAATATCAAGCAGGATTCAGACCAAACAGGTCGTGCCCAGAACAAATTTTCAACCTCAAAACCATACTCAAAATACGAGCTCTTAGACAAAAACCCATAGTATGCACATTTGTGGATTTCTAAAAGGCATACGATTCAATAGACAGACCCTCTTACTTACTTTACTTACTTTTCAAACCCACTTATCCGTTAGGGTCGTGGGGGCAGCAGCCCTACGGAGGATCTCCAGCGATCGCGATCTTCCGCCTTCAGGCGCATGTCCTCCCTGGTAATATCCAAGCGACTCGAACCCAGATTCTCCATGTAGTCTAGCCACCTGGTTCTAGGCCGACCCCTTGGTCTCTTACCCACCGGCTTGGAAAATAACAACTGCCTAGGAAGACTAGTTTGCGGCATCCGTAACACATGGCCATACCAGCGCAACTGAGATCTCTCAATGCGGAGAAGTAGCGGCTCAACACCTAAAGATTCCCTTATTGTGCTGCTGTACATCTATCTAGTAGGGTAACACCTGCCACACCTCTCAGAAATCTCATTTCAGCTGCTTGTACCCGTGATCGCACTCTTTCGGTCATTACCCAAGCCTCATGACCATAGGTGAGAATGGGGACAAAGATAGATTTGAAGACGGAGAGCTTGGCTTTGTTACCCAGCTCGCGTTTCGTTGCCACGGATCGCCACAGTTCACGTCTGACACAGCTTGCTGCACCGATCCGAGCATCCAAATTCTTGAAGAGAGGGGACTAGATCCCAAAACCCGAGAACTCATAAAACAAACACTAACTGGCACGAAATCTAAAGTTAAATTTATGGGAGAAATTTCAGAACCCTTCGACATTCAAACAGGAGTGAGGCAAGGTGATGGGCTCTCTCCTATTCTGTTTAACGTCGTCCTAGACAAGGTTATGGAAGAGTGGGAGAAGGAACTCAAGAAAAGTGAGTTTTGGAAGCCGATCTGACTGGGATTTCCCAAAAACAATCTTTACATACCATACCTCGCATTTGCAGATGATCTGGCGATACTGACAGAAGATGAGGAGACTGCCATCAAACAACTCGAGAAACTTAAAGAATGTGCAGAAAAAGTGGGGCTACAGATCTCATACGAGAAAACTAAATTCTCCTGTTCAAAGACAGATATCACGAGCCTGAGAACAAAATACGGTAAAATCGACAGGGTCCCGTACTTTAAGTACCTCGGAGAATTCATCGAACCGACAGGCCTGGAGAAGATCTCGCAGAAAAACCGTCTCCAGAAAGTTAAGAAAGCATTAGGGTTAGTTCAAAACATCTATAACAAAAATCCATGTCAAGACAGACAAAACTTTGGCATTACAACACAGTTATAAAACCAACAGTCCTTTACGCAAGCGAAACACTGACACTTAACAGAAAACAAGAACTTGAAGATATCAAAAAAGAAGAGAGGAAGATCATCAAAAAAACCCTAGGAGATAGATATATGCAAGACGGTTACAGGCTACAATCAATCGAAACAACACAGAAGTTTTCAAACATTGAAATTGACATTAAGAAAAGACGAATGAAGTTCTTTGGCCATCTCACTAGACTACCAGAAAATAGATTGACAAAGAGGATTCTAGATTATGTGACCTCACTTAAAAATTCAATACCTTGGCTAGAAGAACTTAGAAAAGACCTAAAAGATGCGAACATAAGTGCAGCGGACATTTTAGAAAGAGACATCTTCAGACATAAAACAAACAATTGGAAAGTTACATCAGAGCATCCAAAGCAAAAACAGTACAGACCGAAGTGGTCGGAAGAGCGTAGACAAGCCTTCTCGGAAAGAATGAAAGCCTATTGGAGGAACAAGAAGAGCACGAAGAAAACTTGATTGATTTTGTTTGCTTGACGTTTTCTAAATTGGGAGAATACGCTAATAATAATAATAATAATAATAATAATAAGTACCATCCACACGCAGCTATTGAAAGATTCACCCTGCCTCGTTCAGAGGGAGGCAGAGGTCTTATTGACATAACAGATCTACACCAGAAACAGACTCAGTCACTCAGAGAATTCTTTTACTCTAAACAACACACATCACCATTACACAAAGCAGTCTGCATGGCTGACACAAAATACACACCTCTGAATATGAACAGCATGCAGAACACCCATAACATTCCTACAACATGCACTAAACTTCAATCATGGCTCGGAAAGCAACTCCACGGTAGACATCCTTCTGACCTCAACCAGCCACACGTCGACAAAAAAGCATCGAACTTTTAGTTGAGTGAAGGGAGTCTCTTTGGGGAAACTGAAGGAACCATGATTGCCATACAAGACCAGGTTATTAACACTAAAAGCTACAGAAAACATTATCAAAGAATCGACTGACGGGTCTTGCTGGAAATGCCATATCGTAGAGGAAACCATCCAACACGTCATATCCAGTTGCAAAATACTCACGCAGACAGATTATTTACACAGACATAACCAAGTAGCCAACATCATACATCAACATCTAGCTAAGATACACAAGCTAAGGGACATTCACACTCCTTACTATAAATATATCCCCAACACTGTCTTAGAGAACACCACACATAAACTATATTTTGACAGAGCTATAATCACTGACAAAACTATCCCTCATAACAGACCAGACATTACACTAGCAGATAAGCAAAACAAAGTGACTTACATAATTGATATCTCCATCCCCAACACACACAATTTACAAAAGACATACACTGACAAAATCACTAAATATACGGATCTTGCACATGAAATAAAACGCCTTTGCGGAGTTAACAGAGTACACATTGTTCCTATCGTTGTTTCTGCCACTGGGGTTATTCCACACTCGCTACACAAAAACCTGTCAACACTAAATTTAAACCCACACTTATACAAAACCTTACAGAAAGCCACAATTCTAAACACCTGTCACATAGTAAGGAAATTCCTACACCCAAACATCAATACTCCCACGAATGCATAACTTTCCCTCCATCGCATTTGAGTCCCTTGGGCTTGGCCCTCTTTTGGATCCGCCTCTGGGATTGGCTTCTGGACTTGATCCGAGTTTGGCTTCCCCAAACAATGATAATAATAATAATGTTTGGTTAGTTTATACAGAATATGGTAATACAGCCCTCCATTACAAATTTTACGAGCCGCCACTGCTTTACACTCCATTCCATTCCATAGTTTTTCTGTTATTGTTTTATAAAATTTATCTTTCGTTTCCTGTTATTGTAGGACCCTTCACATGCAATTCCTAAAGGGACTTTACTTGCAATTGTCGTATCAACTATAAGTTACATTGGATTTGCCATTGTAGCAGGATCTTGTGTTGTCCGTCATGCAAATGGGGATGTTACTGATCTTAAGAATGGAACTTTTCAAAACTGCAGTGTCACAGGGGACTGCAAGTATGGACTTCTCCATAATTATCAGGTATTCTTACAATTATGATGAAAAAATTTCACATTAATAGAACTTTAATAAAATGTTTTAATTTCTACTTCAAATGGTTTTGTATTATTAATCAGAATCTCGAAATTAGGTCTTCAATAATGTTTTAAGTAAGTACCATTTTGATATATATATAAAAAAAAAGGATAATTTTATTTTTTAACACATTAATTTTTTTATGAAAGCATGGACCTTAATCCTCTTTTCAACATAATTTCCACCTATGCGACCAGCTTTTATCATATGACTAGCTTCTGAATTCCATCCTCGTAGACAACGGCCATCTGATTTGTTAACTACTCAAGCACATTCCTTTTGACGTCACAGCACTGATTGCCAGGATGCTTCTTTAAGTGCAAGAACAAATGGTAATCACTGGGCGCTAGGTCAGGGCTATATGGAGGGTGATCAAGATGTTCCCAGCCAAATGACGTAATGAGTTTTTTGATCTGCCTGGGAACACAACTTGATCACCCTCCGTATAGCTCTGACCTAGCACGCAGTGATTATCATTTGTTCTTGCATTTAAAGAAGCACCTTGGTGGTTGCGATATGACGACGATGACAACATCAAAATGGTCGTGCTGGATTAGTTAGCAAATTAGGCGGCTAATGTCTATGAGAGTAGAATTCAGAAGCTGATCTTATAATATGGTAAGTGCCTTAATGTAAGTGGAAATTATGTTGAGAAGTAGATTAAGGTCCAGGCTTTCATACAAAAATTAATGTGTTTAAAAAAATTATACACGTTTGTTTATGTACACGTTGAAACAAATCATCCATTTGAATGCGTCTGCAAAGCACCTTAAATTTAAATGAAATTTGAAAGGAACCTTTTTGAACTCTTCCCATTCCCAAATGTACACTTCCCTCCAAAAGTTAAGCACAAAATCCAAATTTCACAATGATACACTGCTGCACCTTTATGTTGTCAGGTCCAAATTGTGACATTTTTGTTGAATAAGTTAAATAGACTGAAATTGCTCTAAGTCAGAAAAACGAATTTAATTTCTAAAGAGCAAATTCACAACATTAGTGAATTAATATTAAAAAAAAATATTAAAAATTAACTTCGTTTAAAATTACATTGCGTTGCATGTGTGTGTGTGTGTGTGTGTGTGTGTGTTTTGTTTTGTTTTTTAAGAGAAAGATAAATTTAACTGGAAGAAATTCCTCTTAAGTTACTAGCAAGAAAAGAGATTGATTGTATGCCTAGTTAATGCAGATAAGAAAATAAGACGAATCTGTTGTAAATAAAATATATTTAAATTTTTCTTTTATTTTGAGATATTTTAGGATAAGATTTTTCCTTTTTAAAAAAAATTGGAATAAAATTTAATTTAATAAATAGAGAAAAGAATGAAGTAAAATACAAATATTTGCATAAGGAGAAATAGATGAACCCAAGAGATACAAAAGGGAATTGATTAAACTAGTAAGTTATCAAATTGCAAAGGAATCAGCATTCAAAAGTGATACAAAATCATATTCTGATAGAATGTCAAAGAGAGCAATTAATTGTGAATGATGTGAAGTTATTTAACAAGTGAAAATTGTGACACTAAAGTTAACAAGTGTTTTTGAGTGGAAACAATGTTTCTGATTCTCAAAGATAACTATCAAAATAGTTTAGCAGCACAGTCAGAAAAACTAAGACTAACAATAGAATGTTAGATCCGAAAAGAAAAATAAATTGTGTGGCCAACACAAGGGAAACTGAAGATGGTATCACAAATAATGTTGTTCAAAGCTGATAAAAACATTCTTATGGCAGAAATAGTTAACATTATGTCATTGGCTTGTCTACACAAACAGTCAAAATAATTGGCTTTTCTAAAGAAAGAATTTACATGAAATTGCTCTAAAGCAAAATAAAAGGGAAGAACAAAGAATATATAAGACTACAAAAGGGCCAAGGCAAAGTTATCAGTTACCATAACTTTAAAAAACAGGACAAGAATCAGTAAATTAACCTCCCCCCACTAAAAATATTTGAGATGAAGAAATTTAGAATTGCATTAAGCCAAAAGGAAGACTAGAGGATACATGAAAAATTAAAATTAAAAGTTTTTGACAGGTTATAGAATCTGAATTGCACATAATCCTTGCCCCATTGGGGATCAAATGGCACACATGAGAAAGAAAATTGAATGTGGCATCTTAGGATAGTCTGTCAATGATGATCACTACTGGAGAAGAGACAGATTGGCATAGCCAAAATGGTCTGAGTCACAGTCATTAAAATTCATGTCCATCTCTACAGAAGCAAAGGAAAAATTAATGGAAAATTGTTACATATCTGGTACTGAAAAGAAATTGAAGCACTGAAGGTAAATTATCTTTGAAGAGACATTTCTAATTATAGTGGAACTGAAGTGACCAAAAGTTGATGAAAATTCCCCATTGCTGGCAGAAACAGAAGCTGTTGGAACTGGAGCCGATGTTATGGCTCCAGAGGAGCACCCTTAAATCGTGAAAAAGGCAGGATGTCCAGGCGCACATGCTCTAGGAATACAGGCAGCCCCTAAGGGCTGCACCACCTATCTAAGCGCCTCGTAAAGAGGCCCGTTCGCCCACCAGCAGGTCATCCGATTGTGAGGGGAAATGTAAATAGGAACGAGAACGAGTTCTGGTCCTCCTCGATGACCTTGCAGAGACGTTGAGATGAATCATAACGTCTCCGGAACAAATCTTGGCCCAGCCGTAGCCATTTGAGATGGAGGAAGGATCTGAGATGGAAGGCAGCCCTCCTCCACACCGCGGCGACAGGCAAGCGGGGGCCACGAAAACTGCCTGTGCGGGCAAGCCGCAGTTCACAGTTCAAAATAGCGATGGAAATGGCCAGGTCCAACTTGTACACAACACCAGTGGAGCAGTCCATCAAGAATCGGACTGACTGATAAGAGAAATCAGTCAGCTCGAAGTGGGAAGACAGGCGATCCCAGATGGGCCGTGCGAACAGGCACTCAAAGAAAACGTGGTCAATGGTCTCAATCGACCCGCAAAACTGGCAACCAGCAGATCTGACTACTCCCCACTGATGCAGACATTGGAGAGTATAAAATCCATGGTGCAGCAGGCACCACTGGATGTTAAAGAAGGACTTCTCAAAGACAAGAGATTTGATTGCCTTCAAGATGGCTGACTATGGATACTCAGGGTGCTATCTCACGATATTAGAAGACACGCCCTGGACGGTCTGCTGGAAGAACCAGGATAGGCGAAGGCTTCCCCAGTCCTGCTGGTCGAGCTGCTGGAGCACCGAGACAAAGGTCGCAAGATCTTGCTGGATGTGGCAGAAAAAGTCTGGAGAACGAGCAATGATGGTCACTGGCAGCGAGGAAGGAAACTGCCACCTGTTCACCTTCAGAAAGAAGTGCAAGTGCAGGAACAGAAAGTTGGCCCACAAAGGTGGGGGGAGGAGAAAGGCACTGATGAAAGCGGATCATAAAATCATACACTGCTCAAAACAATGAAAGGAACACTTTTAGAATCCCCTACAGAGGGCGTAAATAATACTTTTTAGCAATTTCATCTTCTGCAACATGAAACCTATCTCCCTCATAGGAAATGGTTGAAGCCAGCACATTT
This sequence comes from Rhysida immarginata, assembly GCA_023313115.1. Classification (NCBI taxonomy): domain Eukaryota; kingdom Metazoa; phylum Arthropoda; class Chilopoda; order Scolopendromorpha; family Scolopendridae; genus Rhysida; species Rhysida immarginata. The sequence continues at coordinate 1,828,546 of JAHWFO010055944.1, forward strand.
TGCTGCCAGATGTTCTGAGAAATTTGCATAGCAATATAACCCCTCGGAAAACAAAGTGGTTACATGCCAGTACACTCTTTGCTTGGAGATAACGGTCGAACATTACAAGGTGCAGGCATTCCTGGAACGTTGTTGTTAGTGCTCTGACATGCCACGAAGGCATCTTGAAGCAGTAGAAGCTGCGAGAGCTGTAACATTGCTCCAAATGGGTCAATCATTTCGGACTGTAGCAAATGCCCTCAATGTGTCCTCTTCCGTCATTTTCCGACTGTGGACACGATTCCAGGCGACTGGCCAGTACACACGAAGAGCTGGGCAAGGTCGCCGACGCTCAACAACCACCAATCAAGATCGTTATATGCGGACTTGTGCCCTGTGTTGAAGAACCTCAACGGCCAGAGACCTGAGAAATGACCTGCAGATGTCAACTGGGGTAGCTGTTTCAGATCAAACAATCCGGAACAGATTACATGAAGTTGGCTTGAGAGCCAGACGACCAAATCGAGTGCCTAGGCTAAATTGCCAGCACATACAGGCGCGACTAGAGTTTGCACATCAACATGTCACCTGGCAGCTTCGCCACTGGCGCTCTGTTCTCTTCACAGACGACTCAAGATTCCGCCTGACCCGCTGTGGTGTCTGGAGACGACGTGGTGAGCGAAACACTGACGCAACAGTTTGTGAAACTGACCGAATGGGATGTTGTTCCATTATGATTTGGGCTGGCATCTCAATAGAACATCGAACGGATCTAGTGGTCGTCCGAGGGCGAATGACCGTTGACGTTTACATTCGTGACATTCTGGAAGAACATGTGATTGTTGCTGCACATGGCATGGGCCTGGATTCCTTCTGATGCAGAATAATGCTCGTCCACACACTGCAGCTATCACTCAAGACTTCCTACGGATGCAAGGTGTTCAGACCATGAGATGGCCTGCAATGAGTCCAGACCTAAATCAACCTTGAACATCTTTGGGACATGCTTGACAGGCGAATTCGACACTGCCCTTCAGCTCCAGAAACACTGCAACAGCTCATCCAGGCACTTACTGAGGAATGGGACCGGCTTCCCCAAGATCACATGTATCGACTGATACGGAGCATGCCTCGAAGGTGCATGGAGGTTACTGCAGCCCATGGTAGGCATACACATTACTCAGTGGTACAAAAACTGATCCCTGGAAGAAACAGGGCATTCTCCTCACAACGTCCAAAGGACATTTCACTTTGTTTTAGGCAGAGGTCCTGCAGTTTCCTGTTTTTTCTTTGTTTCTTCACCAGTTGTTTCAATAATGCATTCTATTGTTAAAAAAACCGTTTTTTTAATGATCACATACAGCGATTTTGTCCATATTATTCATAGTTGCTTCTGCATGCTGCTTAATAGAAGTGTTCCTTTAAATGTTTTGAGCAGTGTATAAAAGGTAAAATGTGACGGAAAAAAAAATATAATGAATTTTTTTGAACATCACAATGTCACGAATTCTTATGTCGCAATATCGGATAAGTCGTTAATAGTGGTGCCATCTGTCACTACAAAAAACTCGCTATATTGTGGACTCGACTTGTTGTGAGCGGCAAAATCTTGGCTTCCAAGATTCACGACGTAGAGGGACAGCAGTGTATTTAAAACCATTTTCGACCCGATCGTCTGTGGTGTTGCATCAGGATATGCAAAATGGAAATTTCTCTTAAATAATGATTGGAGCAGCCAGAAATATGAAGAGTATTCAGCTGGATAAAAGAAGTATTTCCTTCTGATAATTATTACATTAGCTGAGAAGAGTTCCAGAAAACTGAGGATAGGCATATCCTTCGTCGTGTCAGAGAGAAGACATTTGGATGATGCAACGTGCTGGCAAGCCGTTAAAATTTTGTGAACAGCCAGTCTATCGAGAAAGTTGGTCGTTCTAGTCGTGTTAATCATTCCGTAATCTCTTGGTTATGGACTAAGTCCCAGAACACCGGAACAGTTACCAGACGACCTGTTTCAGGCCGTCCTAGAGTGACAACTCTTTCTGACGACCGCTACCTGGCAAACTGGTTAGACATAATCATCGATCGACAGTACCTATTTGAGAGGCAAAGCAACAATGAATTTATTTGTTTAAAAGAGATTTGAGTGATGCACGTTTCATTAGGAGATCATCGACAGAGTCCTAGTATTTGTAATCCAGTTATAAATTGAAAGAACTGATTGTAAGGATATTTCTTGGTATAGCATGATGAGATAGGAATGATTAGTTGGAGAAAATTCAAAAGGATTATACGGAGTTTGGTATACAAAGAATCAAAAATGAAACAAAGTAAATGTAGAAGAATAATTAAGAAAATGATTTAAACAAAAGGAAAATGATAAATAGATAGTTAGTTTGGTTGTAACTGTAGAAATAATAGAGCATGTGTAATTAGGAACAAAGATAAAAATCAAATTTAAATATATTAAAACAGATGATATAATACATTAATAACGAAAAGGAAGATACAAGGTTTAGATGTAGTTGTGTATAAATTAAAGATGTGTCCAAGAACCATAAAGTCACTTGAATTTTAAAAATAATCATTTAATGCCAAATCTGAATGGAAAAAGAATAAATTACGATAATATGTCATTGACGATTGCTTATTTTTTCATGGATTCATAGAAAAATGAACAGATTACAAAGAAATTTAAGACAAAATTGTTTTTCATTGTCCAAAAATATAATAGTCTGGGAGCCAGCGACACTTTTCGTTGCTATATTTGTTCAAGCTTGGTTTATCTTTTTGTCATAATAATAGAGCCTATCAACAAAATGAACTCCTGCCACCTCATTTGTGGGACAACAATTAAAAAAAGAGTGAATGCTAAAAATGTTCAAAGCTGGAACTTTACCTGTTGTTAATTGACATTTCAGTAAGAAAAAAATCACTTCCTGCCACCTCCATTGTAAAACAGTTTACTCCTGCCATCGACATTAGATGCGATAAGATATTTTTTTTTTTTTTTTTTTTGAGTGACAAGTAAGCTTCCATGTCAAAATGTGAAGATATGTACAAATGAGTTTATAATAATTATAATAATAAGATAAATTTTATTTATATGATAAAATCTGAGGAATTGGTAGAAATATATGTCTGTCCCAATTATAGAATAAAAAGAATTTGAAAGAGATCATCCTATAAACATAGGAAAATATCTATTTATACGTATCGAAATAATAATAATTAAAATTAAATTGAAAAATTAGGAATTACAAAGCAATGTACAAATAATCTTATAAAAAATAAAATGTATAAAAAATTTGCTTTCTTATTAATTTGATTGCATCATTAAGTGATTAAAAAATTCCTATAATTTCAATTTTATTAGGACTCTTCTCATCTCAAATACACCCAAAAATTTTAACACATATCACATAAATTGTCTAAAAATCTAATGTGGATAATGCCGATGATTAACTTAAGAATAAAATAAAACTCTTTTTCCACACCGAAACAGGAATTGAACAAACATAAAAAGAAAAAGACAGAAAATAAAATGAAAAAATATGACTTGGAATAGAACAAGCTGAGTATTTATAACTGAGAGAAGCCAATCAAGACAAAAAGGTCCAAGTGAAATTTATTGATTGGGTAAGTGCGTCGCCCATTTGATCAACGGTGACTCGCTAATAGGGCCCCTATCTAAGTTGAGTAATAATTTTTTATCTGTTTTTTGAATGGCTAAGCTTTCGAAGGCGTCCCGAAGGTGTTTCTTGTTTATTGACTCAATAAGTTTTACATTATTTAATAAGAATTCATGTCTGGTATCTAAAGAGTGTTTGGCTATGGATGACTGATTCCCTCTACCATATCTTCTGTGTCTCATGTTTTCTTCGAATTTTGTTTCAATATTACGGGAAGTTTGTCCTTCGTGGGGCATTGGCAACATCTGGCTTCGTATATTCCTGATTTCTGTAGTGGTGGAATCTGGTCCTTTGTGTTGGGTAATAAATGCCTGGTCTGGTTGGAATTGCTAAAAGATAACGAAATATCAAAAGATTTAAAAACAGAATTGAGACCTTTGATTAATGATTTGTTGTAAGGTAAGGATATGACTCTTCCCTCTATTTTTAGTCCGGTTGAGGGTAGGGATTTCGTTCATGAACTTCTTTAACTTCCTCTTCCTGACCAAATCGGTGATAGTACGTGTGCTATAGCCATTTTTAACTGCAATATTCTGGATCAAGGAAATCTCTTTTTTGAATGAGGATTGACCTAGTGGGAGATTAATAGCTCTGTCAATCATCGAAATGAAAGTGGACATTTTTTGATTCCAAGGGTGGCTGGAATCGCTTTGATTGTTTTCCAACTCAAAAGTGAATTGAAAGGACGGAAGATAACTATTAATATGTTGGGCAAAAGTGTTGACATCCCAAGCATTGGTGTCAAAAATTGGGAAGACAAGTGTCCAAGTATCTGAACCAACAATCGGGAAAGTAAAAACCGGAATTCTTCAGGATATCCTCGAAACTTTTAAGAAATATTTCATCCAAAATAGGGCTAAGGCAAGAGCCCATCGGTGTACCACCCACCAAATTATTATCGGGAAAGTTTACAAAATGGTGGGTGGTACAACGATGGGCTCTTGCTTTAGCCCTATTTTGGCTGAAATATTTCTTAAAAGTTTCGAGGATATTCTGAAGAATTCCGGTTTTTACTTTCCCGATTGTTGGTTCAGATACGTGGACGATGTCTTCACAATTTTAAGTCAATTTTCAGCATTGGATGATAATGGTCTTCAGGTAAGATGATTATTGAAGCCCCAGCAAGCCATTGAACAGGATAGATGATAGTAAAAATATTGTTGAGAAGACCTCTTCCGTAAAATTTAGCGTATGGTTAAACTGGGTGAGTTTCACGGCATTGTTTCATTCAGGCGCATCTTCTCTTCATTAGAAAGAAGAAATATTACAACACTTAAAGTAAAAGTTGAAATTTATTTATTATTTTTTATTGTATGCAGAGATACTTATCATCTATTTTAAATGATATGGATGAAAATAAAATGTTCCATTGAAAAAATTTCATTAATTCAAATTTGCAAAATTCAGTTTTTTTTAAATTTATTTTATTTTATTTTATTTTAGTGCCTCCTGTACAATTAGTTTTGATGGATATGACTGGTCTCAAATAAAAATTAATAAATAAAAAAAAGCAATTTAATTTTTTAATTGTGTGTCTTAAACTAAACAGCATGATTTGTATATAATTTTTTTTCTTTTTTTTTTTTGTTTGCCAGGTAATGGAACTCGTGTCTGTATTTGGTCCTATAATTTATGCAGGTTGTTTTGCAGCAACATTATCCTCTGCATTAGCAAGTTTAGTTAGTGCACCGAAAGTTTTTCAAGTATGTATCTTAAGAGATTTTTAATTATAATGTAACTTTGAGTGTAAAAAATTCATTCAAATAAAAATGTCCAATATTGTTTTTAAATTTCATTTCATTTACTCCAAAGGTAAAATATAATAAATCATTTATGTTATTTATATTATGTATAAGGTAATGGTAAACTAGTTTGCAAAATAACATTTATCACAAGTACCATATCAATTGTAGTGCCCTACTGCTTTTGTGAGTGGAGGACATGATTAATGTGCTCTCCTGCGTCATATTGATCTTTGAATTCAGTAGAGATCTTTATTGTTTGCATGTTTGGCTGTAAATTTATGCCTTTTTCTTTTTTTTTTTTAACCCTGTATTGGCTGTAAATTTTTAGTATTACGACATCCATTGAAAGAAAATGCAGGGTGTTTCTAAATTATCTCCCGTATTCTACATGTTAATTACTCAAAAACTATTACAGATTTTAACATGATTTTTTTTTTTTATTCACAAAGAAAAACTCAAAGTTTCTTAGCATGCCTTAATAAATTTCAATGTGCCCCCCATTTATGGCGTGAAGGACGTCAAAGCGAAACTCCCATGTTGGGGCTAGCATTTCGGGGGTGATTTAAGCAATTGTTTCAATTATTCTGTTCTTGAGAGTTTCAATGTCATCAGCATTGGTCTTCACTCTGTCTTTCACATGTCCCCAGAAGAAAAAATCCAGAGGGGTGAGGGAGGGAGGGAGGGGGGGGGGGCAAGGGATTGCCCCATCCCTTCCAATCCATCTCCTGGAAAGTTTGTAACGAGGCACTGCCTAACTTGCATGCCCCAGTGAGGAGGTGCTCCATCTTGTTGGTAGCCTATGTTGGGCTGCAGTTCTTCCACCAGTGCACTCTGGTAGTTCTCCAGCAAATCTAGGTAGGCTGCAGTGGTAATGGTGTCTTCAGTGAAAAAGAAAGGTCCGATGACTAGATCATGCATTAAACTGCACCAAACATTAACTTTTGGGCTGTCGCGTAAATGCTCCCTTAGAACGTGTGAGTTTTGTGACCCCCAAATGCGGCAGTTGTGACAGTTTACACGCTCTGGAAGTATGGAATGATGCCTCATTAGAAAACAAAATGTCCTCAAGGAAGGTGGGATCATTGTCGATTTTTTTGGAGCATATCCTCAGCAAACTTCTTGCACTTCGGTCGGTCAACTGGCTTCAGTTCATGCATCATCTAGATTTTGTAGGGTGTAAGACGAAGGTGGTGCTTCGCTATTTTATGTACAGATGTCTTTGGCATATCCAGTTGACGAGCCGCTTGGCAAAGTGATTTATGGGGACTACGATTGAACGCTTCCTTGACCTTTTCTACTTTCTGTGGTGTTGCTGAAGGTCTACGAGCACCCTTTTTGTGTAACAGGTTGCCTGTGTCTAAAAATTTTTCATGCCATAGCTTAATTGACCTATGATTTGGAGGATCCTTTTTAAACTTTGTTTTGAACCTTCTCTAAACCGTAATCATTGACTTAAATTCCACAAGCCATAACATGCATTGAGCTTTTTCTCGAACACTCGTCATTGTTTACTGTTTCTTGGGGAAAATGGAACAATGCGCCCACAATGGTACCACACGCCAACCGGGTGTTTCATTATCAACTCATGCGAGGCTAAGCAACTTTTTGAGTTTTTCTTTGAGAATAAAAAAAATTGCGTTAAAATCAGTAATAGTTTTTGAGTAATAAACATGTATAATATGGGAGATAATTTATTTTTCGTACACCCTGTACACTAACTGTCGAACACCCTGTACATTAACTGTCAAACATATCCGTCAAAACTGAGATTTTGTGTTTTAATGGAAACGATGGATAACATATGATAGCAATCTCGTGTATCTATTACGGTTTATAAGAAAGGATTTGAATGTGTCCTAATTTGCTTATTTGGGATGATGAAAAGTGCACCATGGGATAGGTCATCCACACTTCCTATTCACTGGATTCATCAAAATTGACATATCTGCTTTGGTTACGAAAATAAAAGGGGGGGGGGCTCATTTTTGTATCTACCCTATACAATTTATGGACTCTTGGTTAGTAGTAATAGTAATCTTGTACAAATCCACGTGTGTAATTTATAGTGAGAAACGACATTTGTTCTTTTCTCGATAGTTAATTTTCTTCACTGAAAATACCCAGCTAAACATGTTTATTAATAGAAATAAATACAAATAAAAATAAATCTCTTGTCTCCTTTAGATGGCATATCTTAAATTAAAACTCGGAGGCAAGGGAGAACCCACTAGTGTAGAAGTTATTACAGCAAAAATTTTCAAAATGTAGGTAAATTTTACACCCCAGGGCACCCTAAGATCTCTCCAGACTATACCTTGTCTCAGCTTCAGTTGAGAGTGACGTCACGAGTGAAGCGGTTACAGTTCGCCCACATGAAGAAATAATTCGAATAATTTTCTGTATAAAAAGTTCAAAATTCTTTCTGAAATCATATTTCATATTTTTCTCCTCGATATAATAATAAAGAAAAGCCATTTGACGAAATTAAAAAAAAAAATAAAATAAAATGAAGTCAGTCTGTAGTCGAGATTATTTGATTGTAAAATGGCGGCGTCTCTTGTTCCTGCGTGAAAGAGAAGTGTCAGAAATGAAAGATGATCGAGTTTTCACGAAGAGGATTAAAATACTTTAAACATTTATTTAAAAAAATGATATCTGATAGACACCATTCGACTATTCTACTTTCAAGAAGCCACGCGATTAAAAGATGGTGTAACGTAGCATACATAGCCTCAGAATAACTTATTCTTTTAACGGCGGAAGGATATGATGTTGTGCACTATGTCTGGTAAGCAGGGTCATTCCAAGACGTCACTCTCAACTGAAGCAGAGACAGGGTATAGACTCTGTTACCGGCAGCTTTTCTGATCTAGACTTTGCACTACATCAGGGAATAGGGAGAACTGAAAGCAAAGTTGCCAACTGCTTTAATGTAAATTTTTGAAATAAAAACAGTGCCAAAGCTCGTTAGTAGTGGTTAAACTAGTAAACTAATTGGCTGCTCATTTCCCTCCTCATTCAAACCACTGTTAATTTTACATCCACCTTCTGTATTTCTTTCTTCGATGTTTTCTTTATCCCTGTATAATCGAAGAAGACAAATGTCGATAGCTAATTTTTTTTTCTTTTTTACAATTAATATTAAATTTCGGTTTTAACTTTTAGGTAAATCATAACAGTATGCAATACTAAAAATCAGTTTCGTAAATTAATGCTACTCCTTGTGTGAATTAACTGAAACAAACAATTTCAAGTCTTGCAGGGATCCGCTTTGTCGAAGCAAGTAAATGTCATCTCTGAGTAAACAATCTCTCGATAAGTCTTAACTTTGTGTTCATGCAAATTTTTACGATCTTAGTCGCATCCATCTCGAACGGAGGTTTCTAAAATCTGTTTCTAACGTTGCTATCAATTTTTAAAATAACATATTAAATCACTCTTGCAAACAGGAATTATATGGACAATTTGGCATGAGTCTTTTCTTGTCCGGCCCCATAAAATCATTTTTGAGAAAATGGTGGCTGTTTTATAAAGAAACCGCAGGCTTGTTTAACAAATAGTTTTTATTTTTTATTTTTTTCCTGTTCTTTGTAATCATTCTTTACATCTCTAAAAATCAGTGAATGACACAACAGTTAGCTAACCTAACCTTACCTAACCTTTCAGTTTCCTCACTTTAATAGTTCCCGAGTAATCGACTCTTTGATTGGAACAGCGAGCAACAGCACAAGTTCTCATTTATTCTTTTTAATCCAAGATTTAAAACTCGACGGAAGACGAAAGCATTGTTCCAGGCGTGGTTCCAGAAAGCTTTTTAGATAAGACATTGTTCTAAGTGTGCAGAGTTCATGAATTAAAGCGTTGGTTGAAGCGTAGAGGAGTTTTACTGTGCAGTGGCGGATTTAAAGGGGTGACTACAGGGGCTAAACTTATACCATCCCCCCCATTGGTCCTAAACTTACACCAGTTACACAAATTGTAAAGATTTTTATTACTGCAATAATTTTACAAATTTACATTTACAAACTTCAGTATAGGAAAGCCCCCAAGACCATCACTTCCCTGGGGAGGGGGGGGGTAGTTATTTGAAATAACTTATAACATTTTAGCCAAACCACCTGATTATCCCCCCCCCCCCTCCCCCCCTTGAGCAAGTTCTAGATCCGCCACTGCTGTGGGAAACCAATGTTGGTAAAAAGGCAAATTGAAAACTATTACTCAACATTTTTTCTAATACACTGCTCAAAAGAATTAGGGGGAACACTTCTGAAAACATTTGTAAAATCTCAAGATCAAGACTTCTGATAAAATGTTTCATAGTTTTTTGAAAAATTACATGTGGTCTATTGAAATCACTGGTTGATTTTTTCGAGTTTCTCTTTTTTCCGTGAGTTTAAAGTGAAAATACCAGAGACTCCTTAAAAACTGAATGGTCATAACACTACGACAAAGGTCACATGGTCTTCAAACAGCATTAATTTGCATATTAAAGTTCTGATACAGTATTCAGACATTTAATTGAGACAAAATGAGACATCTCAGGTTGGAGGAAGTTGCAAGAGTTGCTACGCTGCTCCAAGAAGGCTACTCAATCGGGTACGTCGCCAGACAGCTTCGAGTGTCGCCTTCAGCGATCCATCGTGCATGGAATCGTTTCCGAAAGACTGGTTGTTATTTGTGAAGGGCTGGACAAGGACGCATAACGACAAGAATGCAGGACCGATATCTTCAAACTACTGCTCTTTGCCGACGAACATCAACTGCTAGAGACTTGTAAAACGACCTGCGTGCAGCATCTGGAGTGGTTGTTTCTGACCAAACAGTCAGAAACAGACTATGGGAAGGTGCTTTGAGTGCCAGAAGGCTGAATCGTGTACCTCATCTCACATGCAGACACTGAGAAGCCCGACGTCGGTTTGCCCAACAACACGTCAACTGTCAGCTGCATCAGTGGTGGTCTGTTCTCTTTATAGACGAGTCCAGATTTCGCCTAACTCGTTGTGATGGACATCATCGTGTGGAGACTCCCTAGAGAGCGATTTGTAGAAGCAACAGTGCAACAGACAGAATGGGATGTGATTCAGTCATAGTTTGGAGGTGGGGGGGGGGGGGATCTCTATCGACAGCCGTACTGTTTTCGTTGTTGTCACAGGACATCTCAATGCTGAAGTCTACATTAGGGACATTCTGGTAGAGCACGTAGCACCTGCTGCTTGTGTTGTGGGGCCCTGATTTTGTTCTTATGCAGGATAATGCTCGTCTGCATACGGCACGTGCCACTCAGGAATTTCTCCAAGAATGGAACATTCCAACATTGGAGTGGCCAGCAAGGAGTCCGGACATTAATCTGATCGAGCATGTGTGGGACATGCTTGAAAGACGCATAAGGCAACGTCCAACAAGTCCACAATCACTGCGCGACCTTTCGCAAGTCCTCATTAAAGAATGGGGGAACATTCCTCGAGCAGACATCTGTCGACTTGTGCGGAGCAGAGATGCGCAGAAGTCCTTTGAGGTCGTGGAGGGGATACATGTTACTAGAGAACACTTCTAGGGAGACGTGTATCCAGAGATGTCTTGAGACCCCTTCTTGAGAACAGTTTTTTCACTTTAGTTTGACTAGGGGTTACATGTTATTTGTTTTTTCGAAAGATGCTTGGAAAACTAAGCCATATACTTGTTTATTTACAATGGAATCAAGCCAAAAACTGTGGACACAGCTATAGAAAGAAAAATAACTCTGAAAACACTATTCCACTTAATAAATTTTAAAATTTATTATGTGGAATAGTGTTTTCGGATTTATTTTTCTTTTTACTTGTTTATTTGTTGAATAAATTGAGACTGCTTCATGCATTCATGAGGTTGTACAGATATTTTCATTCATTTAAATAACATAGGCATTCTATATTGTGTTCCCCTAATTCTTTTGAGCAGTGTATAATGGTGCAATAATGGTGCCAGAAAAAATATATATATATATCTCCTTTAAGTGAGTTTAACTGTGAGAGTTTCCAAAAATAAAGTGGAATTTCAGTCTAAGTATTTCTTGCAATATTAAATTTAAAATTTACCAGTTACATGAATTGAAAAAGTTAGAACTGTAGCCAGGAAAAAACAGAAAAGTTTGAAACTAGGTTATTGAGGTATTTCTTAATAATTGTTAATAATAATAATAATAATTTTTATAATAAAGTGAAAAGAGACTTTACTTCTATGCTTCACTGTGTTATTATAGCAACCGGTAAAAACAGGTTGTTCCCACCATTTCAACTTTGATGTCTTTGAAAGTACAACTTTTCCTCCCAGAAATCCTAGCGTGCAGGTTATTTACAGATGACAGTAGAAGCCAATGTGCAAATCTCCTATTGTGAGCTGCCGAACAGAATCTGCCTTTCCTTCCATAACTCAAATTATACACTGGTATTATTCACCCCAGTCAGAGCATCTATTTTCTCGCAGTATTTTCGGCAAATTAATCCAGCAGGCTCATCCTCTTTAAGATGTCCTATCATGCCTTCCCCAAATGACTATATTATGCGTCTTCTACTTTCTCCACCTGTTGGCCTTCTTGAAATAATTAAACTTTGAACTTTTCTATATCTAGCAGAATGCGTTTGTGTCTTTTACAGCATGTTTGAATAAACATTTGCAATCTTCTGTTCCTTTTTTGAATAGCCCTAGAATTAAGGATGTTTGTGGAAGAAAAAATTTCTGCATTCATGTACATCAAAATCTTTCAGGAGATCTCTTGGGCAGAAGTTTGCAATTTAGTATGATCACTTGACTATGCATTCTTTCACGGCAGAAAAATGCAGAGACTTATGAATCACCAGGCTACATAAAATTTGGTTTGAAATTAAATGAGTGCACAGAACTGCAATTAATTCTTAATAGGGCTTCCTAATGAAAAAAATAATGTTAAATAAAAAAAACCGTTAACACTTGTGATTTACAAAGTTTACATTTTTCTCAGGCTTTATGTAAAGATAAACTCTATCCTTATTTGCATGTCTTTGCAAAAGGATATGGGAAGAATAATGAACCGCTGCGTGGATATGCACTTACTTTTGGGATTTCTCTTGGATTCATATTGATAGGTAAACAGTTAATTTCGTTTGACTTTTTATTTAGACTTTCTGCTCTTTGTATATCAAGAGATTAAGAGTTCATAAAACATTAAAAATTATTATTGGAAACCTATTTTAAAGGTTTTTACACTATTTTTTATTATATTTTTTTTTTTTTCCTTTTAGCTGAATTGAATGCCATTGCTCCAATAATTTCCAACTTCTTCCTGGCCTCATATTGCTTGGTAAATTATTCATGCTTTCATGCATCACTTGCTAAATCACCAGGTAGGTTGTTTGTATTGAAATGCTAAAAATTTCCATCAATGCATCTATTTATATCATGCACTGCAGAGTACTGCAATGTAGATTGATTAATTTATTTTTGACATCTTCACTTTAAATGTATGGTGTTCATGATGTAGTCTTTCATAAGTCCATGACACATTCAAAAATTCAAATGGGTAAACTAAGCAACAGATCGTAGAAAAACTTACAGTAATAGAGAGGAAAACTCCAAGTTTTTTTGTTTTTTTTTAAATCTTATGCGCATAGTAGCCATAGCTTGCTGGCTGTTAGGAGGTAGTTGTAGCACATATGGCATTCAAGATAGGACGAAAGAAAAAGAAGATGCTGAGTTAATGGAATGTTCCACCCCAGACCTTGGATTTAACCCTATGTGACTTCTTCTTGTAGGGATTAATCAAGGACACTGTCTTTGTGCCCCCATTTTCTAGTAACCTACGGGAGCCTCGCTACTGTGATTCTGGTGGATCGTGACGTATTGACATGTACGAAATGAAATGAATTTTCACTTAGATGTTTGCCTTAATGTCAAAGGTAAACACATTGAGTATCTGTGAAATATCTTAAGAAAACTTAGAGAACTTTTTCCTCTATGTCAGTATAATAAAATTTATTATTCAATGCATACATAGTTTATATGTAATGGATTTTTGTAATGTTTCACAGACTTATAAATAATCCTGTATTTTAATTTAATGTTTATTAAACTTGCAATGTTAGTTTGTTTAGGTCAAATCTTGTAATCATTATTAAACCAACTTCCCGATAAGCTAGGGAGCTGAAACTTGACATCCATACACAGGATTGATGACAATTTATGTTAAAGAAAAAAAATTTCCAATTGGTTCACTGGTTCTTGTTCTAATGGTACTAATTCATTATTACGAATTGTCCAATTGCCACAACAAACAATTCGTTATGGCGAGAGTTAAATGTATTTATTGCTGCAAAATTAAGCTTTATTTAGCTCACTAAATAAAATATTATAAAAGTTTGGTTTGAAAAAAACCTTTTTCCTCTTCTCTTGTTTTTTATAAGCTTACTTAAAACCTGCAAAATTATCATTATCTTTCTTTCATGTAATAAATCTCACAAGCAATCATGCCTAATGGGTAACTTTCATCCATATCAAATTTAGTGATCATTCGAACTGATTGGTTTTTCTATTAATCCTGCCTGCTTAGTTGCGAGAAATGTGAAGTATCGGATGGTTACACATAAAATGTTGGATTTTGGAATGAAGTAATTTTTATATTGTTAAACACCACCAGATAGTGCTAGCGTTTTGGATAGTGAAGGTTAAATATTCTTTTTGATTAAAGCTTATAGTTAACTGATAACCCGGCACTGCCCGGGACATTATTTTTCTTCTTGTTGGGTTGACCTGCCTCAGATTAAAACGATATCACTGGATACTTTCGACCCATCTTTCCTTCGAAGTTTCCCTTCGAAGCTCTTATACCCCCCTGCTCTAAAAGAAACTCCTGTTGTTCAGATATCTTCAACGCAAGGATAGCTTTTTGTTTTTTAGCTGCAGAATTTCTGTGACCAATACTTGTTCTTTCTCTTTCCTTTCCATACACACAAACAACACACAAAGTTTCCCCAGTCGTCTAAACGTTTATTAGGGAGCTCAAGGGAGATACGTGCATCTTCTTTGACTCCTCAATAGACACTGCCCTATTTATATCGTCTGCTATACTCATTTTATGTTCATTATTAAAAATTTTTGGAAACTACCGTATTTGCCCAAAATAGGCCGCACTTTTTTTGCAAATATTATGCCTCCAAAATTGAAGTGTGGCCTATAATCGGAACCTAAGAAATTTGCATCCAGTTATAAGCCCTATTGATTACAACTAATTACTGGTAGATTCTTGAGAGTACAGCCCAAACATCGCGAAGTAAATCAAGAATTAACAAATAATTAAAAATTCACACTACTGTTTAATCGCTGTTTGTTTTTGTTTTTTTGTTGTTTTTTTTTTAACTAAAAATTTGACTTTGATTTTAAAAACTATCACTTGTAATATTGTATACTATAAATTATTTCGATTTTTTAAAAGCCTGATATAAACTACGAAGTGGCAGCCATTTTTTTCCGTGAGTCTTTGAGATATGAAACCAGCCAATGGTAGAGCAGGTTACATTTTTCTTTGGGCTATTCGGATATGAAAAAAGTGCATGGGCATAAAAGCTAATATACTATTGGTGGAATAAATGTTAGC
Organism: Rhysida immarginata; assembly: GCA_023313115.1. Lineage (NCBI taxonomy): Eukaryota > Metazoa > Arthropoda > Chilopoda > Scolopendromorpha > Scolopendridae > Rhysida > Rhysida immarginata. The sequence continues at coordinate 1,843,566 of JAHWFO010055944.1, forward strand.
GGGTGTTGCTTATTTGATGTTATTTTTCCCGCCCCTTTACTACACTTGCGTTTATTTGGTAAACAGAGTCGCCGGCATTTGAACTTCTTTTTACGGTAATATCACGCAAAAAATTTACATTATGGGAGATCATGTGGAAATAAAAGCGTCTGCATTCAATAAAGGAATGAGACGAAATTACACTGCAAATGTCAAACGGACAGTTATTACTTATGCAGAAGAAACGAGCAATAGAGAGGCTGCCAGGAAATACGGAATTGATGAAAAAATTACGTCGGTGGAGATCAATGAAGACAAAACTACAATATGCATCTTCCTTAAGAAAATCTTTCAGAGGCCCTAAACATGGTCGATATCCTGAGCTTGAAAATTTGGCTTTTAATTTTGTCCAGGAACAACAAAAAAATGGAGTTCCAATCAATCGAGAAATTATTCAGTTAAAAGCATTAGAAATTGCTTTGCATCTCCAAATTTCAAGGAGAGAATTTTGTGCAAGCATTGGCTGGTCTCGAAGGTTTATGCAAAGACATAATCTTTCACTTAGACGCAGAACAACACTAGTCCAAAAATTACCGTCAGATTTTGAGGAGAAACTTATTGCTTATCAAAGATTTGTTATTGATCTCAGAAGAACTCATAATTATTTATTAAGTCAAATCGGAAATGCAGATGAAACTCTTGTTTTCTTTGATATGCCAAGCAAAACTACTGTAAATCAAAAGGGTGAAAAATCAGTTATTGTTAAAACGACTGGAAATGAAAAACTTAGAATAACAGCAATGTTAACTGTAACAGCTGATGACAGGAAATTCCCTCTGTATATTATTCTAAAACGAAAGACAATGCCTAAGGATCCGATTCCAAAAGGAATAATTTTAAGATGCCAAGCAAAGGGATGGATGACAAATGAATTAATGCTGGACTGGTTGTCAGTAGTTTGGAATAAAAGGCCTGGTGCTCTTCTCAGAAAACGAGCATTACTAACATTGGATGCCTTTAAAGGCCATCTGACCCCAGAGGTTAAAGAAAACATTACATCACTAAATTCAGATCTTGTAGTAATTCCTGGGGGTATGACATCTCAACTGCAAGTGCTCGATGTTTCAGTTAATAAACCTTTTCAAAGACCATTTGAAAAAGCAGTATTCAGATTGGCTATTGGCTGGAGATTATGCCCTCACACCAAGAGGAAAAATTAAGAAGCCATCTGTAACCCAGCTATGTCAATGGATTCTTGCAGCCTGGAATAATATAAAACCAAAATCAATTGTCAAAGGTTTTAAAAAATGTTGTTTGTCAAACATGTTGGATGGGAAAGATGATGACATATTATGGGAAGACCGAGAGGAAAGGAACAATGAAGAAATTGAAAGTGATGAAGAGAGCAGCCAATGTGAAAGTGAAGACACCTGCCAGAGTAGCACTAATGAGGAAAACTGTGAAGAAGAAAATGACTAATATGATTAATGTAACCATAAGTCTTAATCATAAAATAGTGTAACATTAACTTTTTTTCTCTACCAATGTCTTGTTTACTGTTATTTAACTTTTTCTCATTTTTAATCAAGTTAAAAAAAAAAATAACTGATATTAAAAATATTTCATACATATAAGTTGTGTATTTTATTTTTTCCCTAAAAACTGCTTCCGAATTTCACCTATTTTCGGGCAAATACGGTAATGTTCTATCATTGCATCATCATGAAAGTATTATTGCATCATCACCACATCGGTTCCCAAAACATTGACATTCACAGAGATTAGAGTCGAAATATATTGGAAATATTTTAGGAAATGTTTGGATCTGCTGTGCTACCAAATAAGCTAGGTGATATCCCCAGCGTTGCTCAGACTCTTTTTTTGATGAAATTTTGTAATATTTGATTGTGAATATACAGTGAAAATAAACACATGAAAAAAGCCTAGAATTAATACAGTAAATATTAATAATAAAAAAAACAAAAGAAAAAAAAATTCTTTAAAAATGGATGGACCTCTCCAAGCCATAGCACAGCTAACCTAAATATTTTCTTGGTCATGTACCGTACATCCTCTTGTATAAT
>JAHWFO010055944.1:1850628-1878446 GCA_023313115.1 Rhysida immarginata
ATGGCCCCATGCCAGTGGCAGAATGGCTCCCTTTAGCAAAATTTTTTACAAAATAATTTACTTTCCTTGTGTTGTTTCCTGTAAGGGTTTCCCACCTTGCTCTTATAACCGGACTACTCCTTTATCCAGTGTGGGGGGCAAGAGAGGGGGGGGGAGGGGTTTTGTTTGGCTTTTATAGGGCTAAGCTAATAAGATTGTTTGTATTGGTTGTTTTCTTTTGTTTTTCGCTTTTTGTTTTTGTAATATTTTTTTTTGTATAATTTTTTTGATTGGTTCTTATATATTATAAATATTGGCTTCTCTTGTTGTTCTTTACTCACTGATGATGGAAACCTTGTTTCCGAAATGTACATCTGAGTCATTAAAATTTATTATGTGGAATAGTGTTTTCGGAGTTATTTTTCTTTCTATAGTTGTGTCCGCAGTTTTTGCCTTGATTCCATTGTAAATAAAAGTCTCCTTTTCATTTGGGCAGATTGTCTAATATTTACTGTTGCTGTAATGAAAACGTTAATAATAAACTGAATGTTAACGAAAATTGTATGTATTTGTTTCTGCACTGGCTTAAAGGTAAATTCTATGGAAAAATTGGACTTTTTCTTTCGAACTTACATTACTTCATAATAGACAATTACGTCATAATAGACAAACTTTGGATAACGATTTCAAGCATTTTTTTGGAGAATTTTGAAAAATGGATAAGGAAAATTATGCTTAGAATTTTGCGGAGAACAACGCTAGGTACTTTATGACCATCGAACCTGATACACCCTGTATATCAATCAAAATGATTTAACATATTCTATTAAGAAAAATGCCTCAGAACGATGAAAATTTACTCTCTGGTCATTTAATCCCTTCCCTACTCTTGAGGAAATCAGTGGAATGTCATTTCCTGCCACGAGAACCTGCCGGGAATCTCATCGCTTTCAATTTTAAGCAAATCTACGTGTCGCCTGATTTCATTAATCTTGTTTTCGTGCAAAATGCATTCAAACTGTTCTGTGTTTAGGTGTGTAACTACAAACATTGGCACAGCAGTTCATGATTCTGAAGCTCCTGTCTACTCCTTCATACGTTGTGACAGCTCAAGAAGCGGAAAAATAATATTTGTCTTGATTGCAGGCGGTTTTTATTAAATTTTATTAATTTTGAATTTGGATTAGAAAATTTTCATATGTGCTAAGTGATTATTGATACCTTCATCATTCGTTTTAAACAAAGTTGTATGTGACCACAGAATTTACCTTCTAATAGCATTAAACTAAGTATAAAACTCTCGATCTAATGCAGTCGTTAAGTCATGGCTCCCAATAACAATGTTCGAATGGGTCTGTAGTATACTAAATTTGTTTTGGTCTGATTATTAAATTTTTTTTTATTCCAGTTCTGATGTACAGTTTCATGTGCATTGTGAAACCTGAACTTCTTTAAATACCGGATGACCCGAAAGTGTGTTACATTTTTTTTACATTTTTTCATGTAACTTTGTATAACAATTCTTCGATAATACATCGGTTATGGATTTAATGTATTTGCCTTCTCTGGCAACACAAATTGCTGCTCGACGGCAAATGTGTACTATAATGTCATGATAAGTCTGAATTGGTATTGCGGCAATTGCATCGTTAATCTTCTGCTCCAGCTCTACCAGAGTTCCGCACTTTTCACGATACACCACCTCCTTTAGATATCCCCAAAGCCAGAAATCCAATGGTGTCAGATCAGGTGACCTGGCTGGCCACTCACGCAATGTGCCATGCCTTCTAATCCAACTGTTAGGGAACATTTTGGTTCAACATGTTTCATAAGAATCACGAGGCACATGCAACGTGGCCACACGTGCCTGTGAACATCGCATGTTGCTTTGCTAAAGAATTTGTGACAGCAAAACAATTTAGTTTCATGAAAAAATATAACACACTTTGGATCACCTGGTATTTTCATCTTTGTAAACGCACAATTTCAAGCACAAAATCCTTTAATTTATTTTGTTTGCATTCATCTTGAGTTTGGAAGCACATTTCTGATAAATATTTGTGGGGGATCTAAAGCTGTAGTCAAATGATTTATTGGATTGTTCAAATAAACTACATGTATTAAATTGCATTTTAAAATCTTATTTAAATTTGTTGTTGATGATAATTTCTTTTCCTATTTTAAAGGCTTTCGTCCAGGATTTCGATATTACAACATGTGGGTTAGCCTTTTAGGAGCCATTTTATGCCTAGCCGTAATGTTTATAATTAATTGGTGGACTGCTCTTTTAACTTTTGGAATATGTTTTGCTTTATACGTTTACATTTCACATTCCAAACCAGGTAATTTATTTATTTATTTTAATTATAATTTTTAAATACGTAAAAAGTAGAATGTTAGCATATCAAAGTAACTTCAGAGCTAGTGATCAAGCCCAGTTGCATCTACAAATGGGAATCTAAATTTTATTTAAGCAGTACCACAATAGCATGGACTGTAGAAAATGGGATGAAGCTTTTCAATTAAATATTGCCCAAAGAAAGAGGCGTTCAAATTTGACCTGGGGCGCGTTCCTCGACATTGTTCTAAAACGAAACGATCTGATGTCTTCTTTACTCGCTGGCTGTGATAGCATTGTTGAATCTGCAAACGAAGATAGCAGTTGTGACGCTCCATTATAGGTTAGTCACGTGTGTCTGACGGCAGGATAATAGGGTTAAATCCCGAAGAAATTAAAATGTTTATTAACTAATTGGCTTTGTTAGTTTAGCGTAGTGTGTTTTATAACGAGTGTTTTGTCGTTGTATGAGTGGTTATTGTTTGTTGTGCGATGAAAATATGAATGCGTGTGTTTTATTATTGTTGAGTGGGGAATGAAAACGCCGTGAGCGATAGGCAATGGTCCTCTGTTGTAGCTGGATTGTTGAGAGCGTTTTTCGGCGAAAGCTGTATGCGTGTTAACGCGTTTTGTTAAAGAGGAGTTCTTTTTTTTTATAATTAAAAAAGTAACAAGAGAGATAGTTGCAATGATTTTTTTTTCCGATAAATGTAATGGAGAAATGTAGCGACCATGGTTTGGCGTTAATGAACTAACTGTCAAATGTCTGATAAGAAAAGCAAGACTTTCGCATTTATGATGTTTAGCGTTTAAAATCTCCATAAGTCTGCAGAAGTCCACATGAAGATAATATAGAAAACAAGTAAAAACGTTCTTAATAGATTAAACTGATTTTCTTGCTCGTGTGATTAATTGTTTCTTTTTATCATGATTATTTATTCGACTACTCACCATTCGATCGATGGGAAAAACAATCTGAGTGTGTGATGGGACCTGATCGCAACGTCAAGCGTTAGATAAATTTGGCGTACGATAATGATGATGGTATTTGGAGCAACGTGTGAGAGCCGTAATGTGTCAACGTAAGTGACAATTTAATTTGAAGTTTCCTGGAGAGTGGTTTTGCGATTTTTGCGTTAAGGCCAAGAGCACGCGGATAGACATTTGCATGACCCAGAGTGTGTTCGATAAGTCAAAGATCCTCCCGTCTTGATTCTATCGACTATTAACTTGTAACCCGTGTCATGGTGTATCAGATATATGAAGACACTCGCAGACTGTTTTTGTGTTGTATGCTAAATTGTGTAATATTAATCGACAACTGTTTAAGTTTAATTTCGAAGTTAGCAATTTTAAGCTTATTAAGCACCTTGCCATAGTAATCGTTTATCAGCTGGAATTAGTGTGAGGATCCTGGTTAGATTCGACGTGTAAGCTTGACCTGTGTAATTGGGGCGCGCACGAATACGTAACATATTCTTGTTCGAATGTGGTTTCGAAGGCCGCCAGTGGGTAGCTTGGATAAGATATACTATACTCGCCAAGAGGGGTCACTGTTCCTCCCCCCTTTCAAAGTAAATAAGGAGTTACATTGCGCTTTCTGTCGCAAGGGTGAGGAATATTTGATTCGGGAGTGTAAAATCCTAAAAGTAGCTACATCTGTCACTGTCAAGCATGTCGTAACACCACTCCAACTAAAATGGCCTAGCTGTAGATTTACTTTTACATGGGCATGTGTGCCGGTTAGATTGATTAAATTATGCTGGAAGTATTAGAGTTTAGCCTTGGTTAGAGATTTAAGCTTTAGATATGGTGGCCCCTTACTGATATGATAGGTTAATATGAATTAAGCTGTATTAGTATGGAATGTTTGTATTTGTAGAGAATAAATAAGTTGTGTGATCATGAATGCAGTGATACCAGGTGTCCTTTCTTATTTTCGGTTCCGAACCTTAGCTCTCGTCCGCCCCCAAGTGCTGTTCATTGAACATTAGAGTACTATTGATATTATTGTGGGGGCGGGGGAGGCTACACCGTCATCCGTTCATCTTGAAAACTAATGCATGAATCTTCCAACTGATTTCATCATATTTTATTAAGTCAAGGCCCTTTATAGGGCCACATTTCTTTACGAAATAGGTTGTCGAAATAAAAATTTAATCTAAAACATAAAAATGCCTACAGCAATTATTCATTTATGTTACTTTACAGTGTTTAAACTATAAAAGCAATAATTTGTAATAAAAATTTATTAACCTCAACACGAATTAGTTCCTGAATTGTACATATTCATTTATAGTTTTCTTGTACACAAATTGAAGTTTTGAAATATCTTTCAATTTTTAAGAGTTCCTTTGTTTTTTTTTTTTGTTTTTTTTTTTCTTCTTGTTCTTTCCGCCAGTGTTTTATAGCCTAGGTAATTATTGTTAAGTGAATAAAATTTAATTACTAATTATTATAAAGTATTTAACCAAGCAAATTGTCACAAAGCCAATATAAATATTTTAGATTTAGCGATTCAATCATTTCAAGAAATAAATTCCGAAAGTGTTTGTGTGAAATAAAATATGGCGATAATGTGTATTGATATATGAATTTTATTTAACAAATTTATTTCATCCACACTTTACATTTTATGCAGCTTTTTGCGACTGCATTTTCCAAAATGCAACTTACAGAATTCAAAATGTATTTTGCAGAAATAAAATTCATTCTATCGAATTAAAAATGCATTTTGCAGAATAAAAAAATCTAACTTGCAAAAAAATAAAAAATGTATATTCCGACATTAAAATTCAGGTTGTAAAATACAATCGTTCAGTAAGGGGTTCATAGTGCTGTTTCTATCGATAAAATTGGTAGAGACTTTACAACACAACAAAGGGAGAACAGAGTTTCCGACTAGTTTCGCCATTTATTCCCGGCTTTATCAAGGATACACACAAGAGGAACTAAGCCTTTATATACAGAAAATATGGTACAGAATGTGAACATGATTGGATGAAGAAATAACAAATAGTAAATAAATAAATTGTACAGTGGCGACATTGAAAGGAGAATGGTTGGATAAGGAACCAATAACAATGAAATTATAAGGAAACCTTGAGAGGAAAATTAATTGAAATATAAAGGAAAAAATGTCATAACACAAACAAAATTGAAAACGCGGACCTAGAAGAAGACTCATACGGAGTTAACGTAAACTAAGGTATTAATAAAAAATGGAAAGGAAAGTAAATATACAAATTGAAAAATTACAAGATATCGGATAAAGAATTTAAAATTGAATAAATATCAAAAACGGTTTGGCAATTGAGGAGGTGATCTGGAGAGGAGATTTTAGCTTTAAAGATCTCAATGGCTTCGAGAGTGGCAGTCTTGAATGGGTCGTTGCATAGATGGAGAATGGTCATGATTTCACTTTGCTCTTTGGGGGCATGTCCAAAGACTTTAGTAATTAAACTTTATTCACTCGACAAAAATTGCCTATAAAACACTGGCAGAAGGAATAAAAAAAAAAAAACACCCAACAAAAAAAAAAAAACAATAGAACTTAAAAATTGGAAGGTATTTCTAAACTTCAAGATATGAAAACTAAAGTGCAATTCAGAAACTAATTTTTGTTGAGGTTAATAAACTTTTATTATAAATTATTACTTTTATACGTTGTCCTTCCATAAATATTTTATAGTCTAAACACTGTAAAGTAGCAAAATATGAAGTAGTTGGTGCAGGCATTTATATGAGGGCTGTAAATTAAGTAATGGCAACATAGGTATAAATCAATTTTTAATGAACTTACAAGTACAATTGCATTACATTCCTTCTATGTAATCACCAGCAAAGCTTATAACCTTTTGCCAAATGTCGGGAAGCCGTTGTAGACCAGTGGCATGGTGTTGATTGTTGATGTGAGCGACCGAGCGCCCTACTGTGTGGAGTACAGATGAAACTTCGTGAAATCGGTGACCTCGGAGGGGTTCCTTCAACTTCGGAAACGGATCGAAGTCACAAGGACTTGTGTCGGGTGAGTAGGGAAGGTGTTCCAGGATTTCCCACTGCCACCGTCGCAATAGGAGAGTGACTTTGTTTGCGACATGGCAACGAGCATTGTCGTGCAACACGATAGGGAGAGTGTTGTGCAATAAACGTGGACGTTTGCGCCGCATAGCCGGACGCAGATGGTGCTGTAGAAATCGGCAATAGTAATCTGCGTTGACAGTTTGTCCTTCAGGTACAGCATGTGTAAGAATCACACCATCCCAGTCGTATGCCACAATCAGCATAACTTTCACCCGACGGTTCCTGTCGAAATTTCTGTGGACGTGGCGAACCTTGGTGACGCCATTCATTTGATTGACGCTTTAATTCAGGCTCATAGGCTCATGCCCATGTCTCATCAATGGCGACAATACGCTGCAGAAATGCGTCTCCTTCACTGCGGTATCTCTCCAAGTGGGTGCCAGCCAGTGCATACCGGTGCCATTTCTGTACTTCGGTTAGTCGATGTGGAACCCAGTGGGAAGCAGTTTTCCTCATGTTGAGAGATTTCTTCATTATGCACCACACCGTTTGATGACTCAGACCAACCTCTAAGGATAATTCTCGAACAGTCCATCGGCGGTCTATGGTAAGGAGACGCTCAGGATGTCAATCTGCTCTTGAGGAATGGAGGGCCGACCTGTGCGTTGCAAATCCGCAGTCTCATTCCGACCCGAACGAAATGCTTGAACCCATCGTGCTACTGTCCTATATGGTAAAGCATTTGTGCCACAGGCTTCCACTAATCCTCGATAGCATTCTGTTGCACTTTTGCCACGGGCAACCTCGATTTCAAGCCACGACCGCTGATCATCTTTTGAAAACATGCTTTAGAGCGACGGAAACGAAACTCCTCACTTTAACGCCACACAACAACTACCCTTCTAAGCAGATCGACTGTTTTTTGCACTCTACACATCGACAACAGCGCCACCTCACCGCTCCCATATCCTATTTGCGCATGCCCGCCCTTCTGCGAGTTTCAAGGTTAAGTTGCCACTATTTAATTTAAGCCCTCGTATGTTTTAGATTAAATTTTTATTTTGACAATCTCTTTCGAATAGAAATGTGGTCCTGTAAAGGGCCTTTACTTAATAAAAAACGATGAAATCAATTGGAAGATTCATGCGTTCGTTTTCACGACGAACGGACGAGTGCTGTCTTCGTTTGCAGATTCAACAATGCTATCAACAATGCAGCCGTAATTATGACGTTTAATCGTTACAACTTCACCAATACAGCCAGCGAGTATCGAAGACGAACGATAATGTCTCTGACGTCAGATCGTTTCGTTTTATTTCAATGTCGAGGAACGTACCCCTGGACTTTATTTTTTGTAAATTTTATTGGTGTAAAAATCTAAACATTCATTGTTGGGATGGCAACTACTGTCTGTCATGCAAATGCAGCACTACTCAACCGATTGTTTGTTTAAACAAAATGGCAGACAGAGATGTTGACCAAAGTGGAACAACGAATAATCAAGTTTCTCCATAACTAAGGCGTGAAAGCATCTGAAATTCATCAGAGATTTTAAAGACAGTTCACAGAGTCATGTTTGTCTCAATCATCCATCTTTGTTTGGTGCCAAACAGTGGAAACTTGCATCAGGGAAATAAAGTAAGCAAAAGGTCACTCACCACATGTAGTTGTCAATTTGGACAGGAAAAGTTGCGGCTGCCTTAGCTGCAATACCTGAACTTGAACGGCCCTAACCTAACCTGACGACTAGTAAACGATTAGATGTATGCTCGCGGGACATGACCATTTGGGTTGATACAGGGTGTCCGGGTGCCTGTATAGGCTAATCAGTTGATACCTGTGCGAGACATTCCATGCAGTAGGGAGGAAGTAACTGCCTCGTGAACGTACAGTACTGTAATCCGCTCTACGATATCAATGCCGCGACGATGACAACGACAACTGTTCACGCAATTAACGGACTTTGAACGAAGTCAGATTATTGGCCTCTCCGAGGCTGGATGGTCAACCAGATGGATTGCTGTCCATATGTTGCGGTACGTGCGGACGATAGGCCGATGTTGGAGGCAATGGCGAGAGGAAGGCAGACATGCCAGAAGACCAGGCTCTGGGGCCCGGAGAAGCACGTCAGCTCGTACCGATAGGCGGATGCTAAGAACAGCGCTAGCGGACAGAATCATCACCCTGCGGCAACTGCGCGACAACATCACTATTTCCTGTACTGCTTCAGTGTCAATAGCGACAATAGCACGTCGGTTACACGCCTCGACAATGTCTGCCAAGCGTTGATTGTTGTCATCCTTTGACACCTGAGCACTGCGCGATATGACTGCAATGGTGTCATGAATGAGTCGGCTGGCGCATGGAATGGCGCCCGGTGGTCTTCAGCGCCGAATCCCGCCTTTGTTTGGACACTGACGAGAGATGCGGACGAGTGTGGCGCAGACCATTGGAACGTGCCAATGAACAATGCATCCTGTATCGCCATTGTGGACCAACACCCGGGATCATAGTCCGGGATGCCATCGGCTACGATACCAGAACGCCTTTAGTCACCATCCAAGGCACCCTGACAGCAGTACGGTACGTCACAGAGATTCTGTAGCCCGTATCACTGCCCTTTCTGCACACCATACCCAGCGCAGTCTTTCAGCAGGATAACGCCAGACCGCACGCGGCAAACATGAGCATGGCATGTCTGCATGATGTCAACTGCCTGCCATGGCCCTCGAGGTCCCCAGACCTACTGCCAATTGAGCACGTGTGGGACATGGTGGGATGTCGTTTACGATCACCCCGCAATCCATGAACTGACACAGCAGGTTCACCAGGCATGGGCAGACGTACCCCAAGATGACATTTGCCACCTATATGATCACCTACACCTGCTACTGGAACAATGCATCGCCGCTAGAGGTGGTGCCACAACCTACCGATGACACTTTCTGTTGGAACACTCTGTACAGACGAGTGCACGTCTTGGCTCCATAACGTAATAAAGGTGTGTTCAGATGTATCTCTTGCTGTATACCTACTTTTGGCTCATTCGGATAACTCCTTGTGGATGGGGCAATTTCATTGCAAAGCAGTGTACTGTTTTCTTCAGATTATCTAGCTCTTACATTCGGTAAAGTAAAAAAAAAAAAAAAAAAAAAAAAAAATGATAAAGTCGAACAAGGCGCGTTGGCAATCTCTCTTGGCTTCACTGCCCAACAACAATGACACGCTCTCTCTCAACAAAGGAAAATTTTTTTTTTATTTTTTAATTATTGAAAGAAAAGCTGTAACAACAACAAGCAGATACGTTCAGCATCTGCCGCAATTGTTACAGCTTCTCCCATTATTTAACACTATAATAAAGATTTAACAATGGAGAATCCAGTCGTTATACTATGCATTGATCCAGTCGAACCTTTGCTACAGTGTGATTTTCTGGGGCGTTACTACAGATTTTAATCTGACTAGAATACTCAGACTACAAAAGTGGTTTCTCCGAGTGCTGTTTACTGTTCCTCGAAATATCTCTGTTTCTCATAATTTTCAAGTTATTGGCATCCCTACGATCTCACAGTTACTATTATTGCAAACATGCTCTTTCATATACAAGATCCTTAATTCATTATTGGATATTAACACCCCTATTACTTTAACTTATGTTTATTCTACCTGTCAATCTTCAAATATTGTTCTTCCTATTGCTAAAAGAAATTGCCGTAATAACTGCTTATCTCATTTTGGAATTAGAATTTGTGCCTCGCTACCTTCAAACCTTCGCGTACTTGCTCCATATTCTTCTTTTCGCCGGAACTTAAAGCGGTTTGTTTTTTCTGACACCTCAGTATAATTTCATTGTCAACCCATTATTAATTATTTTTAGCTAATTGTTTTTTGTTTTCAGGCCTTTTTATTTTTATTTTATTCATATTTTTAATATTTTTTTATTATTTTTATCATTTGGTCATTGGCCATGCCTGTTCCCGGTGGTGTCTTAATTTTTTTTTTCTTTAATAAATAAATAATAATAAAATAATAATAAAGTTTCTCAACCAAAAAAAGATCAACGCCTTACATATCTCAATGGATAATGAGAACTACACACAACTTCCACCTACATAACACACCTACTGACGGTAATCTAGAATAACAGGTAAGTCCAGTTTGTCAGAAGTGCTTAACGCGCATGCGTATTGTGACGTCACTGGATGACTTATGGCGTTACTTCCGACAGTGTGCGGTAGCCATTATTCTGGTCACAAAAGAAAACGTTTTCACGTAAAAAACAAAACTCTTGCGTTGTATTTCTGAAGAAACGTTTATTTGTAAAATTTACTATTTTATAAATTAATGTTTCCTAATGCCTGCATAAATAAAGTTATTATGAAATAATATTGAAATTATTATCTCTGTCTCTTAACTGCCAATGATAATTTCTGACGAATCAATTTCGAAATCTTAACGAGGAATGATAATTCGTTATCGTCCTTGTCTCCGTGTTCGCTTAAAGGACAACTCTACGCAAAAATTCGATTATAATTTTTTTACAGAATATCAATTTTTGATATAAATATAACACGATTCCGTTGAAATTTTTAATTTTGGTCCATAATTTCTATATAAAAAATGCTTTGAAAAACGAAAAATAGCGCGTTTGCATTCCCCCCGCGCTGGCCATTATTTTTCCGGAAGTGACGTAGTGCGAGGTTAGCTGCTGGGGTCGATTTAATGTTTATGCTAATCCCAGTTGTTTGTAAAATTCAAGCTGCCTCCTATTAAAAAGCCAGTACTGGACATGAAGATCGAAGGCATTGCTCCTTTTTTCAGAAGAAAATAATGTCTTATTTAAAATTTCTTATCTAAAATAATCTTCCACAGTGTGATTTTTTTAAGTAAAAAAACTAGAAAGAGTTTCCAAATATTACTTTGGTTATAATAACATAAATGTGTATCTCCTTTTTGAATGAAAATAAAATAAAATTGAAATAAATAAATGAAAGGCACCAATGTAAGTTCTAATGAAGGAGGAGGGGATTAAAAAAGGTGATTCACATGTTATTGAAATATTATCAAACCACTCCTTTTATTATATAGTAATTATTTTGGTCATTTTAATTCATTTAATGTACTCTACGTAAATGAATATTTATTGAAATGTGTGTAGCTTTTAAAGCGTAGTCACGAATGGATGATTTTCAAAAATGAGACGTTACATGAATGACACTGAATGAATTTTGAAACTGTTTTTAGTTTGTTTATTAAAAAATCAGACCATGGAAGCTTTCAAACCAATTAATGCTAATTATTTCTCTAATTCACTGTGTTGACATGGATTTTATCGCCATGCCCCAACATTAAAAATTAGCTCTCTCTCTCTCTCTCTCTCTCTTTCTCTCTCTAACGTCTCCTGACATTTTCTCACGAGTAGATATTTACGACCAATCTTCCTATTCGTCATGCCTCATTCTTATTTAGTATTTGGCTATAAGAATAGAGGTAGTGATAATAATTTATCATCTCTATAAGAATAGAGGTAGTGATAAGAATTAGGAAGAAATGGATAATTTTTGATCGAAGAGATAACTGGCTTCCGACCGTGAATAGTCGACTCTGCTCCGCTCACTTTGAAAAGTTTTGTTTTATTATTGATCCTGTCGTATTAATGTAGGTATGTATTAATTAAGCTTATTATCTATTTGCGCAAGGCTATATAACTAAAGAGGTATCCGGATAAAACGCAACCGGACAAAATGCAACTACACGTTTTGAAGTGTTCAGATAGCCACATTCGATTGAAAATGATGAGAAACGTAAGAACATAAGAGCTCGTTTTCATTTCTAAATACTACATTCGAGAAATTCAATTTTTCATTATGAAATACTACATTCCGCTCAGAGCTCCTGCTACTTCGTCAAGGGGAATTATTTTGTTCATTGAAGCATTTAATGGAAGCCAACTAGAAATAGAGAGGGAAGGGGGGTCTGCCAATTGATTATGATTTGAGGCCACTTTTTTGGTTAAAATTCACAAATAGAAAAGGGGAGAGGGGGGACTAGTTATTGGCTGTTGCTTTAAATGTTTGACTAAAACCCTATTAAAATTATATTAGGTAATCTAGTTAAATAAGTAAATCATGCTAACAGTAGCAAATTTTTGTTTAATGTTAGAAGCTAATACATTTGTCATTTAAACTGGCTGAAATAGTTTATATTTAGTGATGATCGTAAATTAAAATATATCAGTGTAACAAAATACATTTGATAACCTGAAATTTAGTTTGATTTTCCATAAATTTTAGTTATGAATCAAATAAACAAAGAAAATTGCTTGAGAGAATTTTAATTAGCTTTAATAAAATTTTATAGTATTTGAAGCCACAATGTTCTTGTGAAGGAAAGATTTTTCGAATGGCTGTTACAACGCAACGAGGAAGAACTTTTCTTTTATTTCTTCCCAGGTGCACCCAAATCTAATGGACAAATTAGTTTGTTGGTATATCGTAATCCACGTAGATTTTTGAAAAGACGGAAATTTCAGTGATGCACTCCGAACCACTGGGCATATGCTGATCGATCTCGGCTTTATCACGACAGCATACGTTCCCACTTGTGATGTCGGCATATCTTCACATATTGTGCACTGATACCTAATTTAAAAATTAATATCATGAAATTGTTCACATTTAAATAACATACGTATTAATTATACTTGACAATTTGTTGCGGGTGATACATTTTCCGTCGATTCGGCGACACTGTATTCCTCGTCTAATGACGGGTGATCGCAGTTCTAAACTATATGGTTTCACGCCTAAACCATCCAAATCGTTATCCAATTCATTATATAGATAGTTGTTAAAATAAGCCTCCATATCTTCGTAAGTCTTAAAACTAATATCTGAATCGCTGCTTTCATCTCCAAACATTGTGAAAATTGTAGTGAATGCAGTACTGAGTGAATGTAGATCTATAGTGAATGTTAAAGCTTCACTGCAAAGCTTGCTGAGAGCAATCCTCGCACTACGTCACGCCTCCACCCAAGATGGATGCCCCCGATTTCAAATCTCGCTCGGAATTTTCGTTTTTCACACATTTAGGATTCGAACTTTAAAAAATTAAATATGCTATGATGTTATTAATAGGTTAGTCTTTCGATTTAAGTAAAGTTGTATGTGACCGTAGAGTTGTCCTTTAATGTTAACTATCCACACATCGCGCGATGACTGATCATGCGACCAAGGTAAATGAATTTATATTTTAAAGACACCCCCTGTTCTAATGAACTGATATATACCCCTTTTTCTATTTAGTCACAGTAAATTTCACTTACCTTGGTCGCATGATAAGTCATCGTGTGATGTGTGGATAGTTAACATTAACCCTGTGTTCAAATTAAAAAGAAATACGAAAGTACATTTTACAATAATTATAAGTCCCTCCTTACAATGGCATTATTATTTAATTAAAATAAATAGTATAAAGGATGAGAATTGTGAAGGAAATGAATGAGTCGTCGAGCATCGCTATCGCACAAATGTTTCCATTGCCGCCATGTTTTGGTTTCTGTGGAGGTTTCGATTTAGCGGGTATTGGTTTCGATGTCATCCAGTGACGTCAAAATACGCTTGCACAGTAAGGCAATTTTTACCACTTTCGGCAAACTAACACCCACCTTGTTCTAGATCACCTTATCACCTACTCATGTCTAAAATGCAACAAAACAGACAAACGCATTAGCTACAACACAACTGCAGCATGAACGAACAGAAATAACTCAAATAAAACCTTAAACAACCAAACTCACGCTGACCCAGTCACAATAAATTACTTCATATTGAATAATTATTTCTTTGCTCAAAGATGCTCAAAGCAGTTAAATTCCAACCTGGGACAGTAACTGTTTATTCCGAACATTCCATTTGGGTGCTGAAGCCTAAGTCCAGCTATGCCTAAACTCTTGATTGAGAGTTAGTCCCTGGTCATAGCTTCATCCACAAAAGCTCTTCAACCCAGCCTACTCTCCTAATGCAATATTTTGTTTATTTTTTCCTGTTCCTTCTTGCAAACAATTAAGGATGAAAGTTTACTAACATGAGCTCATCAAATCTTAATATTGTTGATCAAAAATGATGGCACAAATAATAAGTAGCAGCCAGTGATCACCATTGTTATCTTCAAAAATTCAATGTTTGATAATGTCGAAATAAAAAGGCCTTGCAAGGTTAACAAAATAAATTATGAAATATTATTCTCAAATAAACATAAAACCCCGCACAGTCTCAAACATAGTAGCACGTTTTTAACAAACAGAACTTAACGGAGAACAAAACGACGTTCTTGTAGGTCAAGGACACGAACTATTACTCTTAGCACGTTTGTGGTCAGGAAAAGGGAGTAAAAAAAAAAAATAATGCCCAAATTGATTATATACTTTATTATGTAGAGTTGTCTCGTGACTTCATGTTGCATGGCAAATCCCGACTGAGAGTGCAGGGATTGCTTATATTGAAATGCAACTTTTGGGTCATTATCAAATGAAATTGTGTTGTCTAATACCGAAGATAGCATTTAAACATAAAATTGAAGCCAAACACAAGCAAACTTAGTACATTTCTATTGCCAGTTTCTGAAAACCATAGAACAGAGGATGCAGTATATGCATGGAAAAAAAAACATCTTCATGGCTTTTGTTTACGTTTAGATACACTGCGCTCAGAAAATATCTGGCGAAATTTTAAAAGATGGTAGAGGATACCAAAATAAGCATTTTCTGTCATAGAATGTGTGTCCGGAAATGACGCATTTAAGTGCTGGGAGAAGAAACATGTGAAAGGTGAAAGAAAACCACGCCAAAGGAGTTAACAACATTTTTATTGAGCAATGTTTTATAGTAGAAAATTTTCTTCCACTCCAGGAGTCCTGGCAGTTTTGGTCTGGCCCACATCTCACCTGCTAGCAACATGTTTTCTTTTCTTAAGGGGAGTCGCTCCTATGCGGGTGGATTTTTTAAAATTTATAATAAGTTTTCTATTTATACATAGAATTAAATAAAATTTTGACCACTGACAGATCTACAAATTGTCTTCAAAAAGACACCAAGGTGTATCCTTATATCTGCAGTAGTTAGCAAGTTACAAAGAAGTGCATTTTGTTGGCTTTAAATTAATTTTTAAATTTAACTAATAGAGCTAGAAAGATTTTGTATACACCATTGAAAAGACCAGATATTTTTCATGAGGGGAGATTGATTACTTTTTTTATTTTTAGTCCAAAAATGTTGTTTTTTTTAAATTATAAAATAAATATTTCAAGTTACGATTGCACCCTAGAGGATTGGAGATCATAACTTTTTATCTAATTATTATATTGAAAAAGTAATCAATCTGCCCTCTGCAGGAGGATGAGATCTTTCCAAAATGCCCAAATTTATGCAAATCCATTCACTAGAAGTAAAGATATTTTAAAATATAGAATCGCATTTGAGAAAAAATTGAACGTGAGAAAAATGAAATCAAAGTATGCCAGTATCGTACACACGCAATTCTTCTTCTTCTTATCCTATGGGGATTAGGTTTACGCCATTATACAAGGATCTAATAAAAACCGTTTTGGAGGTTAAAAACGTACAAATTTGAAAAAACCACTTGCACAGACTGAAAGTAGAAGGTTTGAAGGTTCCAATATATAATTTTCAAATTTTGACCCAAAATTCAATTTTTAAGGTGTGACTCCCCTTAAAAGTCCACATAATTAAAATCAGATGAATGCTTGGTTTGGTTAAACACGAACTCGAACGTCGATAATCTCAACTTTTTGCACTTTACTTTTAAAGGTTAACTTTTTTATATACTTATTAAAAGTTTAATGCAAACCTTAAATTGAATCTCCTATCTTTTTTAATGTTTATCTATAAAATCCGTCACAATGTTGTGAAACAAGAAGCAATATGACCACGGGGAAAAAATTATAATGAGAAAAAAATAACATTCGTTATTATAATTACCAGTAATTCTCGATATCACCCATGTAATGTGCACAAAAATTATGCTAAACATTTAGGGAAGACAAGGAAAAAACAAACAAACAAACAACGAGTACTGAAACATACGACGGATAAAGAACATTTAATTATTCGTGGAAGTTGCTTCATTTCTTATTTGTTAAATAAGATTTAGTCAGTTTTAATTAAAATTCGTTAATAAATTATATTCACAATGCACAATTTTTTTCTGTACAGTTTGAGTATTTTTTATGGTTTAGTGCATTTTCTGAATAGATTCGCAATCGCCGATGTTTCGATAGGCCTAACCACCGACAAATTGCTGCACTTTTAAAACTTTTTTTAATGATTTAACATAGACCCTAACTGAATTTTCCTGCAATTGCTAACACTTTTGCTGAAGTAAAAATAATACACAGCGATTAAAACGAATTTATGTGATAATTCACAGAAACGTCGGAAAGAAAAGAACTCGGACTTGATTGGAAAAATGCAATTTTATTTGAAAACGTTTTATGTTCTTAAGTTTATACTGAATTTACATTGGTTATTAATTAGAAATGATATTCCGAGCTTGGATTGGACATAGAATGTTTAAACATTTTGAAAAATATTTGAAATAAGCCACTGAAACTTTTTAGCATTAAACACCTAGATTTCGGCTGGGGATTTTAAATTTGTACGTTATTTTGAAATGTAAGTTAAAGTGAGGTACGTTATAACAGGATTTTTACTGTATGTACGTTAATGGATAAAAATTAAGTTTCCTTGATACCGGGTGTTTCAAAAATTACCGGTATATTTGAAAAATCAATAAAAACTAAATGGGCAGCGATAGAAATACACAGTTTGTAATTTCGAAAGTTTGTCTGCCTGAAAATTTACTGTTGTCTCAAGCATATTGCAACACACGGTGTATTTCTATCGCTGCCCATTTGTTTTTATTGATTTTTCAAATATACCGGTCATTTTTGAAACACCTGGTATTTACAACTATACAGGCGTGTTTCTGAATGGTCTGTACAAACTTTCAGAGTACGTTACCAAAACGAACAGAAAATGTCATATGAAGATGGGATCAAAAACACTTCTTTCTAGATTTACTGTTTGAAGGTGCCCTGCAGTAGACAAAATTACGCTAAATAATATAGGAGTTGATGCCAATTCTAGTAATTCAAAATTATACAAAAAACTATAACTTGGGCAATTGTCTAGGAAAGTAAAACTTGGGCAAATGTCCAGAAATGAAACTAAAACTAAAGAGGGTATGTGGATTATCGTAATTAAGTGTAAAAAAGGGCTCTTTTATCACAACAAAGTAATGAAGAAAATAACAAAAACAAAAATAACAGAAAAATACAACCTGGAAGCGCTTTCCACTTTGGGTTTTCCATGAGTTCTCCTTGGTTCCTGCCGAATGATGAGAGCTTTGCCCTCGAAAAGCACTTCCAGGTTGTATTTTTCTGTTATTTTTGTTTTTATTTTCTTCATTACTTTTGTTGTGGTAAAAGAGCCCTTCTTTACACTTAATATAGGAGTTACAAACCGTGTAATTTATTTTTATGGTATTAAAAAAACAAAATCCTTGCTATAGCAAATGCTCGAAATGGCCTCTGTTAGATTCCAACTCTTTGTACAAACTTTCAGACAGTTCTTTGAATTGTCGTAAATCTTCTTCTAAAGGGTGTCTCAAAATGAGTTGACTGTTTTTAATACAACACATTTTTCATTGGAAAATTTATAATATTTTTACTTTATTTGAAAGTAAAAACTTCGTTATTGTGTGTGATACAAAATATCTGACAAATGCCCGTCCTGGCCTTGTATCACAAATTCACTCCTTTGAGAAAATTTTCCATATCATGTTGATAGTTGCTGGGAAATTTTGGCAATGTTGTGTCGAATTTCATCTTTGAGGTTCTCAATAGTTTGTGGTTTATTGACGTACACTTTATTCATAAGGTACCCCAGAGAAAAAAGTCTAACAATGTGAAGTTGCATTATCTTGGTAACCATATCATTAGCATGACCATTAAATTTTTCTTGCAATAACTGCAAGCTTACATCGTCTTGTTGAAACCACATGTTTTCCACATCATATCATTAATTTTGATCTTGTGTCAAAGCCGGTAGGAGAAGGTGCATTACGGTAAGCAAAAAAAGTGCGGATCTGCGAACAGTTTTTAAAAAATTTTCACTATTTTTAAAGTGAATTTTATAATTTCTACATGTTATTCGATTGTGTAGTTTTGCATAATTTAATCTCACTGTTTCATAATGATGGCATATAAAAATCTTTACTCTGGTTGTACCACCAAAAAAAAAATGGTGGCAAATTCAAAATGTCAGTTCATTTTGAAACATCATTTAGTACAAGGCACCATCAAACTGTTTATAACTCTAGAAAGAAGCGTTTTTCGAGCCATGTTCATATGATATTTTCTGCTTGTTTTGATCCCTGGAACATATCCTGAAAATGTATACAGATCACTCGGAAACACCCTGTAGATAAGCATGTTTTTACCATTTGTTACTAACCTTTGTTCTCTTTATTTCATATGTCATATGTATACATTTTCTCCTTGCATAGATGTGAACTGGGGATCTTCAACCCAAGCACAAATTTATCGTTCTGCCTTGCATTCTGTAATTAAATTAAATCAAGTTGAAGAACACGTTAAGAATTATAGGTAATGATGTCCATCTAATTAAGATTAGTTTTTAATAATTAAAAATTAATTAAACTTTTCTGACGATTTGGTAAGAATTGATTTTTCATATAATATAATATAATTTGCATTTAGCAAAAATAAGAGTTTTTGTTTCATTATAACCACAGAATGAAGAGAGGAAGAAATTTTAAAACCGATATTGTCATATCAATTAAGAGTCTTATTAATGAACCATAAAGTGATAACCCCACATCCACAAGACAGAGAAAATGGAAATAAAGATTTTTCTATGTATTTGTGCGTTAGAGGTTAGCACTTTATAGTTTGTTCTGAATTATGGGGATTTGCTTTCAATAATATGATTCGAATGGTGTCACAATTAAATACACGAACACACAGACATATATCTTCCAATCAGAGAAAAGAGAGAAAAAAATTATAAAATAATTACATAAACTCTCAACCTACAGCACCAATTAATGAATACTAGTAGCAGAGAGGGTTATAAACAATTAGTTACTGTCAATCTCAGAGATGAGAGCCATTTGACTCCTTTGACAACTTCTGTGCACATTTCTATAATTAGCTTGGAGCCCTGTTCTCAGATTATTTCTCTGCTCCTGTTGCTTGGTTTTGTGCTGAATTCACTTTTCTTTGTGAGATAATTGTTTTTTGGCAAAACGAAGTATAAACTGAATGAACAATAACTATCTGGAGTAGGGAGAGAGGGGACGAATGGGGCAAGATCACACAGTTAAATGTGCTGAACTAGTTACAGGCATATGTTGGTAACACGTATATCCTCTTCAGTTTTTTCTTCTGACTCCGATGTAGAGGTGAATGCTGGATCACTGTCTTGCATTCAGCCCTTCATTCTTGCTTGCACCCTACTCCAAGGAACATCACTGAACATAATTTCAATCTATTCACATGGACTTTTTGTTTATCTATCCTACTCAAACCCTGAATGATGAAACCCATTTTCTCTATCGTTTTATTATTAAAATATTAAACTTAATACAGTGAAACCTCTATTTTATGACATCATGCAGACAAAGCTTTAAAAATGTAAAATCGAGGAAGATATAGGCTGATATCTCTTATTACAAATTGTTCGCTTCTAAAGCTAGTCCAAAACAGCGCTTTGTTTTGTATTTTCCTTTCATTTCAACGAATATAGTTTATTTTCAAGATTTGACACCGCTGCCACTTGGACGATGACAAAATCCCAGATGCTCAAACAAACTAGGAAAAATAAAGAATTCATTAATTGTTCTTTCTTTTGAAAACGTATATGCCTTTGCACCGAGTTGCACGTTGTCAGTGAAACAACACATTTTAAAAGAAATTTTTTCTTTAATATGTAAAAAGTGCATCTTATTTTAATATTTTTGAAATATGTTGATAACCCAGACATTCAAACATCCAATCTGGATGGATATCCAGACGCTTTGTCGAAATACCAAACAGGTGGCAACACTGAGATGGAACACATTGCCAACAAAGTGGCTGCCACGTTATTTCGGGCATAATGGCTGCCGTTTATTTCCGGCTCAAAGTTATAATGGCGGCTGTGCACATGCTTCAATAGTCGAGAGTTGATAGTTGCATGGCTTGAAATCGAAGTAGACGCTACTGGTGAGACATTGAATTAGAACATAGTGATGGAAAACGCCAAAGGGAGGAAAGGTAAACTCCAGGAATTTTTAACATTTCTCTTAAGAGCATTTTGTACAGGATTTTAATTTGCAATGTAAATTCCAAGGAAAGTGTAAATTTAAAGATCATAAAATCGAAGTTTCACTGTAAAAAAAAAAAAAAAACCTCTTTAGCAACAATATAATATTTTATTTTATTTATTTTTTTAACAAATACACAAGAATATAATAAAATATAATATGAGTGTTGGGGCATAAGTCTTCAACAATTTTTTGTCTCAAGTAAGCCGTGTGTTTATAGTAGGTTTCAACATCACCAGATGGCTCTGTGTTAAATGTTAAATCACTTTTATAGGTTTTATGATCATGCCTCCTAAATATGCGATGATGCAATGTTCAGTACTTATGTTCATTTTCGAAATAACTGTTCTATTCATCTTCTGTGGCCTGGACCTAACTTGTTTCTTTTTATTTGAATTACCCATAATTTTCTCTTTACAGCATTTGCAGGAAAGCGAAAAACGTGGAGAAAGTAAGATTTCTTATTTTCTGTATGAACGTAAAAGCGATTGCTACATCCAGGCATAACCTAATAACTTAGGCTGTAATGTAGGAAAGCAACAACCAGGCATTGCTTTTGCTCGTTAAAATTCGATGTTAGTAATACATTTAAAAAGGTCAAACAATTAAAAATTCAGAAAATTAGACAAATAAAGAGAAATCTAAATTACCAAGAGAGACTGTTAAGATCGTACGAGTATTTGAGCAAAAAACATGCGTTCTCCTATGCGTGGCTAAGCTCTTCCGGGATCAAAATGGCGGACAAAAGTAGGAGTTGTCGCCATCCTTCTCCGCACTTATCCAAGCACCCTAATTAATCTGTGGTATCATTTGGTTTAGCATAAAGTGCTTAAGCGAAACGTTGAATGCCCCCGCATAATAATAATATCTATATTTAGCAACTTTTTTAACCATTCTCCAGTTTACGATTTTTAAACATCCATGCAAATGAAGTCGTGGGCAACAGCTAGCATTCAAATAAAATAATGACTGCTTTTTTCCAAAGTACAGTCAACCAAAGGAAATAATCCACACGAGTTTAATACTTAATATTTCATTTCATGCTAATGTGGTGTTTTAATAGCTTTTTTAATTATAATTATTTAAATTTAATAATCTTAATAATGTTAACTCTAAATGTAATATTAAATTATTAAAAATAACTTAATATTGAAACGGTAAAATTCAAGTGTGGATTATTTCCCTTTGATGACTGTACCTTTTCCACTCAAATGACATTTCTTTCTTTTTCTCCCCAAAACTCTCACTATAGAATCCCATTATTACTTTTATTATCACTTTATATTTTACGAATTATTAAAAATGCTTATAAATTTTGTTTAATAGTTTAGAAGTTTAATATTGGTCAAATATTTGATTTTTACATTCAGGCCTCAAATTTTGGTCCTATCAGGATTTCCTAGTTCTCGGCCTCCTTTGGTTGATTTTGCAAATAACATTACCAAGAACCTAAGTTTACTTGTATGTGGGCATGTGAGTCAGGTAATATTGTAATAAGCATTTCTGTATTGTTTATCATTTGCTTTTTGAGAAACGTTTCACAAGGGGAAACTATACCGTTTTTAATACATGCGATTCAGAAAGAATGATGCCAAATTAAAATTGATTTATTCACTCCTGACAGAATCGAACTCTGCTGTAATTACATTAAAAGAGATGTTAAGTAAGAGTATCTACGTTTTTACCTGTACATTATACATTTTCAAAGTTGGCATCCTTGGCGAAACTACATATGTCAAGATGTCATGACAGTGGATCTGCCACATTGATTAGAGATGTGAATCAATCGTTTCTGATGCAGAGGAGTCAATATCCCAGGATATGCTGGATGTGTTTGGTCAGACTACCATCTTGACATTTGTTGTGTCACTAAGGGTACCTACATCAAAATTGGTGATATACAAATAAAAATCAATATCTCCTTCTCCTGTACTTATAGCTGTAGATTCAGTCGAGTGAATAAATCGACTTTTATTCTTACACCTTCGTTTAGATTTATCCTGCTTAATATTTTCAGATGATCATAAGCATGGTTCAATGAAGAATCATTGGTCTCCACCTTCATGAATAATATGAGTATTGTTCAATAGAAACACGTTTGTACTGCATAGCCGCAAAGAGTATCACCTAGACAACAGAAAGCAGTTGTTTATATGCATTGTATAAGTACTAGTGAGGTGTCTGTCATACATATTCTCTGTTTATTTCTTTCTAAGATTTGTGATTAAGTTGGAACATGGCATTCAGGGTAGAATATCTGTCCAAAGATAATCTGCTTGCTGTTATTCAATTTTTTGGTCGCTAAAGGCCATCAGCTAATAGAAATGCTGATCGATATGCACACTTTACAATATTTGCATGGCAGCATCAACAAAAGCCATCCTGGGAAACTCGCAACTGTATTATCCTTCTGCATGATAATACCCGCCCTCAAATAGCCCAAAAAATTCAAGATCTGCTCGCTCGCTTACTTTGGAAAGTGTAAGAACATCCACTTTAAAGTCCCGACTTGTCCCCGTGCAATTTCCATGTCTTTGGCCCTGTAAAACAATCACTAAAAGGATTGCAGTTCAATTCCGATACTGACGTAGAGTTTGTTGTTATGCAATGGTTTTGCTAACAACCCCAGAAACTCTAGGGTTTGATGGATTTTGACCTCGTCTATTGAAGCAAAGCAGATATCTCGATGTGTGAGCATTGCCCTCCATACTCTCCAGATCTTGTATTCCCAAACTTAAGAAAGCCCAGCATTGCATTTGTTTCCACACTGTTCCCGAAGTTATGCATGCAGTTCACTGTGCCATCCATTGCTTTGACAGATCTGAAGCTATCATGATGATAAAAAAAAAGTTGTGGACCATGCCCGGCACAAATTGGTGTGCCTTTCCTGTGCCAATCTGTATCATTATGATCATTATTAAATTTGCAACCCTCGTATTATTTTGGATTTTGAATAAACTTGTGCACAGAAAAACTAATTTTATTTATTTTACAGTGTACAAATTATTAATTATTATTTGTTTTTTGTACTATTTCAGTTATTATACAAATATTAATTTATCATATGTTACTGTTTTCACATGATTAGGAACAAATGAATCAACGCCTTAGAAACAACTGCCATAAGCAGGCATATGCTTGGATGCATCGTAGAAAGGTGAAGGGATTCTATTGTTTGGTTGATGACAATAATTTAAATCGTGGAGCACGTGCATTAATGCAGGTAAATTTTTCTGTTATTTCACACATTAACCTATTGTAATTAATTTTTTCCTAACAAAATGAATATTATTATGGGTAAAGAAATAAGAAATAAATTAAAAATGAGAAGGAACTGCGGTGTGGAATTGCTTGTAGAGGAAGAAAAAAAATAACCGTTGCATTATATCTCGGGTGTTGATTTTGTGGTTAGAATATTTTCCTTCCCTTATAGACATTGTGGAATCTAAAGATAAAGAGAAAATTTACCTCAATACAAGCTTGTTCTAGACTGATGTTGTTAGATTATGTTGTTCGTAAGTGTGATAGTTTGATGACCAGCTCCAACCATTGGCATATACTGTATACAGGTTGCCTTAAAAAGGACTGGTATTTTTTTTTAAATGGAATTGCATCAAATGGTGACAGTTATTAAGATTATTCTTTGTGGACATTGTTAGATGTCTGTATTTTAATATACAGGGTACAGAGAAATTTCCAAAACAATCGAATAGCACAAAAAGCTGCTAGAATCATAAAAGTCAGGTCTGTCTATAACAGTGGTTTCCAACCTAGGGGATGGCAAAAGATTTTCTAGGAGATTGCATTTATTTTTGTACGAAATAATAGAGATTTTTTATTGCGCCATTTACCACTCTGCTAAAATGTGTTTTTTATTTAAATGTGAGGTGCAGTTGCAAGTTACTTAATTTTTAGAAAAGGGGATCGCAATTTGAAAAAGATTGGGAACAGCTTTCTGCCTGATTGAATAATGTGACTGCTGAGGAGTTAATTAAGAAACTAACCTTTGAGCTGTGATAGATAAAGAAAAAAATCTCATTTTCAAAGCTCTAGAGCACCACTTTTCTCTCCTGTTTTACAAGTTTTATGCTTTTGTTTTCTTTATGCAGAGATTGGTTTTCTACTAAATTGATAATGCTCTACAACTTTGTATTTGGAATTTTTTGCTCTATCTATCATGACTGAAAAGTTAGTTTCTTTTAACTTTTAGTGCTTAAACTTGGGGCACTGGGAATACTTTTATTCAATTGGGCATGGATGCTTTCCTATAGATAGACCTGATTTTTATGGTTTTGTTGTAGAGTTAGTCGACTGTTTTGAAAATTTCCTCAACTCCCTGTACAAAGACTTTTCTCCTTCTTCCTATAGACAATTGGTGTTGGTAAATTAAAGCCAAACATGGTGCTGTTAGGATTTAAAAGTGACTGGCAAACATGTAATTCAGATGAGCTTAATGATTATTTCAGTATAATTCAGTAAGTTTATGTTTATCACATCTTTTTTTTTACTTTAGATTTTAGATGTAATTTGTTTGAAAATTATTTCAATATTTATTATTATTTTTTTATTGTAGTGATGCTTTTGATAACTATTTAGCAGTAGGAATACTACGACTCAAAGAAGGACTAGATTATTCTGATTTCTACGAAGAAACTACAATGGCCATAATGACTCCCGTATTACTGGCACCACCTCTGCCAAATCTAAGTGCTTCTGTAGAATCAAACATTAATAATATACGTAAAAATCGTTCGTCTGCTCAGATATCCCTTGGTAATATTTAAGAGTTCATTTTCTTGTACACAAAATAAAATCAAAGAGAATGTACACTATTTCCAATTTTTTGATATTAAAATTAAAAAAACATATTTTATATATTTTAAAACTAAAATAGGACCAAACACAAATTAACTTCATATTTTTGGTTTCTTCTTTTGCTAATTTTATTTGCTTTTTTCCTAGGCCTTGTTTTTCTTTTAGATACATTTTTGTAGCATTTTTTTTTTATTATTTTTTTTTTTTTTAAATTCTGTTATCTGTCATTGGCTTCCCTTTTTAGCCTTTTTCTTTGATTGATTTCATATACAGTAGAACTCCGTTATTACGAATCCTGTTAATACGAATTATCGCTTAATATGGTTCTGAACCCTTGACTTCAATTTCTATAAAGAATTAGTCTTTTAATTCGAAATTTATTTTAATCTAATTCCAGATAATACAAATAAAATGAAGAAATGCATACCAACTATGAGATATTTATTGTAAAAAAATCTTTATTGTTGATTGGTTCTTAGTATAAACGAAGAAGGAGACAGATTTGTCATCTGGAATTCTCTGCTTGGCTTTCAGTGTTTATACAGGGTGTTTCAAAATTATGTACAATAAATTTAGTGACATATTCTTCAGGTCAAAAGAAGACGAAAATGTTCTATAGCACTTTGTCCGGAAACGATTTATTTACGCAATACAGCCAACTAAACCTGTAGCTCCAAATTACAGGAATTGTTCAAATTGCCCGCCACCAGCTCGCACGCACGCTTCGGCTCGTTGCATGAGCGACCGTCTGATGTCATGGAAGAGTTCGTCGCCAGCATTACGAACGGTTTGGCATGCATTTTCAATTCGTTGTCGCAGATCCATAATGTTAGGAACTTCTGTGCTGTAGACGATCGTTTTCACATGACCCCACAGAAAAAAGTCCAAGGGATTAAGGTCGGGTGATCTTGCAGGCCAGGCTACCAGTCCACCTCGACCTATCCACCGATTCGTGTATGCAGCATTAAGGTGTGCTCGCACAACATGGTTGAAATGTGCTGGAGCGCCATCATGCATGAACCACATGTTAGATCTTATCAAAAGAGGAATATCTTCCAGTAATTCTGGCAATGCATTCTGCAGAAACAAAAGATACGTTCGCCCAGTCAATCGTGGCGGCAACACATAAGGGCCAATTAAGTTATTTCCGACAATTCCACACCAAATGTTCACGGAGAAACGCTCTTGATGCGCTCGAGCTCTGGTAACATGCGGGTTAGCATCTGCCCAATGATGCTGGTTGTGAGAATTTACGATTCCTGTCCGGGTGAAGGTTGCTTCGTCCGTGAAAAGTATCTGGCTGAGACAACTAGGGTCTGCAGCATGACGACGTTGTATCCATTGGCAAAATATCGTCCGCTAACTACCGTGCTTCCCTACTGTATGATATTGGATTAC
The DNA here is from genome assembly GCA_023313115.1 of Rhysida immarginata. Lineage (NCBI taxonomy): Eukaryota > Metazoa > Arthropoda > Chilopoda > Scolopendromorpha > Scolopendridae > Rhysida > Rhysida immarginata. The sequence goes on from JAHWFO010055944.1 coordinate 1,877,587, forward strand.
TCGCAAACAAATCGTTTCCAGACAAAGTGCTATAGAACATTTTCGTCTTCTTTTGACCTGAAGAATATATCACTAAATTTATTGTACATAATTTTGAAACACCCTGTATAATTTCCATACATTGATCAGAATATACACTATCTTTTTTTTATTTCCCTGTTTCACATTACATTACATACATTTCATTGTTTCATTACATTATCAACATGGCTACATCACAAAAGAGAAAATGCAACGATCTTATGCTGGATCAGAAGTTATTGATTCCTCTTCCAATAACTTTTCAATGATGTCAAAACATCTGAAGTACTTGAAGGAAAACTATCGCTTAGGTCCTCCCTTTCTCATTTTATTTTTGCACCACCTTTAATAAGATGCAAAGTTTTATTATCAGATCTTTAATTTTTTGGTCAATCAATCAATTCTATCATGCCAATCCCATATGGGGTAGGCAACGAATTAGTATCCTACACCTCAGTGACTAGAGGCTCTTCACGACATACGATCCTTATATACCTCACTCGCTTCCTCAACATTCATAACAAGCTACGCACAATTCAAATACGTAAACTAACAATCTGCTTGGCTATTCAGTCACTTGATCCGTTCAGGTTCCTAGATCCGCCCCATGGGTGTCGACCCACCACAGTGCTATTATACATCATTGAATTTTTTGGTGAACTAAATCAGGACCGTACCCAGAATTTTTTTTCGGGGAGGGCTGAGGGGGGCTGGACCAGCCCTGCCCTGCTTGTGGGGGGGGGGGGGGGGGGGGCCCCCCATGTAAACAAATTTCGTTGCCATGGTGGCCAATTTGGGGGAGGGGGGGACTGCAGACCCTACAGACTCCCCTGGGGGAA
>JAHWFO010055944.1:1903446-1922104 GCA_023313115.1 Rhysida immarginata
CCCCCCCCCAAATTTCTTTTTAATAAATGTATAAATGAATTTCTGCTTCACTGCTAAAGCTCTTACTTGGAATGTTTACAAGATTTTATTTTTTATTTATTTAAAGGTCAAATGACTTTTAAAGATTACTTGTTACACTTTCCTAGGATCTAGGTCAGTGATGGGCAAACTTTTTTTAAGAGCGGGCCATATTATTTATTGAAAAACTTAAAATGACCTCTTTCCAAGAAGGTCTGTAAAAGATCTTTTCTCTAGTGAGAAATTGTGGTTAAATAAAATCTTGTAAACATTCCAAGGAGGAGCTTTAGCAGTGAAGGAGAAATTCATTTATACATTTATTAAAAAAATTAATCCCCCATCCCCCCGAGTAGGGTAAGGCAAGTAGCAGATCCTGACGTCATCTATTTTTACCCCTTTATCTGCACTTTTTACCTCTCCCCAAGGTTTTTAATCAAAAATTAATTTTTCGAACCTAATATGTAGAAAATATAAAAACCTCGTATTTTCTTTCCTTTCTCATCATTTCCGAACGTATGATATATCACAAGCCATATGTTGGCATAGTTCTACAGACTACGTGACTACCACCCCCCCGCAAATCCGACCCCAATGGAACACCTGGGCCTAAACTTGATAGTATTGTAGATCTTGCCTAGAGGAATCTGGATACCGAATTTCACGCCTTTACATACCTAAATAGCACATTGATATGTTGTCCTATCTGAATCCCAGCCCCGTAATTCCGACCCCAGTGTACCAATCAAAACCAAACTAAATAGTGCAGATGGACATGCCCATAGGAAGCTACATTCCGAATTTCAACCTTCAACCTCAAAAAATGTAGAAATTATGAAGGAGTACACAGTTAAGCCTTTCTAAAACCAATAAGTATCTCCATTCTTTCGCAACTGAATATAGATTCGAGCACTTGAGCAATCGTGCGTCGACAAAGCGATTTCCTGTGCGCGCGCCGATGTCGGTAATGCTTAAAAGATGAACAGAATGTAACAACGTATTCCTTCTTGATAAAGCGATTGTTATATGACATGCCATTAGCTTGGTATTCTTTACACTCACTGTTTTAGCACGTGAATTCGACTTGAAGGGGTCCACGAAAAATTCTGAAAAGTTGATACGGCCGAGCTTAGACTTTGATGGTTATATTTCTGAAAACAGAATTTGAAAAAGTTAATCCGTTTTCAAGTTATCGTGCAAACGTCTACCGGACGGCCGGATAAACGTACAGACCAAGGGCGCATTCTTGTAAGTAGCTTTTATGCTAAAGCTCCTAATAATGGCGACGAAAAGCGAGGACAATTATAACAAGAACAGATGAAGGGTGGGTTTTAGTTAATTTTTTAAAAGTGTTGTCACATAGTTTATCTCAAAAATGTTAAAGAAAAAATAAATTTTTTTATTTAGTTTTGCAAAATGTTCAGAGCTGGCCGGATAAAATGATCTGGTGGGCCGTAGTTTGCCCATCACTAGTCTAGGTTCAATAAACTAATTAACAGATATATATTCATATTATTTTGCACCCCTCAATGATCATTGAAAAATTCTCATGTTTCTAGGGTGGGGGGGGGGGGTTATCATTTTTATGAATTACCTATCTTCATGTCATCTTAGTTGCTTAATTACTTATTAAATTCTATTCTTTAGACTATTATAATTTAATGTGCAATTTTTATTGTAGACTTATCGCCATATCCGTCTGAAGGAATTGCTCCATAAATATTCCAAAGATGCAACATTTATAGTTATGTAAGTAGGAGATTTTTTCACTTTTTCTTTAAGTTTAATACATGTATGTGATTATGGATAAGGATCGTACAAATGAAAACGAAAGTTATTTATTTTATCCAAAGTGTATACAAGAAACTTAAAAATACTCTCCAAATGCGTTAAGGCCTCTTAGAACCATTCCAAAACCTCTTCCTTCACTTCATCGTCCGACTGAAACCTGCGGCCTAACCTCAAGATCCCCAAACACGTGAAAGTCACATGGGGATAACTCAGGGCTGTAAGGTGGATGCTGCATTGCTTCCCAGTTGAACTTTTTGATGAGGTCTACCGTTGCTTTCGAGGTGCGAGGACGCGCGTTGTTGTGGAGAAGAAGCACTCCTTCTGTAAGAAGTCCAGGACGCTTGCATTTGATGGTCACGCCCAGTGCCTTCAATGTTTCCCCATATCGTGCTGCATTAACTGTGGTGCCTTTTTCAAGAAAGTCCAGTAAAATCGGGCCTTTGCGAACAAAAAACACGGTCAACATTACCTTACCCGTGATGTTTACGATTGCTTTTGATTTTTTCGGGGGTGGTGACCCATAATGCTTCCATTGACAACTTATCAATGCATCTTCCATTGACAACTTTCATTGCATCTTCGTCAGACTTTGACGTTTGCTTTCGGGCTGGACGAAGTGATCATGCACAGAGCTTCAAAGCGCGAGCTATCGTTCTTTCTCGTGTGATGCAACACTTGCAACCTATTGTTCAATTTGCACGTGAGGTTTCGCAATTGTTGAAAACAAAAACTTACGATCCTACACGTCGTTTTTTTTTTTTTCATTTTCATTTGTACGACCCTTATACTATTGATAGAGTTATGGGGTCTTGTATTACTGATTTATGTTTGCGGATGTAGGAAAAAAAAAGAAGGAAGAGACACAAGAACACTAACAAAATAGTAAGAAAGGAACTGAATAAGTTCATGTGGATAAATGTAACTTAGAAGGAATTAGATAGCTCTTTAACCCTTACAACAACATAAAGCATCATGGTGTGATAATTTTAATAGTAGTATATTAAAATCAATATGTTATAAGTTAAATTAAAAGAGTCAAAGGTGATGGGGGAGAACAATTAGTGAAGCAGTTTAATACAATTGTAGAATATAAGGGTACAAAAATCAGAAGATTAACAATTGAAAATTATGATTAAGTATAAAGTTCAACACGGAACGTGTCGTATGCTCCCTTTAAGGGGGGAGCAGGGTAACCCTAAAATTCGAAGATTGGCAATTCACTTTCAGTTCACAGTTTGGCTCACGGGCAGGACAGGGCAGCAGAGGTATACATGATAAGAAGGGTACTTACTCGTTTGGAAGGTCTGGAAGTCTTACTCAACAGTTTGAAGAGGCAGCAGTTTCTTAGGTCCACGTGTCAGCTTGACTGAATCCCAAATGAATTTATCGAAAATCATACAGCGCAGGGAAAAAACAAAAACGAGCGGTCCGGAGCCATGCTTCCACTGCCATACTCGTCCAAGTAATAGCCAAGGGAAATACGCTGAATTAGGAAAGAAGCCAGATGAACTTGGTTAAGTCATCCAGAGGATAAATAGGAGTCCTTTCCTACGAGGACGATGGAATTGATTGTTAATTGACGATAGGACACAAAAGAGCTAGGTGATCCAGTAGGTTGAAAAGATGGCCTTTTGGATGTCGTCGAAGTTGACGTCCAGGATGTGACGTTGCCTGAGGGTACTTCTAAAGGTGAACCGGTGATCCAGAATATTTGCAACCAATGGATTAGGATGGACTTTAATCTTCGGAAGCAGCTTCTTCAGCGACTCTTGGATGTGGTTTCCAATGGTAGGTATACCGAAATCTTCAGCAATGGAAGTATTAGTTGCTATTCTTCTGTCGAGTTGGCAATGGTCCTCAGGGTGACGTTTTGGAAGGTTTGGAGGTACTTCCATCTGGATTTGCAGATTGTAGCCCAGGCAGGCATACTATACTGAAGAATGGTTTGGATTATCATTTTATATAGCAAAAGTTTGCTATCCACTCTAAGAGCACTATTATGCCCCAGAAGAGCAATCAGACTAAACTTTGCCTTCTTGGCCTTGTTGATAGCATAAGAGAGATGGTCGCCCCATTTAGCTTGGCATCAATCACTGCTCCAAGGTATTTATAGTTTTTGGAAGAGTGGCTTCGGGGGTTTTTTCTAAGCTTTTTTGTAAAGAACATGGCTTTGCATTTAGCAACGTTTAGGTTAAACCTACATTTAGCAAACCATTTCTCACACAGATGTAAAGCATTTTGTAACAGAGATAAAACATGAGCAGGATTGCGGGCACTAGTCATGGATGCATCGTCAGCAAACAGGTATAAATTGCACTTTGTAAAAGTTGGGAAATCCTGAACGAAAAAGTTGACTGCGAATAGCGATGTGGTGCTATTTGCAGTTGCATAGCCCCCTAGAAAGTAAATAGCGATGTGGCTATTGGTATTCACTGCCAGTATTGGGGTGTAAGCTTTCGATTTTGCTGTTACGGAAAATATTACAGATAATATCTAGCATATATTTTTTTTGGCGGACTCTGTAGAAAATAAAAGATAAAATGTATTTACGCGCGAAAGACTTGCATCATTGTTGATGCTGCTTCACGGAATAAATGCAAACGTCTTCATTAGACAAAGCAAATAACGACGTCACAAATCCGATTCAGATAAAAAATAAAGGATACACTGTATTCACGTGCAAAAGACTTGCCGTCATTGTTGATGCTGCTTCAAGGAACAATCGCAAAAATCTTCGTTAACAAAGCAAACGTCACAATTTCTTAAGGATACCAAAAATCCCATTCAGCTCCAGGTAAATTGAATTTTAAAAATAAACTAAAATGGAAAGGAAAAAATAAAAATAATAAAATCCTTTCTTAGCGAGCACCTAGAAGCCAAGAGAAACATTCTTGCCAAATTTCAAGTTCTGGAGATTTTGTGATGAATGAATGAATGAGTGAGTGAGTGAGTGTATACATTTTTCGCTTTTTCTTTTATATAATAGTATACGAGATTCTTCAGTATACCAATCCCAGAAACATTAGATTTCCTGAAAAACATTCTCGTAAAAAACGGATTTGAAAACAATGCGATATCTGAACTGTTAATCTTGACAATCTTATGTGTAAACAACAACGTATTTCAGTTTAAAGGCGAGTTTTATAAAATGATAAGTGATATACCTATGGGTTTGAATTTGAGCCCTATATTAGCCGAAATTTTCTTAAGAAATTTCGAAATATAACTTAAGGAATCGAATCGAACATGTATTATTTTCCGAACACATGGCATCGATATGCTGACAATGTTTTTGCTGTATTTGATTTGGATGCTTTCTTGAGTTTTTGATAAAAATTTTATTTCTGTCATCCATTCACATTCTAGATGCAAGACTTAAAATAACTATTTTAGTTTTAATAATTATGAATTTTTTTTTCTTGTTTTTCACCTGTTTTAGGACTTTACCAATGCCACGAAAGGGAACGATTTCAGCACCATTGTACCTTGCATGGTTGGAAACTTTAACTCGCAATTTGCCCCCCTTCTTATTGATAAGAGGAAATCAAACGAGTGTTTTAACATTTTATTCTTAGTGTGTATGTGTGTGTATATACATACTCGATTGTATATATTATTTTCCAATACTCATAAGAAAGTTTATTACCACAAAAATATTTCCACATTAGGAATTCCTCCTTATACTTTTGTGTAAAATGTTATTTCTTTGTGAATGAAAAGTTTTCTATATAACATATGATTTGTTAACTTCTCTGTCTGTTTACAAAAGAAGGGAGGGATAGAGACACATTTTTTTTTAATATTGGAATATACATTGTATAAATATGAAACAATAAAAAGATCTTAATACATTATTGTCTGGATGCAGCTTAATATTACAAAAGAACTTGACACTTTTAAAAATTTATTACATCAACGCTATTCAGAATATAGACACAACTCTTGAAGTTTATTGTGACACAGTTAAAGATGTTCAATATGCTTTTCACTCTTTTGGCAGGAATTTACTTTTGTAAATCAGCGGTAAACATCGCTCTATTAAGGAGTTTCACAGTGTCTCACACGCATTATAGAAAACAATCTAACAAATTCGTATCTAACAATCACATCTAAAGTTATATTACACACCGTACTATTTGACATGAAATTACTTATTTCTATTTTCACGACGTTTTTATAACGTTTCAAGAAACAGGATAGATGTTTTGACAGTTCAAAATGTTTTACAAATGCTGCTTCTAAATTTTTAAACAATTCTACTGCAACTTTGTATTGTCATTTACTTGAATCAGTGTGGCAAATTTGGAGACGTTTGAACAACGGAAAATGGGTTAAAAATTGTTTGCAAGATTTGAACGAAGCAGAAGGAAAGACAAAAACTGTATAAAAATAAAATTTTGTAAACATTCCAATGAGGAGCTTTAGCAGTGAAGCAGAAATACATTTATACATTTACTAGCTGATGCCCGCGACTTCATCTGCGTGGATGTTTAAAAATTCTAAACCGGGATATAGTTTTAAAAAAGTTGGAAAGTATAGAAATTATGATATGTATAAGTACTTGAATATAACCTTTGTATAACAGAATACAATATAAAAATTCTTTATTGACACAAAGGAACACACATACAAAGAACATAAAAGAAAATAAAAGAGGTAAGCCAACACGTTTTTTATCACTTAATTTGCCGTTTATTTAAAGGATTTCTTTATTAAGACGTTTTCCGTTTTTTCCATAGAAGCTGCTATGAACAGATTATCTTCGACCCGAGAGCAGCTGATTCTGAGATCTAAGCCAACGGCCCGGAATATCTGCCTTCTTAATGGTCATAGCAAAACAGACGCTGGCTGGGAATCGCATGCGCATAATTGAAAGTTATTAGGAATAAGAGGTATATTGTGTATGAAAATTATCTCATCAGTTACACAGCCCATTAGGATCTCCGCTTCAATAATATTATTTTGTAGCGATACTACTTTAAGCCGAGTTCCATTACACAACTTCTGACGGGTTATGTTCTGAAGAAGCATCATCAGAACACCGACTTTCAGGGCGATATTATGCGCGGGAATTCCGGATGCACTAAGTGTTAATAAACTCTACCGGATAAGTGGTGGCATCAGTTTGATCCAAGACCATATTTATAGAATTATATATCGCCTCATTCCCTTCAGTGTTTTGCAAAATTCTGCGGTTTATTGCAGTCGCTTGCTCATTTTAGGCTCTTTCACACAACCAATAATTTTCTTGAGTTCTTATTTAGGTAAAAGATTATGCCATTGTGATAAACCATGTTTCTGCCATTCTGCTTTAAATGAAATACCCGAGAAATCAAGTCATTCCTGTCATAGGATGTCTGCCCAGGAAGCAATTGGTGTTTTATGTCAAGGCACCTAGGATTGGCCATCATGGTAATAAATAAATCTGCTCCACCATATTTTCGGATATAACATAAAACATCTTGAGTGTGCTCGTGCATATATCTAGGACTCCAGTGATTTTGGATGAGAGAATCACCATTCTGCCCACGTTTACACTATCTAATCGCACGTTTACACCATTTTCCCGCTGCTAATCGTTTCTAAGGTTAACATAATTTTCCGCACGTAATTGTCTTTGATTATTGCGGTTGAAAGTCAAACTCTCAGTTTCAATTTTGGCATACATATCTAATTAAAACTGACTGAAAAGTCCACGAAATCTGTCAAGATAGATATGTTTCCTCTGACGCAACTGGGTTATAAAACTGTAGTACTGCACAGCAGAAGTTATATTGTTGAAATTTGTAGCAACTATTTGTGGTCAAAATCATAAAGGGAAAATTATAGCAGTCTTCCCCTCGACAAAACATTAAAGGATACTCTCTAATGAACCATTGGCGCGATGTGTTTCGCTGATCCTTTGAAGACGATCATCCTGTGTACGTAAAAAAATATCCCTCCTATCACAAGGACCAAAAGGACGGCTACTTCGTTCGTGGTAGGAGCACTGTATCGAGCTAGGTGAGCTCCTGTTAGTCTTTTGTCGGCAGCAATTACAAACTTGTGGTTATTCCGATTATCATTGGGAACAGAATCAAGTGCAAGTTTGAAGCAGTTAATATACTGGTTCACACAATGGAGCTTATTTTGCAACCCACTTAATAATTCAGCGTTCAATTTACAAATATGTTTTCACCTAACATTTACCTGGTCTTGGTAAATCAAAAGCCAATTAAGTGATAAACTTGACTCTGTATTTTGAATGTGGGCAAAAATGCACCTTCAGTGATATGATTTGCTCCGAAAAAAGTCATTTCAAAAGAGCTGTTATAGCCCCGTATGCAGTCCAAAAAGTTTTTCGACTTTGAATGTTCTCAATGGCTCTGGTAGTTCTTGCATTCTTTCTAGTGAAACTTCCTTGAAGAACAGCACATTCTCTTAGGTTCTCTCTTCCATTTGAAGGCACGACAATATGTGCACATTTCGTCCATAAGGCCTAGTCGAGAATAATCGGAATATTTAATTACTGAATCATAATTAAATTCGCTTTTTTCTTTTTCTAGCTACGGCAGCTCTTCAGGTTCATAAACCATTGGCATGTTAAACAACCTGTAAACGGCATGACGCAGCCGATCTTCCTCTAACTATATAGTTCGGTTCTGGGTAGACTCTATTTGCTGCACTTCCTGCAAACGACTGCGTTCTTGTGTCAAATGATTCACTACCACAACTTGTCTCATTGTACCAACGCCGGGTGGCAGACAAACGAAGCTAACACTGCTCTTCTGTCTCCATGCGCGAAAGTTCATGGCTGAAACGCTCAGTAGACAAATAGAATTTCCGTTCCTCATCGGTCTCCAGATATTGAAATATTTTATGTCGTAGAGAGTAAAAGAAATTCACAATCTTCTTTAGTTTCCACACTTCAGGCTTCACCGTGGCGAGACCAGTCGCCACTCAAACGACGTTCACGTTCTGCACTACTCTATTCAGACCGTGACGCAGCATGGTGATCCAAAAATCGCGTACATCCTAATTCGATTGTCTACAATTAAATTAATAGTTGAAAAGTTTCTTCGGCTGCTTTGAAACATTTATATCTTGTGCATCTGTTGTAAAAATATAGACGTGTTGTGTAATTATATAGTAGTAAATAGTATTATTTAATATGTGCACGACTGTTGGATCCAGTCTTAACCGCCTTAATTTTCGTGTAGTAGTTTTTGCGTGATGAGGTAACAAACAAACAAACATACAGATAAAAATTCTAAAAATAATCGTTTTTGCTTCTGGTAGTGTTAGTAAAAGCTATGACATAAGATTTTCTTAAATTTATTCTATGTACAGACACCGGGTCGGCTACAGTTTTATTATATGCATTATTATTATTATTATTTATAGATTTCTTTAGTCAGTTTCAACAAAAAAAAAATTAAATCTAATACAATATTCAAAATTGAAAAGTTAGTATAAATCCAATATATAAAATTTAATATTTAGCAACATATATAAGGCTGTTAAATAAAATATTTTTACTAAGCATTTAATTTAAGATACAATCCCATTGTCATGAAAAGCAATTGATGGGGAAGAAAATGTTTCACTTCAAGGTCTTAGAGCAGACGCCAACATTTCAATTAATTACCAAAAATTAATTATTTTAAGTAAATTTTTATTTTATTTTTTATATAAAATTAGACTCTTTTATCTTGTGCTCAGAAAAATCTCTTAATTTTCCGCGGTGTTCTTGCGGACATATAAATTTTTCTAGTTACCCTGCCTTTGTTTTCACTCTAGTAATTTAGGTGGATTTTACGCACCTGACGTATAAGGGCGCTACTAGGCTTTCATTTTGCGTTCATTTTTTTGTTCCTAATGCAAATGATTGAGTGTCGGATAAACTGTAAGAGACTGTTTCTCTTTCAGTTTCCTGCCTTTACTACTAGCGTCGCCATCTAGTGAGCCAATGCGAAAGATTTTTCAATCGAAATCTATCGAGTTTCCTAAGCAGCATTTCTAATAGCGAGTCCTGTAGATTTAAACCGTAAAAACTCATGACAGCAACATAAATCAATTAAAGAGTCGATTAACTGATTTTCTGTATGGTTACTATCATTTTAAAACGCGTAGGATAATTGTTACTTAATTGCTTTTCTTTCCTAACCTATCCAGTAAAGGGAAGTTAGACACCATTTAATGGAGGTACAGTTGCTGGAAGAGGTAGTGTGGGCCGAGGCTTCCGAGAATGGCTGCGTTCGGAGAACAGCCACTTTTTCCACTATTTCCACTTTGTCGTTCGAGAAACCACCACCAGAGAATTCTGTGTTCGGGAAAGGCAACGAAAATCCATTTATTTAATTTATTTCTTTCAATTTTTTCCACTCGACAATAATCGGTGAAAACTTTTTCGATCAACCATTTTGGCTGCCACAAAACAACTGAAAGTGACTTCTTAAAAGCAAAAACACTGGAAAACATATTCACTTTGAATTCTCTGATTCTCGAGAAATTCACCAGTGGCTGTTCTCCGAACGCACCCATTAATATAATCTCGGAAGCCTCGTGTGGGCATTGCCAGCTTCTACGCGCAACGCTAAAAGATGCTCCTATAGATGGCGTGGTTCGCCTGTGATGTCAACACAACAGCGAGAGCGCGTTGAATTATATGGAAAATTCTTTATATATAGGTACTTTTATGCTTTAATGTCCACTAACAATAATAGAAAAATAGAATAAATATTAAGGATCGAATCATAGACTATTAAAAATCATAGATGTGGATAAAAATAGAGACGATACATTTTTCTTTAAATTTTTTTTTCGATAGATTTTTTAAAGAAAATAATAAAATCTTGTAAACATTCCAAGGAGGAGCTTTAGCAGTGAAGCAGAAATACATTTATGCATTTATTAAAAAGAAATTATCCCCCCCTCTCCCCTCCGAGTAGGGGAAGGCAAGTGGCAGATCCTGCGGTCATCTATTTTTATCCCTTTATCTGTACTTTTTACCTCTCCCCAAGTTTTTTAATCAAGAAAATTGATTTTCTCGAACGTAATATGATTAAATGTAAAAAAAAAAAACTGGTAACTTCTTTCCTTTTTCATCATTTCCGAACGTATGATAAGTTCGAAATGTTGCCATAGCTCTAAGGACCGAGTGACTGCCACCCCTGCAAATCTGACCCCCCTGGAACAATTGGGCCTAAACTTCATAGAACTGTAGATCTTGCCTAGAGGAATCTGGATACCGAATTCACGCCTTTACGTACCTAAATAGCACACAGATATGTTGCCCTCCCTGAATCCCACCCCCGTAATTCCGACCCCAGTGTACCAATCAAAACCAAACTAGATAGTATGCCCATACAGTAGTAAGCTACATTCCGAATTTCAACCTTCTACCTCAAAAAATTATGAAATTATGTAGAAATTATGAAGGGGTACACAGTTAAGACATTATAAAACCAATACGTAGCTCCATTCTTCGGCCACTTAATAATAGATTATGAGCTCTTGAGCAATCGTGCGTCGACAAAGCGATTTCACGTGCGCGCGCCGGTGTCAGTAATGCTTAAAAGATGAACAGAAAGTAACAATATATTCCTTCTTGACAAATCGATTTTTATATGACGTGCCATTATCCTTGTATTCTTTACACACTGTTTTAGCACGTGAATTCGACTCGAAGGGGTCCACGAAAAATTCTGAAAAGTTGATACGGCCAAGCTAAGACTTTGATCACGGCCATCTTGGTCATATCTCTGAAAACAGAATTTGAAAAAGTTAATTCGTTTTCAAGTTATCGTGCAAACGGCGGACGGCCGGATAAAGCAAAAGCATAATTCTATCAAAGCAAAAAGGATAATTCTCTAAAAGCAAAGAGAATATTAGAGAATTATCCTGAAGTTATGAAAGGACAATCGAACAGTGACGTGCACATTTGTTCAGGTGGGACGTATGCAGTTACACGAGTCTCACCCTTCTGGAATAAATTCCACATGAAATACACTGAAATAGGCAAGAGTCTGACTAACCCAAAAAGGCTACAAACTGCTTTTCAGACAATTTCAATATTACTATTATTATTAATTGTCACATGATATAAAATTAGTATTAGTATCAGTATTACGAGGCTTGTTCAAGAATTTTTGCCTAACTGGAAACATCAATAGGATTAATCAGTTATTCGATAAATAATTAAATGTCTCCAGTAAACTCTATTTCACTGACTTCTCCCAGGAAGAGTCTCATTTCCCTGACAAATGCATGAAATAGGTTGATTTAAGTATAGATGGCAGCGCTTACGCTTTATGAATCTGAGGCTATGACGCTATGGTCGAAATGAGGAGAAAATCTCGGCAATGTTAAGAATACCGTAACAGAACATGCATGTAAATTGTTCAGTTCCACAATGTTCGATCAACAATGTTAGGTTAGGTCTTAACACGAACGATTTTTAATTAAAGTCCGGTTAATACGAAGGAAAATTTCAAAAATTTAGTGAGAAAATAGTGATCAGAATAAAAATTCTACTAAGTTTTCGAAGAATGCAATTTTCTAAAATAAAAATTAAATGTTTTCTGTTATCTGACTTCTAAAGAATTTACATGTTCATTTGGGCGTGACGAACACCACTAACCACTAGTGACGAAACCAAGTTGGTGGAGTCGAAAGTTATGTGATCCCGGGCAAATTCAGCATTCTGCTCCTTCAACACAGCGTATGATTACTGTGATGGACGATCTCAAATCATTTATTTTGTATGAGGAAAATGTTCCTCCAGATTTATTTACGTTATACTCAAAAGTAAATGATTTAAGTAGAAATTTTGTAATGTCTTGTACAAAGACCAAAATAACAGTTTTTTTACTTAAGGAACGGAATAAAAATGTACGTATTTTATAACAACAATTTTTCTATGCTTATTTCGAAAGTTATCAGAGTTGATGGATAATACGAAAAAATGTATGGTCCCGACGGTTTCGTATTAACAGGTTTCGACTGTATATGAAATCTGGTACATATAGTAATGCCCATCGATGTAAACAAATTCTACACCCAAAAAATCGTCGAATAGGTCCCAGATTAACCAATTCATAACTCTTAGATAAAATGGAAAAAATATTTGAATTCTTTGCAAATATTGCGATATCACCTACGTAAAGTAATAAGAAACAATCTGTGCGAAGTCTAAATATACAGGGACATTGTGAAAATGGTTTAAATCCCATCTTTTGCAAAACATTTGATATGTGGAAAAACCAACGACGTCCTGACTGTTTTAATCCATATAGCGACCTTTTAACTAACAAAACTGTCTTTTTGTCATCATTTTTTACATAACCTTTAGGCAATTCCATGTAAATTTTCTGATTAATTTTCCATAAAGATAGGCACATTTAACGTCCCAATGCTCATGTTTCCATCCCATTTGACCATTTCAGTACTATGATTTATTGACCCATTAATGTTTACAAACTTAGCATTTCAGTATGATATTTTAGGCAGTTCGGAGTAACGGAAAGAACAAAGAATAATTTTACAATAACAAAATCAATAACTGGATAAAAGGTTTCTGAGAAATCAATACCCTTATGTTGCTTATGGCCATGTGCCACTAACCTGGCTTTAAATCTTTTTATGGTCCCATCAAGATTTGTTTTTTAGGGCATAAACCCAACAGCAAGTTAGTATTTTCTGATTATCCGGTCTCGGGATTTCCTTCAACCATAGTCGTAAGTTCTTCTTGCATTGCCTGTTTCCAACAATCTTAGTAATTAGAAGACATAGCCTCTTCATATGAATTAGGAATGTGAGATGAAACAAGTTACATAATTCGATTTCATGGTATCACTTGGAGTAGTATCTAAATTAACTTGGTCTGTAGAAATCATGCTCTCTATGGGAACTTCATCAGGTACAACAATACCTTCTTTCATGGAAAAGTTAAATTTATCTTCCCTGTATGGAAAACCATTTTCCTTACAATAAGCTTCAATTTTAGCTTTCTAATTATATCTTTTACCATTATAAGGTGAAATGTAATAAACATCTCGTCTAGAACCATTAGAACGTGGAACTATTTGCCTTAACCAAGGGCCCAGTTCGCTTCCACCACTAGCTTTACTATCAGAACTTTCTGAACTACTTTGAGTAACTTTAGTTTTTGGAACAATTATTTTTGGTATCGTCGTAGGGGTCTTTAACAGAACTTGATGATACTGATGATGAATCCAAAATATTTGATAGTGATATTGGAGAAGTTTCTCAGTTATCAATCAGTTGTGGATGAACCATTTCTGGAATTTTCTGACTAAATCGTGGAACGAAATTTATACCACACGATGATTCGACGACTTTACAATGTTTCAGTTCAACGACCTTACTTCTAACAGGTTCGACAATGCGATAACCTCTGGTATAATTAGCATAACCTATGAATATACCGACTCTAGATTTGGGCTCTAAATTTTGTCCTATAACGTTTAGGAACATAAATATGCTAAGGAACTAAGCCTTCGGAAATAATCCAAATTTGGCTTTCGACCAAACATTTTTTCATATGGAGTATTATCCATATCAGTAGAATGTGGCAGCCTGTTTCTGACATGCGCATACGTCCATAAAGCTTCAGCCCATAAGTGGCAGTAGTATCATGTGCAAACAGTATAAACATGCAAATCAGTGTCAGTAGGTTTAGTTACACTGTCATGAGTAAGTTCAGTGTGACAATGGCTACATGACGAGAGCTATCAAAATTCGAACATGGCCTGGTATGTGAAGCACAACGTATGGGTCATTCAATATTGGAGGTGGCTGAAGAATTCAACATCCCACGGTGTACAGTTTCAAGAGTCTACCGAGAGTACTAACTTGACGGCATTACCTCCCATCATGAACAACGCAGTGGTCGACCACACCATCTCAATGAACGGGACCAACGGCAAGATGGTCAACTGGCAACTGACACTACGCCAGATGACATCAGATTTTAACCAGGATGATACCAGAGCTGTATCGATGTGAACTGTGCAACGAAATCTAGTGTCCATGAGGTATGGAAGCAGAAGACCCATGAGGATGCCCCTTGCTAACAACAAGACCTCATCAGCAACGTCTCTCCATGAACACATTGACTGGCACTTGACAGCTGGAAACACGTGACCTGGTCTGATACGAGCTGATGGTAGGGCTCAGTCTCCATGAAGGCCATGGACCCAAGTTGTCAAGCATGCACTATGCAAACCAGTGGTGGCTCCGTAATGGGCAGTTGTGGGAAGCTCTCTTGTCAGAATTGTTGGCAATGTCTTCAGACGTCTTCCACCAACTTGTGGAATCAATGCCACGTCGCACAGTGGCCCTTCGCCGGGTTAGAAGAGGTCCCACACGTTATTAGGTGATATCCCATGACGTTTGGCATGCGGGTATATATATTCAATAACTATTATCAAACATGAACTGATCTTCAGGTTTCCAGATTTTAACAATATAAATCATTTAATTGTGTATTAATGTTTTACTTTGCTATTAATGTTTGCAAAATCTTCAAAATAAAATTATTAATATGAATATGAATGATATATTTGAATATTTTTACTCGTAATATATATTTACAAACTTGATATCTATTGCGATATATCTTTGTGATATATATTTTTTAATTGCGGTAGGAAATTGTCCGGGTGGGAAACTGTCTGTTAAACTTTTCGATACCAACTTTTTCCCCTTACCAAAATTATCCCCTAGATTCTCCTCCAAAGACTTTAAAATCCCGTAATCTGGCACGACTGAGCATATCAGTCGATACTAGAATATATTTCGGAGTTTGACGAAAGGCGTTCGTCAGTCTAGGATAGTTATTCCGCGGAGAGACTGCACGTAGTCCTGCTTTGACTATCGGTGAGGACTGTGAGACTAACCAGTTAGGCATAGCAGCACTAACTGGCGTTTCTGACCGCGTTAAAATGACGTCACAGTTTTCTCACCGGGATTTCTGACCGACCAAACACTAATTCTTCTCACCGGTGAGAGTTTTTGACCTTAGTCTATAACACATAAACAAAAGGGTATATGTAAATTTACCTTAAGTAATGCCAAACTCGTACATATAAGTTTTACCTCCTGCTTATGATACTATTCCACAAGATATACAATAATGTACCAAAAAAATTTGCACTTACCGCATCGTGGTAACAAATGGAGAGTGTTTTATCCAGTTGGTTTAATTACAATCTTTGCTTTTCCTTTCCTTTGCCTAGTGCTTGACTGTGGCCAAAATACAGTAAAATGAGTCAAGGGAAGAGTGACTGTTGGTGTCAGTAAAATTTCGTGTAAAATAGTATTTTAAAAATACACTGTTGGTCACGGGCACGATTTAAAGGGCAAGTTCGCGGTTTTCACGAGAAAAACTGCTCAGCCAATTAGCACACTAGCGTCTCCGGACAGAAAGGCTCCTTTCCTCCCGACCAATCACAGAGCAGGATTAGCAGTGCTCTCTAATGACGATTACTGTAATACCTATCAACCCCCAATCCCAATCCAGAGATCGAATAAGACATCCAAGGTATGTAAAGATAAAGGTAGCACCATGGTGCTAACTTCTAATAATCATGGTAGCACCGATCAGCCGATAAGAAATGGTGGCTTGCCTACGCAACAGCTGATCCCGCTTCAGAAATGAAACCGAAATCGGAAGTCGCCACCTGACGGCGGAAAAGGTGTCGCAAAAACGCTCACCACTCAAAAAAAAAACTTTAATTGAACTGTACATTACCTTTTTTGTCGTTATAATTAGTGTAACAAATTGCAATATTTTAAAATTAATTCATTTTTTCCTCCACGTAAAGCGTCCATTAAAATAAATTGAAAATAATGTGGTTGTTGGGGGGGGGGGGGGGGGAGGAGATGCGGGCAAATAACTCCAATATTTACTACAGTAGAAAGAATTTCTATGTCCTTATAAAAAAACACTAAAATCTCGATTTCTCGTAATTTTTGGTAAAATGGAAAATAATTTTGGCATTTGTTGGTGCTTTTTCTAAACTTGTTAAAAAAAGGCGGGAATAAAATGCGAAAGTACAGTAGTTTCTAAAAATCCTCATATCATTAGTTGTTGTTTAAAAATTCTTCAGAAATTAAAAATTTTAAATTGTATTTCTTTATTAAATTGTATGTTCATTAATTAAGCTCATTTTCAGTTTGTTTTTTTTTTCCTGTTAATTTTAGCATCATTAAAGTTTCATTGTTATTTACTTGAGTATAATGTATTTTAAATCAATTCTTTGCTTTCATTAATTTCTTAAAATTTTGCAAAATAAAATAAGAAATTTTCCAGACAAAAAATGTTTTATTATATCAACGATAAACATTCCATTAGAAAATAATAAACCAATAGTATAGGAATAGTAATAAAGAAAATAATTAGAAAATAAGTTATGTAAAAAGGTGTTTTTTTTAAATCACGGTTTTATCATGTTTAATTATTATTATAATATCTCGTCAACAATATGTCATAATTTTGTAACAATAAACAACGGATGCATTTAACCCTCGTCATAATGAATTCTTTGTTGTGGCAATTGGGCAGTACGTAGCAATGAATTAGTACCATTAGAACACGATTTGAAAAGAAAAAATTTTTTAACATGCATTGTCATTGGTCCTGCGCATGTGTACCAAGTTTCAGCTCTCTAACTTCTCGGGAAGCTGGTTTAATATTGATTACAAGATTTAACCCAAACAAACAGAGATGTCAAGTTAAAGAAAAGCGTGTAGTAATAATAAAAAAATTCCAATGGATTAAAAAGAGACAAGGAATGACGATTAAAAACATCAATGGAATTAGTGATATTAGATGAATCATGTGCTTTGATGATTTTAAAAGATGGATCAAGTAGGCCCAAATTCGTTTTCCATTTTTTGCATGACCATAACGTTCGCGGTTTTCTGTTTGATTGAGGGACGCTGATTCCGATATTTTCAAGAATCCGGGGAACGCAAATCCTTTCATAAGGATATTAATTAAAGAGATCGAAACGGTTTTTTCAAATCAAAGATGTTATCGAAATTAATATTATCCGATTGATCTTTAAATATGAGCAGAATTTGTCAATTCTGGATTGTAAAAATTTTAGACCGAGTTTCTTTGGAATACCAAACACCGTAAGTCATTTTAGGAATAATAAGTTGTTTATTAAGTTAGGTTAGGTTAGGTAGATACGAAATTTCTTTGAGCAAAGGCTGTCTCCTTTGGGGAAACAGGGTCATTATTCCTTCTATCTTCAGAAAGGAAATCCTAGAAATGTTACATTCTATTCATCAGGGAATTGTTCAATCGAAGGCAGTTGCTAGAAGTTACTTTTGGTGGCCGATGGTGTAATTGAAAACAAAGTTGAAAGATGTTCATCTTGTCAAGAAGCTCAAAATGAACCATCAGTGACATTCCATTCACGGGAAAGTGATAAATCACCCTAGTCAATATTACATGTCGATTTTGCTAGATCTTTGCGTCGAAAACTATGAAGAAAAGTTTCCCTTGAATTCTCCAGATGGTCCGAGATTAAAATCGTCAAAACCACTTCTTCAAATTATGTGATTAATTGTCTTCGTGAACTGTTTGCCATTCATGTACTTCAAAAGTTATTGTGTCTGATAATGGAAGTGCTTTTATTTCAAATGAATTCAAAAAAATTCCTTAATCGAAATAGTATTAAGCAAATTCTCACCGCTTCATGCCATGAATGGCAAAAATTCACCGCCGTTCTAATGGTTTGGCAGAGAGGGAGGTACAGACAATGAAAAAATTTCTTAAGTAAAATAAGCATCAAGATTGGTCAGTAAAACTTCCGCGAATTCTTTTAAGCCTGACCAC
>JAHWFO010055944.1:1980326-1991996 GCA_023313115.1 Rhysida immarginata
GAGAGAGAGAGAGAGAGAGAGAGAGAGAGAGAGAGAGAGAGAGAGAGTGAGTGAGTGAGTGAGTGTGTGAGTGTATACGAGACAGAAATGAAAGCATAGACGCCAACTTAACTGAGCCTGCTTGCCAGCAACAAGAAAGACCTGAACCAACAAATCTCACCTAAAATGCAGAATAAGATACCAGAGAAGTGACAGAAAAAAAAAAAGAAACCAGCACGTGTAACCCTGGTAATTCCTTCATTTCACATTTCCTTAAGACTTAAGAGATAACATTAAAAGTAGAAGTCTTCTCTTGAACAGATGATCTTCAGCTCGTAAAGTAGCATGGTCATCGGCTGTTTTTTCTTAAATCTTTTGAAAAAAGGATTAAAAAAGTGAAATTAGTTTGTGTTAAATAATAGAATGATCAAGAAGAGCAGTCTAATATGCAGGGGCAGTGCGAAGCGTTGCATGGGAGTGCATTGTATGATGCGGTGTCAAGCTAACGTTAAAGGGGCACATATTTTAGAGCTTTGCAATGTCTGCACGGGGACACCAAAGAAGCTAGCACTGCCCCTGATAATATAGCTAAATTATAGCTGCCGCCACGTAAGTTGAACGATCTTTTTGACATGCGCAGTAAGCCTTCTCATCAATATGCTGTGTCTGGATTTTACCCATGATGCATTTGTTCTACTATAGTAAAGGTGAAGATATCGTTGAAACATGGAAAGCCTATTAAAAGTCATAATATAAAACAAATTGCCTTCGAATCGACTATTCTGCGTCATTTTTTAAAGTATTAATTTATTAATTTATCTATTTTAAAAATAAACGAAAATAGAAACTAACTATAAATACGAAAACAATGTTTTGAAAACTAAAGTGGATGCTTTCATGGAATAACTAAGCGCTTTACTTCCCGTTAACGTCTATTGGCTGGCATTAGAAATGACGTCATCCTGTCGTTCAACTGATGTGGCGACAGCTATAGGGAAATACACAAGCAACCAACTGCTTTTTCACAACAGGGTCTTTATTCAGCATGAATAAGTATTTCGGACGTTATGTGTCTATTTTTCAACATGACACATTTTTTTTGAGTTATGTTGAAAAATGGACGCATGGCGTCTGAAATACATATTCATGCTGAATAAAGACCATGTTGTGGAAAGCGGTTGGCTTCTTGTGTGTTTCCCTGATGTTATATCCACAGTTCTGGTAATTGTTTATTACGAGCTAAAACTACTTTCATGGAGTGCAAAATTACCTGCTAAAATAAAAATTAATCATTCAAGTGCAGCCTACATAGAAAACTAATTAGTAATCGAGTCTTTTACTGAACTCAATAGCCAGTGAAAGTAAATGAGCACACAATACCCAAATACAAAATACAAGGTCGACCACGATAAGACATTTGCGACCATTCGATAATCAAAAATTTGTATAGGGAGTGCAAGTGACTACGTCACAGCTGACGTCATTTGCGCGATGAACGGGCCGAGAGCCTAGGAAATGGGACCGCTGGTTCCAAACATTGGAACCACGCAATATACGTACTAGTAACGTTGAAACGGACGGCCAGTAAAAATGACATCTCTTAAATTATTATGTTAATTTGTGTAATTGATACTATTATTAAGACATTTAATCCCATTATATAATTTATACATTAATATTAGAACGCTTTTTAATCACTTTTAATCACTTAGCAAAAGAATGCCATCGTTCGCGGATCTTTCTTTCTTTGGGAAAACGATAGATGTCTAAATCGCTGTTTTGGCTCCTTCTTGAGCAGTGAGGAACTAAACAATTTCACATCTTAAATGTGTTATAAACATTGGGCTTATACAAAGCGATTTTTATTCCATCCCTACGTTGGAACCATGTTAAATCCCGAAGCAAGAAGACTTGTTTGGAACCAAATCGAGTCACGTGACTGAAGAATTCCAAGGACTGACATCACACTTGCACTCCCTATAAATGAAAAGAGTTTTGCTAATAAATTTTCAAAGTTTTTTTTACAAAAAAATCCCACGCACATAGTTGCCATTGCTTGTCCTATGGAGTTCAGGATAGAACGCAAAGGAAAAGAAGATGCTGCGTAAAGGGCAGAGCTACCCTGATTTCTGGATTTAACCTGCTGTGACTTCTTGTGGGGATTCATCAAGGACAGTCTTTGTGCCTCCATTCTCCGGTAGCCTACTGGAATTTACAACCATATCATTGGGATGGCAATACCATTAATCCAACATCTTTTCCTTTGCATCCCTTCCTGAACATTATATTTGCTACGGCAACTATGAGGATGGGATTTAAAAATAAAAATTTACATCTCTATAGGAGTAATCGCGATATGCGGCTTCCTTACAGTGCTCAAGCTCTACCCATGCGCAATAGGAATTTTTTCTTCTTCCTGTGGGCAGTGTCTCTTCGCAGTACATCCAAATACAGTTTTCTTTTACTATTTTCAGAAAGTGAAGGGAATGGATGAAAGTTGACGTTTTATCCATGGAAACATGACTAGGTTTTTCTTTTTTCTAGTATCCGAATTGTATCTATTAGTTACACATTGACAATTAAACATACAGGGTGATTCAGTCAATTTCTGACCATTTCAGTACTACGATTTATTGACCCATTAATGTTTACAAACTTAGCATTTCAGTATGATATTTTAGGCAGTTCGGAGTATTTATTCCCGTGGAAAAGTCTTGATGATATGCTCAATGTGGCCACCAAGAACGTTTTGAACTGCTCGCAGCCAAATGGTGAAGTTGTTCATAACTCTATTCAGGATTTCTGCATCCACAAAGGTGCAGCAGTCGACGATGCTTTGTCGCAGCTGGTCTAGGGTTCTTGGTGCTGTAGTGAACACACTGTCTTTAAGGAACCCCCAGAGATAAAAATCAATGGATAGGCAGCGAACAGATTTTTTGGTAGGGGAATCGACCAACCTTGTGCGAACATTTTCGACAACTTCGGCCGTTCGAACACGAGCTTCGCTCCCGCCTTTTTTCTTGCCTTTAACACATCCAGTGGCACGAAATTGCTTGACAAAATCCATGATTACTTGCTTGCCTGGTGCATCTCGACACTTACACTCCTTCCGGAACTTTCCTTGCACAGTTACAGGTGATTTTGTCTCGAAATACCATTCGACAACCTTGCATTTCTGCTCTGTTGATAAAGTGGGTGCCATTTTTCAACAATACGATTTTCATGCAGCACCGTTGCAACAATACAAATGCCAACTATTTAGAAACTAGATATGGCGCTCATGTTCTTTCAATTGTTTATCCCTAATGCACGTCATTCGAGTGAAATGGTCATAAATTGACTGAATCATCCTGTATTTCAATATAATAGCAGAACACCATGTGCTACTCCTCCATTTTGAAATTCTGCCCACAATCACGTCATTAATGCGCATGCGCGCAGCCTTCTGCTCTGAGGACGGGGTTAGACAGGGAAGCCGCATAATACTGCGATAGCTCCTATTGACATAAGATTTAGCATGATCACTTGCTTAGTTTTCTTATGAATTTTTGAAATGTTTCATGGACTTGTATATTAATAAACAGAAACAGAACCAAATGTCCATCTAAGGTAGTGTGAATACCTTTTCCTGTCTTGAAGAGCAAAGGTTTGTTTGCTCTTCTTAAAAAGAAATTTAAAAATTTTGGTAGAATGTTCTTGTGATCACAAAAAAATCCCATGAACCTAAAGTCAGGGGCACAAGAGTTGACCATTTCATAGGGGAGATGCAAGGATTTAACCATGCTAAAATAATCCCCACCCCCAAGTTGGAGAGTTAAAAATTAATTTAGGTCAGAAAGGATTGGGAAAATAAAATGAATGAATGAATGAATGGATCAAAGGTTGACTATGAAGTTAAACAGGCTAATAACACTGTAATGTTTTTAAGTATTCATAATGTAGAAAGCAGTCATACACATGAAAACACCCATTCAGCCAAATATAAATTATTTTATACATAAAATTTTGCACAATTGCAATGGAAAAAATTAACACTATTCAAAATGAAACCAAATATTACTGAAAATGAAACCTGATAACTCTAGGTTCCCGAATTATTTCTTCTTCACTTTACATTCTTCCTTCCTTCCTTGAACTTCTGTTTCTTAATGGCAGGTTACCTGAAATGATATAGAGCTGAGAGACCATGAGCATGGTAAATCAAAAAATTCAATAAAATTTTCATCATCATAAGTGAAACAATAAAAAGATCTTCACTCTAGAAACCTGTAATGAAATAAAGAAAATCACAGTTTAATAAAAAGACTCAAACAATTAAAGCCTTGCTTTACAGCATTAATATTTAAAAGGATGGGGTCCAAGAAATGGATGTGCTCCACAGCAAACAACTTCATTTTCTTTGGTGGCAATGGATGGTGATCAAAGGGGAAATGTTAATATGTTATAATTTTAGCATCAGTAGAAACTTTCTGTTATCATGCAGAAGAGAGAAGGAGGGTATGCAGTTAATATGTTAATCACCATCACTCCTACGTATAAATACACATTTTTTTAATGAAAAATATATTTATACAAACGAATAATGAAAAAAATTGTTACCTTCCACTATTCCAAGACAACAAGAAGAATACGATACACAAAGCCAAAATGAAAAGAAGGTAACACTCGCCTCAATTTTGCCTGTCTGCTAACGACTATGCTTGAAACACGTGAGCCACAAAATCTGAATCTAATGCAAACAAGACACGAAGGGGAAAAAAAAGGAGGGGGAGAGAAAGAACCAAAAGGTAGCTACATTTCTATGAGCTAAGGTTCATCTTGGATGGATTTGTAAAATAGGCTGTTGATGGGGAAATCAGTTGTTTTCCTGAATATCTTGCACTTGTAGGAAAGTAAAATAAAGTAGAAATGGTATTCAAATTGGTCTGTTTAAAATAATGTAGGAATTAACAAGAATTATATAAAAATAAAATTACTTCCAGAATAGTTAACCCTTTCACTGCGTATATTAAATTTCATTTTCATTCCTGAGAAGATGGAATTATCCATTTTTAGCAGCATAAGAATTTTTTAAACCCTGTGGGATGACTCAGATTTTCGTAGATAATGAAATTTTGTTTGGATATATCTGCTTTACACAGCAAAAAAGTTAAAGAACTTTTAAATGGCATACAATATTTTTATAATAAATATTTGAGACTTGTAGTATCCTTATTTATTTACTCAATAGAAGGTATCATGTGGAACATTTATTACAAAATAAAGCTCATTTCACTCAAATGCATTCTACCCTTGCACTCGTTTTTATCTGGTCAAAGCGGCTACAAAAAAAAAATAAAGTGCATTTACATTTCAGTGGCAATTACTCTGACACGTGTAAAAAATCAAGTCAGTTTTCTGACCTTCCACTCAAACAGTTCCTTCGATCATTATTTCATAACATCATGAAGAGCTTAAATCATTATGTGTAGCTTAAATACTTGACAAATAATTTTCTGCATCACAAACTGAAATCAATCCTTCTCCCCCTTAAAACATAATAAAATCTTGTAAACATTCCAAGTAGGAGCTTTAGCAGTGAAGCAGATATTCATTTATATATTTATTAAAAAGAAATTAACCCCCCCCCCCCCTCCCAAGTAGGGTAAGGCAAGTAGCAGATACTGAAGTCATCTATTTTTACCCTTTTATCTGCATTTTTTACCTCTCAGCAAATTTTTAATCAAAAAACTAATTTTCTCGAACGTAACATGTAGAAAATGTAAAAAAGCTCGTATTTTCTTTCCTTTCTCATCATTTCAGAACGTATGATATATCACATGCCATATGTTGCTATAGTTCTAAACACCAAGTGACTGCCACCCCTGCAAATCCAACCACGATGGAAAAACTGTGCCTAAACTTCATAGTAATATAGATCTTGCGTAGAGGAATCTAGATACTGAATTTCAGGCCTTTACGTACCTACGTAGCACATAAATATGTTGTCCTCTCCGAATCCCACCCCCGTAATTCCGACCCCGGTAAACAAATCAAAACCAAGGAAGCTACATTCCAAGTTTCAACCTTCTACCTCAAAAAATGTACAAATTATGAAAGGGACGAACTGACATTATACGGCCGAGCTAAAACTTTGATTGCTCATATTTCTGAAAACAGAATTTGAAAAAGTTAATCCGTTTTCAAGTTATCTTGCAAACGGTGGATGGCCGGATAAACGTACAGACTCAGGGGTTAAGCACTTGGAGATGCGCGATGCGTTATTTTTAATGCCGTCTGCACAATAAGTCATCAAACAGAAACCAGGCGACAGCAGACGACTGGAACCATGCGAGTTTCATTAACTGAACGGGGAAGATCGGAGATTCTTTTACATTTCTTCATCAAATTCAACCTTTTTTAATCTTTATTAAACCGTAAATACCTCATTTTAGGCTTAATTTTCCAGTAATTAGAATAATTTTTTTTAAATCGATAGTCATGAACCATGAATCGCAAGTTTTTCAAGAAATAAATAAATTCGTGTAGTAAAAATTATGTGAAATTATCAAAAAATACATCCTCTTGTTCAGTTGCCACTTGTTCAAATCATGCGAGAAAAACAGTAAACATAATTTATCATTCAATTCCAAAAGATGCATCTATTAAGATAGCATGGATAGCAATCTGTAAAAGCTGACAGACTAAATCCAAATTATATCAAAATCTGTTCAGCCCATTTCAAACCTTCAGACTATGAGCGTGATTTGAAAAATGAACTGTTAGATCTCCCACAAGTGAAAAGGTTGAAGAAGGGAGCAGTACCATCACTGAATCCTGAAATATCACATACAAGAGCAAACGCTGCCAATACCGGAGAAAATGTAACGCATATACCATCAACAACATCACCTAAACTATCAAATCGACATAAACGTTATCAGAAGTGTGAGATTTTAAAATGAGCCAAAGAAAGAATTGCAAAACTATCATCAGAAATCAGTCGGTAGAATTCAAAATTCCGACGTCGGCGAAGAAAATAGAAATTTCCACTGTTGAGAAACAAATTATCCACAAGTTAATAAATTGTTGTAAATAAATATATTATCCCCAATTTAATTTGAGTGTTTACCATAGCCTGGTGTTCATTAGGCTCTGTTTACTTCTTGTTTTATAAGCAACCAAGCCTGATTTTATTTTTCACTAACGGAGGCACCCAGCGTTAAAAAACTTTTTAAATTTCAATTAAAGTAAGTCGTTTATTCTGTTAAATTAATTAAATCGTTTAGTTAGTTAAGTCCTTAAGACAATAGTTACTTAATATGGGTAATTTAAAAAGTACAGGGTGAAATAAAAAGAAATAATTTGAAATTTTCCACTAGTGTTTTTGATTTTACGCTATTATCTAAAGCGATCGTCAATTACTGGTTTCTGTTTCGTGACATCATACAAAGCGATGCTTGTCCGCGAATTGCGCTCGCCAGCCAAAGTGGCGGTACCCGATTCTATATACCTTGGTACAGACCAAGGGCGCATTCTTATAAGTAGCGTTTATGCTAAAGCTCCTAATAAGGAAATAAAATTTCCGAAAGAAAACATGTTTGAACCTGACTAACCTGAAATAAGAATTGCACATTTCCTTGTTCCTATTTCTTCACTATGAAACTTTTGGATCTGAAATATAAACTTAACTTTAAAATCCAGAACGCCTCTATAATACTTAAAAAAAGAAGGGGGTGAGCCAATGACCATGTTGTTTAGAGGGGTGGGGGGGGGGGTAAATATGCTATTTTTAGGACATGTGGTTTTCAGATGATCCCTTGAGTGTAATATCATAGCTGTGGGATAATTGTTTGAGGCAAAATGTTTGACTGTTTCTCCAAGATTTCCTCGAGCCATTATCTCACTTTGATTAGGGAGGGTGTTCTTTGTATAAAAATAAGACAGAATATCGAGCAGCTGCACTCTGATATTTTTATCACTAGTGTTTGAGATCTGGTGAACCAATTGTGATAAGTGATAACATTAATGTAATTTTAACAGCATCAGACAAACTTTCCCGATTCGGTCTTGGCTATGGAATTTTGTATCCTATTTTCATTTATAAAAGTGATGTTTGGTGTGAAAAGAAACCCTCAAAGAATTTTTAAAGTCTTAAGTGCAAGGATAGACTCAAGTTTAAGAAAAATAAAATCTTGTAAACATTCCAAGAAGGAGCTTTAGCAGTGAAGCAGAAGTACATTTATACATTTATTAAAAAGAAATTAACCCCCCCCCCCCCCACCTCCCGAGTAGGATTAAGCAAGTCTACCCTTTATCTGCACTTTTTACCTCTCCCCAAGTTTTTTTTAATCAATAAATTGATTTTCTCGAACGTAATATGTAAAAATTGTAAAAAACCTCGAATCTTCTCTGCTTTCTCATCATTTCCGAACGTATGATATATCACATGCCATATGTTGCCATAGTTCTAAGGACCAAGTGACTGCCACCCACGAAAATCAGATCCCACTGGAACAATTGGGCCTAAACTTCATGGTAATGTAGATCTTGCCTAGAGGAATCTGGATACAGGATTTTACGCCTTTACGTACCTAAATAGCACATAGATATGTTGCCCTCTTCGAATCCCACCACCGTAATTTCGACCCCCGTATACCAACCAAAACCAAACTAAATAGTGCAGATGGACATGCCCATAGTAAGCAACATTCCGAATTTCAACCTTCTACCTCAAAAATATGTAGAAATATGAAGGGGACGAACTGACATTATAAAACCAATAAGTAGCTCTATTCTTATTCTACTTACGAGGGTCAGTCAAATGAAAATTGGAAATATTTTTTTACAGCTCCTTTATTACAGACAGAGTTGGTACACTATTTTTCAATGTAGTCCCCATCTTTTCGATGCATTTCCGCCACCGAGTCGGGAAGGCATGGATACCTCGGGAAAAAAAAAATCTTCATATAATGGAGATCTTGATTATAGGAATCTCCATACAGAATTTCACTCCTTTATATGCATAAATACACCTAGACCTCTTGGTCCCCTATAATTTTCACCCCCAAAACTCTGACCATAGTGGGCTAATCAAATCCAAACTAAATAGTGAAGGTGCACATGCTCATAGTAAGCTACATTCCGAATTTCAACCTTCTACCTCAAAAAATGTAGAAATGATGAAGGGCGATTCAAATAGTGTATAAAATAAAACCAATAAGTAGCTCCATTTTTCCGCTATTTAATAATAAGCATATAGATTATGAGCACTTGAGCAATCGTGCGTCGACAAAGCGATTTCACGTGCGCGCGCCGATGCCAATAATGCTTAAAAGATGAACAGAAAGTAACAATATATTCCTTCTTGACAAATCGATTGTAATATGACATGCCAGTATCTTTGAATCCTTTACACTCACTGTTTTAGCACGTGAATTCGACTCGAAGGGGTCCACGAAAAATTCTGAAAAGTTGATACGGGCGAACTAAGACTTTGATAGTCATATTTCTGAAAACAGAATTTGAAAAAGTTAATCCGTTTTCAAGTTATCGTGCAAACGGCTGCCGGTCGGCCAGCCGGATAAACGTACAGACCAACGGCGCTCTTATAAGTAGCTTTTATGCTAAAGCTCCTAATAAAATCTTGTAAACATTCCAAGGAGGAGCTTTAGCAGTGAAGCAGAAATACATTTATACATTTATTAAAAAGAAATACCCCCCCCCTCCCCTCGAGTAGGAGAAAGCAAGTGGCAGATCCTGCAGTTATCTATTTTTACCCCTTTATCTGCACTTTTTACCTCTCTCCAAGTTTTTTAATCAAGAAAGTTGATTTTCTCGAACATATGTATAAAATGTAAAAAACCTGGTAACGTCTTTCCTTTTTCATCATTTCCGAACGTATGATATATAACATACCATATGTTGCCATAGTTCTAAGGGCCAAGTGACTGCCATCCCCGCATATCCGAACCCCCTGGAACAATTGGGCCTAAACTTCATAGTACCGAATTGGGCCTAAACCCCAGATCTTGGCTAGAGGAATCTGGATACCGAATTTCACGACATTACATACCTAAATAGCACACAGATATGTTGTCCTCCCTGAATGCCATCCCCGTAATTCCGACCCCAGTGTACCAATCAAAACCAAACTAAATACGTGTAGTACAGATGGGCATGACCATAGTAAGCTACATTATGAATTTCAACCTTCTACCTCAAAAAACGTAGAAATTATGAAGGGGTACACAGTTAAGACATTATAAAACCAGTACGTAGCTCCATTCTTCGGCTACTTAATATAGATTATGAGCCCTTGAGCAATCGTGCTAAGACTTTGATGGCCGAGCTAAGACTTTGATGGTCATACTTCTGAAAATTCAAGTTATCATGCAAACTGCGGACGGCCAGACAGACAGTCGGATAAACGTACAGACCAAGGGTGCAATCTTATAAGTAGCTTTTATGCTAAAGCTCCTAATAAGTGCTATTACTTTATTGGTTTTAAGAAACCACACACACATGCTCTAGCAATGAAATTTCAGTGTACAGGAAATTAAACTCCAATATACAATACACGGCAGTGCTTTCTAAACAAACAATAAGGACCATTGTTTATAAAATAGTGTCCTAAAGGATTGCTGCAATTTCCTTTATCAAATACACACAGTAAACCCTTGTTATGTACACCCGTTATAGACTTATGTGAAAAGCCATGATTAGGAGACATATTGCCAACAATCACGTGTCCCCAATATAACAGTACCTCGCAAGTGTTAGCCAAATATGATGATTTCAATGCTGTCATATTAAGGGCCAGACAAGGTTAATTCAGAATTTCTGCATCCATATTGTAAAAGTGTTATCCATGTTCCATCTCCATCCATTTAAGCCCTTGAACCTGAAAGTAAAATAAACCAAGAATAAATTAATAGAACATGACATTTCATTAAATTCTGCTTTACTTCAATTTTTTCTTTGATCTTCTGTTGATTATCAAGAAGTTGCCTGAAACGAAAAATAATAAATGCAGTAAACGAGAATTTCCCAAAATTTTGGCTTATAGCCATTTCCGAAACCTTAGGAAACTCCCCACATTCCTTTTCTAACAAAGTAAAACAGAAAGTACTCGGCTAATGGACCAAAATTTGCACTCTTCTGAATTCAAAATCTTGTTGTAATCAAGACCTGCTTCAGTCAACTTTCATATGACACAAACAAGACATAAGACTATGGTAACATTATACAAGAGGGCATGGGAAGTTCATACCCACCAAAAAAAAATTAGTTCAAAAGGTCACCACCAGCATGGAATGGCGCTCTATGCAATATTCGTATACGAAATTAGACACGAAGACACAAAGAGAACGGCTATTAATGAAAACTCCCAAAAAATTCATTCAAAAGATCATGTCTATGTAACATTAAAATCTAAAACTTGAAACGTCACTGATCATAGTAGTTTCGATTTCGACACCCTGTTTGAAATCATGTGCTTGAATTGAAAAGAAACAAAGGTCAAAAATGGATCACATATTACATTAAAGTTAACATTAGTAACTGACAAAACTGGCATAAAAAATCTGCAGAATTTATAAATAAACCTTTCATCAATATTCTGTAAATGTTCATGTGAAACTTTACAGCCTAGTACATTCCTCTTAAAAAAAAAAATAGAAACAATATATAACCATCAAAACGTAGTTTATA
>JAHWFO010055983.1:0-15357 GCA_023313115.1 Rhysida immarginata
CTCTTTTCTGTCCTTTAATTTCGCGCATTCAGCATCTTTTCCTTTTTTTCGCCTTCTGCGCAGCTTCCTTCGCTTACGCAATTCCTTTTCCTCATCTCGCTTTTTCTTTTCATCATTCTTGTTGCTTTTTTTCTCGATAGATGGCACTATCGCTTTCCTTCCATTGCTTGTCAGCTCTTTGTCGGAGCTCACAAACAGAGAAGGGCTTTACTGTCACAGAATTTGAATTCCGAGGCGCTGAATTCTGTGACAATATGGTGATTAGAGCTGCAGAAATATTATTAAAAGGTGGAAAGAGCATTTAGCTCCTGTAAGATATAACAGGTCGGATAGAACGAGCTTCGCCAAACATATTTTGGACACTGGTCATGGTACACGGAGTGCAAGTCAATCCTGGTCAATCCTGGGTGGTCTTCAGTCACGTGACTCGAATTGGTTCCAAACAAAGTCTTCTCGCTTCGGGATTTAACATTGGTTCCAACGTAGAGATGGAATAAAATCGCTTTGTATAAACCCAGTTTTTATAACACTCATAAGATATGAAATTGTTTAGTTCCTCACCGCTCAAGAAGGAGCCAAAAAGCGATTTACACATCTATCGTTTTCCAAAAGAAAGAAAGAACCGCGAACGATGGCATTCTTTCGTTAAGTGATTAACAGTGATTAAAAAGCGTTCTAATATCAATTTATAAATTATATAATGGTATTAAATGTCTTAATAATAATATAAATTACACAATTTCACATAATAATTTAAGACAATTCATTTCTACTGGCCGCACATTTCAACCTTACTAGTATGTATGTTGCATGGTTCCAATGTTTGAAACCATCCTAGGCTCTCGACCTCTTCATCGCGCAAATGACCGTCAGCTATGACGTAGTCACTTGCACTCCCTCTTAGTTCATATAGTTTTAAGTTAGTTAGGTCTGTCAATTCAAAAAATCAATTAGACATCTTTGAGATTATAGAATTCTATAAAGGGGAGGTTATTTAATCTTATTAGATAAGGGAAAAAGGCAGATCTCAAACTTTATCATGTTTGATTTATAGAATTAATTCTGTGTCTTCTTGTGCCTTTTCTTTTTGTTTATTATTATTTATCATTTTGTCTTTAGCACATTTTCGTAGAAAAGTGCTTATGTGTTCGGTTTGTCCAGTTGTCCGTCCATCCGTCCGTCTGTAGACACAATTCCAACAATGCATTGCGTTGCAATAGAGAGAGTGCGTATAGTGCATTACTGGAAGAGACGAATTATTATTATTATTATTGTCATTGTTTGGGGAAGCCAATCTCAGAGGCGGACCCAAAAGAGGGCCAAGCCCAAGGGACTCAAATGCGAGGGAGGGAAAGTTATGCACTCGTGGGAGTATTGATGTTTGGGTGTAGAAATTTCTTTACTATGTGACAGGTGTTTAGAATTGTGGCTTTCTGTAAGGTTTTGTATAAGTGTGGGTTTAAATTTAGTATTGACAGGCTTTTGTGTAGCGAGTGTCCAGTGGCAGAAAGAACGATAGGAACAACGTGTACTCTATTAACTCCCCAAAGGCGTTTTATTTCGTGTGCAAGATCCGTATATTTAGTAATTTTGTCAGTGTATGTCTTTTGTAAATTGTGTGTGTTGGGGATGGAGATATCAATTATGTAATTCACTTTGTTTTGCTTATCTACTAGTGTAATGTCTGGTCTGTTATGAGGGATAGTTTTGTCAGTGATCATAGCTCTGTCAAAATATAGTTTATGTGTGGTGTTCTCTAAGACAGTGTCGGGGATATATTTATAGTAAGGAGTGTGAATGTCCCTTAGCTTGTGTATCTTATTATTTTATTTTATTTTTTATTTTTATTAATTAATTAGATCCAATACGTCCATCCAGGGCCTGTATGGCCAGAGGCCGACGAGTTGGGTCCCTGGATGGACCTGGATTCACGGCTGCTGTATGATGGTCACAGCAGCCGGGGGGGGGGGGGGTAAAGATTGGCTATCACGGATGATCACCCATCCAGTGGCGAGCCGTGCCTGATGTAGCTTAACTTCACAGAAGTTGTGTTCAGTGAAAGCCCACCAGGCCACGGCCTCCCCGATAGAAGTTGACAGCCCCAAAATTATTATTATTTCAAGGATCGATGCAGTAGCACTTCAGTAAAATGTGGTGTATTTCAAGGATCATTATTAAGTCCAATGTTATTTAATTTATTTAGAAATGATTTACTATTAAATATTGAGTATGGAATAATTTATTTATATGAGGATGATATTGCTTTATCAATTGTTCACAGAGATGAAGCTAAATTATTGGATGAATGTCAAAAAAATGTATCCCATGTTTTGATTGGATTAAAAATAATAGATTAAGTTTAAATGTAATGAAGACGCATATTATGAAATTTAAAGTACAAATAAAAGATACGAACTGATGTTTAATACAAGAATTAAAGTTCATGAGACAAATTTTTATGCCAAATTAAATGTATGGAGGCGTTGTAACTGTGCTGTAATTCGTGAAGCCTCAGAATTGAAATATTTAGGACTCATTTTTGATTCTAATTTAAGTTGGAGAAATCATATTGAAAATTTATGTGCTACATTATGGAAACTATATTTATGATGTACTATGTAATATGGTTCTGTCCTGTAAAAATCAGAAAATTACTATATGTAGCATACTTTGAATCCAGGATGCGATATGGTATTTCAATTTATAGATTCTCATCAGCTGCGAGGGAAGTTGAAAAATTACAAATAAGGATAATAAATTTAATTGGCACAAATTTAATATATGACAGGTTAGACACTAATAAGAAATTCAAAAAGCTAAAAATCTTAAAATTTCAAGATCTATATGAGTATAACATCTTTGTGCAAAATTTTTTTAAGAGTAGCTGGCTGTATAAAACTGTAAACACACGTAATTTGCGCAATATGCAAACCTTTATTGTTTCACGAATTATGAATAATTATGGTAAAAAGCTAAGAAACTATTATATCCCAAAATGTTTTAATACGGTTTCGAAATGGATTCAAACGTTGAGCTCTTTTAAATTTATAAAAGCAGCATATTATAGATGGAAAGAATATTGTTAATTATATTGGCAGAGTATTTGTTGCTGATCAAGTAATGTTGTCATTGATGTCTGTAGTATAGTATTGTGAAATTTTTAGATTTTGTAGTTACATGTACTTGTTGTAATGTATCATATTGCCCCATACAAGCCATATAAGAGGCTTCGGGATAATTGGTTATAATGTAATTGTTTTTAGTTCTTTGAATACAAAAAAAATTGTCATCTTGCATTCCGGTGTGGAATAAGTAAAGTAATTCAAATACAACAATCATTTTGTGCCAATTCACCTAATAATTTAAAAACATGACATCTCTGATTCGAACAATGTTCATCGTTGCAATAAATAATCTGAGAACGGCTATCGAAAGTCATTTCATTCCCCTACTTAAGAATGTTATATGGAAAAAACTTTTCCAACCAATTAGAAATTTTTCTGGGTGGGTTTATCTTAAGTCTATGGATTTTTCTAGTCATTGGATTATTATTCATCCAGTTTTTTACAAAATGCATTGGATGGTCTTCATCAGTTATAATTCCTTGAGTCTTACATAGATGCTAATGTATTGCAACGAAGGGAGGTCATATAAAGCAGACGTATCCGATACAGACGCCAGTTTTGGGAGATTAAACATAACTTTTATTATATCACTATATGCAATTTGTACCTTTTGATATAAATTTTTGGTGCAGCGGCCCATATCACCACTCCATATTCAACCTTAGGAATCACAACACTTTAATTATTTCGTTCTTATTCAGTAATTTTCTCAATTGTCTAAATAGATATTTTAATTTTATTAAGTCAACCACTCATTTTTGTATAGTCTCCTCATTTTGTGTCATCAAATATTATACCCAAGACAGAACACGTACGTACAGTACTGTGTTTCTGCCTGTCTATTAATAAAATAATGTTTTTTTCCGGGTGAAACTGTAAACCCTGAATTGCGCTGTAATTTGTTGGGCTGTTCCCGTCCTGTTGCTGTGGATGATTCGTGCCAGTTGCCGTTGACCTCGTTCATCAACGGCCCTGTTTCGTCCGGAGTTGTTTTTTTTTTTGGCATAACTGCCACTCACGGAATACCCTTGACACTGTTGCACGGGAAAACCCGAGGAGGTTCGCGGTTTGCGAAATGCTCAACTGCGCCCGTAGAGCTCCAACGATCATGCCTCGTTCAAAGTCGGTCAAATCCTTGGATTTATCCATATTCAGTCCACTTCTTCTACTGACTGCAACTTGTGATGCAATGCATCCCTTTTATACTCCGCTTCGGCCTGTCCCATTGTTTGGGTTTCACTGGGAGGCCGATCTATTTTCCGTAAGAGGTGTCTCTAATAAATTGGTCGTTCAGTGTAGATGCTGTTGCCGCGCGTAGAATACCGTTGCCGTTGGAGATCTCTGCTGCAATCCTCTTATCGATGCGTACTCTCTTTCCGATTGATCCTGGATCATACAATTATATGGCTGACTAAAGTAGCGTCTAA
Organism: Rhysida immarginata; assembly: GCA_023313115.1. NCBI lineage: Eukaryota > Metazoa > Arthropoda > Chilopoda > Scolopendromorpha > Scolopendridae > Rhysida > Rhysida immarginata. The sequence goes on from JAHWFO010055983.1 coordinate 4,553, forward strand.
TCAATTGCAGCGCATTCCAGTCAAGTCCTAATTTCTGAAGATGATCATAAAGTTTATGTCTTTGCACAGTTTTAAAAGCCTTAGCAACATCCGTATTGATTAAGTAGCAAAATTCCCCTTTCTCATGAACATTTAGAATATAACTTACAATCTTCAAAGTCAACTAGCCTGTTGGGGTTCTTGGTCTTCCACCCATTTGATTTGCAGGTATAACTGACCATAAATATTTCTCAACGCCCTCAAATAGCACCTTTTCAATTATCTTTGATATGACAGCCACTATACAAATGGGTCTATAATTAGTATAATCATGATAATTTCCCCTTTTTGTATATTGGTGTTAGCAACGTCCTTTTAAGTTCTGATGGATAGGTTTTAGTGACATAAATAACTTGTATTAATCTTAAGAGTAACCTGTTTCCAAATCTTCCACATTGTTTCAATACCTGGATGGTTAAAAATTTATCACATCTCGGGACTTTATTATTAGAAAGACATATTATAGTGCTACAGTATTAAGGGAATAATTTACTTTAGCACTGTTGCCAGCATCATCATTACTGAGACCTCACCCTTGCCCTTATTAAAATCTTGCTGATGGAGCTCGACTTGATTGTTTGGATTGTCAACCCATTTAAGGTACTCCAACATCTGATACTCAGGAAATTTATAATCACTTTTTTTCCACTTTCTTAAGACTCTCCATATATCACATATCTTCGTTTCTGGTTTTGTCAAGTAGGCTCGTTTATCAAATCGAATCTGCCGTTTAAAATTAGTATTGGCTATCAATAGGTGTTCTCTATTTAACGTCTTCGGATTACTTATAAATGTTCGAAATGCTTCTCTTTTACTTTTCCACAGTTCATATGCTTTCTTAGACCACCATGGTTGATTCTTTTTATCGTTTTTATTTTGTATAATCTTCATGCCCGATTCTAATAATGCCTGTGTGAATATTATTGTATAGTTCTTTATACATCATATTTACACCATTCATCATAAAATAATTATTCCAATCATAGTTTGACAAATTCACAGAAAAGTTTACCTAATCAACTTTTCGAAAATCGTACTTTGTCGTCCCATCAGGTTGATTTTGAATGGTGACGATTTGAACATCTGATATCAAACAAGTAATCGCGAAATGATCACATTTGGGAATAACCCAAGGTTGTTAAAGAGAAGATGGCCTCTATCTGGATGGTCGATGGTCATTGGCTAATGACGTGTGATGTCAGCTGGAATGTTTGGAGAAAACGAACGTCATAGAAAAATATAAGGAATAACTGGGGGACCCTTATTTTCTAGCCTATTTCTACTATTTATCACCAATATAAATGAAGAAAAACGTACCAAGGTTTTATAGAAATATTTTATTGGAATCATATGTGTTTAAATTTCAGAGATTGCAAATAAAAAGTCTGTTTATATACATTTGGCACTGAAATACAAAAGCAAATACTGCAGCAGCGAGGCCACTTCGTCGAAGCAATTCTTCAACGATTAACCTGTTACGATAATCAATCATTTAGCATTAAGTGCTATTACACCATTAAAACATCTGCCGGTACTTGTATGGTTCTAAAAATATGATAAGGAAAAAAAATAATGCCTACATACTCAATTACTTTATTTTTGAGCTTGAACATTTTCGCTTTGCTCAAATTATAATGGCTGAGAGTGAAAGCGATCCCGCCTCGTCGTTTTTCCGAATGTGATTTATATTCTTCAAATGAATCTGAAGCCGCTGAACAGATTTAATTACTTGGTACGAGTGAAGGAGATGAAGATGAAAGCGAAGATTGTTCTGTATATTTTATTTTCTAAACTTATCTCAGGTTTCGTATTTTTCTCTAAATTTTCGATTTTCTTGTAGTGCAAGCTGTTGGAAGTTTGTGTTTTAACACTCGTTTCAAGAGCACATTCCTGCTCGTTGCGAGTATGCTCTTTTTCATTATAAGGGGAGTTTGCGCATTTAATTAACTTTTGCTCTATCTGTTGCCAAGAATAAATGCATGGAAATCTAATAAATCCACTCTAGATTATAATATTGGTCTAGAAATAATAAATAATCGCGTTTATTATTAGCAAAAGCACACAGAATTCCAGCCATCTCAGCTTTGTTATGTTAAAAGCACGGTCTTTAGATTGAATGATCGTTGTTAAAAGATCCGGATCGCCTGCTGCAAACCATCCAGGTGACGTCACAACCCCAGAAGGCAATGCGAGTGCTTTTGAGAGAAATCGGCCGAAAGAGGCCACCTTCTTTTTAAAAACCTTGGGAATAAACCAAAGAATCGACTATAACATTAATCCACGTCTGCGGTAAGAATATTTGATCAATAATAGTATTCGTTGTTCTTGAAAAACGAGCTGGACAATGTACGACGGGATACAAATCAATCGAAGCACACAATTGAACCATTTGCTTGCCACTAGAAGTTGGTACTTGAAAATTAAGATTAAAGTCACCTATGACACAGTGAATTTTATAACGTTGGTACATATGAATAATTAAAGTCTGCACTTCTGATAGTGGTACATAGCTAGGACGATAAAACGCCAGTGGCCTCAACATTATACTCGCTATTTTTAGGGTGACATATATGAACTCTAGGCCCCGGATTGCTTGCTTCTCATTCAATTGGACAATCCAGCTATTCTTTATTAAAATCAAAATTCCACCAACCCTTGTCTTCCTATTCTGACGAATAGCTGTATAGGGTAAGTTGGTTGGTTGGTTGGTTTGGTTGGTATTAACGTCCTTTTCAACTGCCATGGTCATTTCAGGACGGCGTTATAGGGGCCACAAATTTTGCCTCGCAAGGGTTCTTTAACGTACAACCGGCAAACGACTACACGGGACCAACGGCTTTACTTCCCTTCCGAAGGAAGTGCATGATCTCAGGATTTCCCCCCTGAAAAAATCCTCGTAGTCTTCGGACGGGGTCGAACCCGCGTCCTCGGGCATCAGAGGCGATCACGCAACCACTGATCCACCGAGGCCGTTCTGTATAGGGTAACCCTTGTAACATATTGAAATCACGATTCTCAGTTAACCAAGTTTCTATGATTATACTGACTTCTGGGTCAGTTGTGCCCATCCATAAAATCAGGTCAATTTTGTTTATGATCGATCTTACATTTAGATAATTTATTTTTAAAATTGCCCGATTATTTGCCTTAGTGCTCTTATTCCCTTGTTTCAATGTAAACAGGCCTCGCATATTTATCATACGCACCCGGCATTAAAACAGGATTTTTACCATTGAAAATTCTTACATTTATTTCTTTTGGCCAATCGACTGACGTCAATATCTCTTCATCCTTATTGTTTTTTTATACGTACATACTAGTTTCGATGTCTCTCCGGTCTTTGTTTTCCATCTGCCACCTTGCAGTACTTCCAACCCGTTCTCTATTAACACTTTTGCTAGTTGGTGTGGGCTAATTAATTCATGTAAGTTGGCTATGCATAACCTTGTAGTTGATCGAGTCCGAATTATCCTTACATTGGGGAAAACGCGTGTTGAGCACTTCGGTTCGACTCTGCTCTTGCTCTAAACGTTAATGGATGGTGCGCGTGCAGGATGCACGTGATTGACGATTATTGAAAGGGGAGATCGGTCTCTAAATCAAAAGAATAATTTTATTCGTACGAAGCTTATTATTTATTACCATAAATTGAAAACCGAATAACTTTTTCACACTCTGTTTTCATCAATCCATTAATATGGGACAGAGCACGAACAGGTTCTACCGTGAGATAGCCTGAATAGGCACGTGCTCTAATGGTACCATTATGATACCCCCTTAAACATTTCCTATGACCAAATATGGCATGTAATATATTAAACATATTCTGTTGGGTGTATAATTTTTGTGTGTGTTTATGGATTGGTTCTTACCCAGTGTGGATATAACTGTAAGAGCCCCAGTGTAAATAAGTAGGTGTATGTATTCTAAAGATAGATTTTCTTCAATGTACTGTGGTAAGATATGTGTTCATGTAAGATAAAATTTCCCGTTTTGCTGTTTGTTTATTTTAGGTATACCTGGTCTTTGTGTGGGATCTGTTCCCGTGTAAACTGTAAGGTATCTTTGTAGGGTGTCATTTAATGTTTCAATAAGTTTGGTATTCATGTTGTGTTGTGGATGAATATCATGGTGAAGTTCATTGTTGAGTGTGTGTTCTACAAGTTCATTAGTGATGTCAATTTTAGTGTTTGAATCTGTGTGTTGAGCGTTTTGAGCTTTAGAACTATACAATTGGTAATTTGTCTGAAATTTTTCTTTACCTGAACGGTTACAAAGTTAAAAATTGCAAGGCGCAAAAATCGAGATCAAAGAACAAATTCGACACCACCACGTAACTTCCTATCTAACTGCCTGCAACAAGTTTGTTGTATCTCCACTCATTTTAAAATTGTATGACGGGGGGGGGGGCCCCAAACAGACTTTTGACTCGCCCTGTATTATGTATAAGTAGTTCATGCATAATTTCCACCTCACTGATGAAACTGTGTTCAATTGAATTTTTTTAATATGAAGTATCTTGTTTATTTAAGCCTAAGATGATTCTCTAAAGTAACCGAGTAACTGTGGATATATATAAAGAACACAGAAAAAAACAGAATCTCTTGTCCACATTAAAATTTATTAATAGCCCGTATGTGCATTTGACTGCCCTTGCAGTCATCAATCAGCGGAATACCTGGTACCCATTCACGTGAGTATTTTGATTAAACAACTTTCGTTTTTCAAATGGCAGGAGTCGTAGCGAGCGCGCGAGGTAGCGAAGTGAACAAACGGGCAGCACATGCTTTGTGGTGAAGTCACGCGGAAAAGCGTCGTTTTATTGGTTGCTTTTGAGATATATTGCTTTTTCTTGCTGCAAAAAGGGAATTCACGTCCTGTACAGCATCCGCTCATACCCTCCCCCTTTTATTAAGCAGATAAAACCGTCCTAACAATGAAAAGGAATGAAGGAGTGATAGAGAGTGAAAGCGGAAAGAGATTCTTGAGCTCTAAGCACATAAAACAACCCCTACAATAAAAAAGGAATGAAAGAGTGATAGATAGTCAAAGTGGAAAGAGATTCTTGAGCTCAAAAACAAAGCTCTCAAAAAAAACTGCGCAATTTATTTAACTCATTAATTAACTCATTATTAAATTTTTTGAGAAATTTCAGGTAGACAGCGCTCTTCCTCTTGCTTTGAAAGTGAAGTGTGCACAATTTTATCAAGATCCGAATAAAACTGTAGATTTGTATAAGAGATAAACAAATATACATACATACATACATACATACATACATACATACATACATACATACATTTATATATATATAGATCAAACAACTTGTAACAACGTGTCGTGAGTGAATATAATGAGTAATTAATGATAATGGGAATTGATTTAGTAGCACGCGTCCTAATTGTACCATATGGTACCGTCTTAACTTTCAATATTAAGATATGGCGTGTAATATATCAACCAACTCCTTACGAGTTGTTAGACCTATTGTTATCCATAGCTTATTGTTATCAAGAGCATATTGCTGTAAGGCTTAATAGTATCGAAAACTAATGACTGTGAGACATATTGCTAATTGGTAGTAGTTAATCCTTTGATACAATAGTAGATGATAACGTAGAAACACTTTAGTAATTGAATATGAAAAAATAATAGATGCTTACATATAAAGCTTCAGCAATTGAGGCTCACTTCGTTTAACATTATGTAGGAATGCCTACAAATTAGAGAACTTTTATTTTTTTAAATATATAGAGAATAACTTCACTCTCCATTTAATCTTTCAGTTCTTCAAGTTTATTCTTTTAAATTCTCTTTACATTAGTTTACTGAAATAGTAATTTACAATTTCGTTTTCATATTTATATTTTTTCTCTAGAGTGTTTTAAAATATAGGTTAATTCTATGAATCCATGTACAGGGTGTCCCAAAAATGACGGATGGATTTTGAAAATCAATAAAAAAAAGACGGAATGCGATAGACATGTATCGTTTGCAGCCTTATGCTTAGGAAATCAGGGAATTTTATCCCACCAAATTTCAAATTTAGTTAACATTTTCACCCACAGGTGGCTCTGAAAACTATGAAAAAATAAAAACCCACCGCTCAATATGGGTACTTGGTAGCTGAAATACGTATCTGGTATTTAATTTCTCCTTGTGGATTAGAGGTTCCTCCGTTTTTGGTTGTCGGCCAGGGGGCTAGGGCGTAGGCTTTCTAGTACTCGAATCCGCCTGGTCGTGGGTTCGAATCCCGCCGTGGGCATGGATGTTTGCATTTGTCCTGGGCTGCGTACTGTTATAACTTGTGTAAAAGGCGCAAAATGACCTTGGTAGTCGACACCAAAATTTCTAATAAACCAACCAACCCGTTTTGGTTACTTTTTAATTGATTGCTGAACGCAATTCATTGTGATTGTCATAGCTACTCCGGCACGGTCTACTAAACATAGAAAAATATGCTAATAAAGAATTATCTCCGGGTGTTATTATAATGCATAAACCTTTTTGTTTGATTTAAGTTAATCAAAGTCTTTTTGTTTGATAAAAGTTCCAACGAATATTTATTTTTAATTTCCAAATGTTCTTTTCTTTCTAGGTACAGACTTTGAGACGGAAAGGATAAGTCGAAACATTTCCTTTAATCAGTGCAAATTGCTGGCTAGAGAATTAGGGCTTCTTAACGCACAAATTCAAGACATAGAACTGAAAACAAAATTCTACAATTACGAGGAGTTTGCCTTTCAAGTGTTAAAAATCTGGAAACAAGGAGGAAAAATCGCCACAAAAATGGAATTATTCACTGCCCTTCGAAAAATTGGCAGAAAAGATTTATCAGAAAAAATTCTTTCAGGTAGGAATTTCTTTTAAACACATCCAAAAATAAAAAAAATCTGATTGTAATGTAATGGTGGAGATTTTAGTGTGGCCAAAAAAAGTTGCCACGTAAAGGACAGTAAATATCCAACATATTCACTTACAGAAGTACTGGGACGTAATTATAAAAGCTTTATTACGAGGGGAAGTCAAAAAGTAATTCAGTAAATTTTTCACAACAAAACCGTCATGTATTTGCAAAAATCGTTATATACACTTTGAACGATAACATTGATCTACTTCTCAACATAACAACCAGTCACTGTCCCAGTGTGACACCTACTTTTCGAAGCCCATACATAGATTTCGTATGGCGGCTGAGAGCGAAGCCATAACCGCACAGTTCTTTTCACCTCATTGTCGCTCTGGAAGCGTGTGCCAGGAAAGTGTTTCGTTAGAAGTCCGAACAGATGAAAGTCCGAGGGCGACAGATCTGGATTGTAGGCTGTGGGCGTAGGACTTCCCACTTCCAGGACTGCATTTTTGCGACACATGCAGCAAAATGGGGACGCGCATTGTCATGGGTCCATCGCCTTCTGCGGACACTTTTGGCACAGAGCAGCTCGTAGCCGATCCATGTGGCAGAATAAGCAGCAGCGTTCACAGTTTCTCCTTTAGCCAGAAAGTCAGCAAGAAGAACACCCTGGCTGTCACAGAAACCGTAACAACTGTAGCTCTGTATGCAAAAAGCGTACACGCCTGCCATATCCCGGGGTGGTGGAGAATTACATGGTTTTCAAAATGTATATATTACCGGCAATGTGTTAAACCAACACCACCTCTACTGAAAGCCTGAGCGCGAAAATTTCATACATTGGGTGCGTTCGGAGAACAGCCACTGGTGAATTTCTCGAGAATCAGAGAATTCTCCGTGAATTCAAAGTGAATATGTTTTCCAGTGTTTTTGTTTTTAAGAAGTCACTTTCAGTTGTTTTGCGCCAGCCAAAGTGGCTGATCGAAAAAGTTTTTTTTCACTGACTTTTGTCGAATGGAAAAAATCGAAGGAAATAAATGAAATAAATGGATTTTCGTTGCATTCCCGAACACCGAGAATGCTCTGGTGGTGGTTCTCGAACGACAAAGTAAAAATAGTGGGAAAAGTGGTTGTTCTCCGAACGTACCCATTGTTACATCATCATACGGAGTATAGCTACTACATTATACCGAGCTGACTCGACCGCCGTTACGGAGCTATTTGTAATAGTAATGCATGCTACAAGTGCGAAGATTTTTATCTAGCTGATTAAAATCTTTGCGAAAATGGCTAAAATTGGAAGAAATGGAAAGAGCCGTGCCAGATTAATATATGCAAGTGCAATGGCAGGCTATTATTACCAATATTTTGAAGAAATTTTAAAATTTTATATGTCGAAAAAGCATAATGTTGCCTCTTCTCGTCAAGAGAGGGCCAAATATATGAAGCTAGATCAATGATTTGAACTATTAAAACTACTGGATCATCCGCGCTGTGGCTGGATGTTGCGACAGGCGAGTAACATAATCGATAAGTACTAGACTGAGATAAGCGATCAACTGTAGGGAGTAGTAGAGAGTGGAGCGTGTTACTCAACATAAGGATACGGGCGCTTTTTAGCCAGTATTTCTGTTTTTATTGTACATTTTGTAAACATTCAAAAAATTTTTTTTACAGGAAACCTGTTGCACAAGGTAATGTCAAGATATTTCTTTCATCTGTATTATTTTTTTAATAATAAGATGCTAAGATCATGGCAGGTTGACGTCGTAAATCTTAACAGCATGCGGTTTTTTTTCCCCATCTATAAATCAGACATTTAACAAATAAAAATGTCACTTGGCCATATTTTTCTTCCGCTAGAATTAGTAACGGATATTTTGTAAATATTTTAATAAATTTTAAAATGGCATTTAATAAATTTGGTATATCTTTGAAATTAGATGCATTCAAGCGTATGTTCAGGAAGTGAAAATTTTTTTTCGAGCATCAGTGATTATTGGTCCAGAACATAGATATAGAGAATGATCCCGTTAATGATTGTGGTTATACCGGTGTACTGTATCATGTATTGTGATATTGCAACATTGTAGGAATTTTAATGACAGCCGACGCGTTTCAGTAATGACACTTATCACGGGCACAAAATAACTACAGAGGAAAAAAAACAACAATACTATAGAATATATAGCTAACAAAAGAGGTATATACACCAATCAGTGCTTAAATACCTAAAATCCGATTGGTTGACATGCTCCTTCTTTAGCTATATACACTAAATGATCAAAAATATCCGGACACCCCTCACAGATCATCGATTGGCCCAATGTCACATGATAATGACTTGCACATCATTTAAATAGCTTCCCACACCTTCAGACACAACTCTGCTTGGACATTGGCAAGAATGGGTCGTTCGGCAGAGCTCAGTGAGTTCCAACGTGGAACCATCGTTGGATGTCACCTATGCGGCAAGTCCGTGCGTGACATTTCCAGTCTTCTTCAGATACCCAAGTCAACAGTAGGCGATGTCATTATGAAATGGAAGACCCGGGGATCAACAACAGTTCAACAACGAACCGGTAGACCCAAGAAACTAACGGACAGAGACCGTAGAGTGCTTCGTCGTGTCACCCGCAGCAACCGGAAGTCCTCGGCGGAAAAAATTGCCACAGAGTTTCGAAACGCCTCTGCAAATGATGCCAGTACCATGACAATTCGTCGGGAACTGCACACGATGGGATTCCATGGCCGTGCTACTGCCCACAAGCCCCACATCAGCAGGGTCAACGCCAAGCGACGTCTGGAGTGGTGCAAAGCCCACAGAAACTGGACAATGGACCAATGGAAACGTGTAATGTGGACAGACGAATCTCGCTACACACTCTGGCAATCCGATGGACGAGTTTGGGTTTGGCGCATACCTGGAGAACGCTTCTTATCTGAGTGCACAGAGCCCACAGTCAAGTTCGGAGGAGGAGGAGTCATGGTGTGGGGCTCATTTTCATGGTACGGACTGGGCCAGCTCGTTCCTGTGCAAGGAATCATGAACTCCGACCGTTATCTGAATGTTTTGGACAACTGTGGCAATTTTTCGGAAACGGGCCATTTCTCTACCAACACGACAATGCTCCGTGCCACAAAGCGAGGCGTGTACAGCAGTGATTTTCGGACTCAGGGGTCGAAGAAATGGGTTGGCCGGCATAAAGTCCCGACCTCAATCCTATAGAGAGTCTGTGGGATGAATTGGAAAGACGCTTGCGGGCCAGATCACATCGGCCAACTTCTGTACCTGAACTGATTCTCGCTCTTCGGGAGGAATGGAGGAACATTCCGGAAAGTACCTACCAACATTTGGTGGAAAGTCTTCCCCGAAGGGTGGAAGCTGTGATTCGGGCAAAGGGATGTGCAACGCCCTATTGATTTCCATGAAATCGTGGCTAGAGCGCAAACGTGCATGTGTCCGGATATAGTGTATATATGGTAGTCTTGTTGTTTTCACCTCTGTAGTTATTTTGTGATGATGGCGATATGACCAAAACGCGTCGGCTGTTATTAAATTTTCTTACCAGATTGAAATATTTGGATTTTGTTTTAATTAGTTAGTACCTTGCAATATTCACCATAAGCAGGTATGTAAGAATGTTAATGTTGTAACAATAAACACTGTTTTTGATACCAATGATTATTTACTTTTCATTATTTTTACCTCTATTCTACATCCTCTATTTTACATTATACATTACACTTTTACTTAATTTCACATGTTTATTAGTTTGGGTCAAATACTGCAATCAAATTTTCACCCACTTCCCGTTGTTCAAACGACTCCAGATTTGGCACTCTGATTTAATTCCGGTGACACTAGAATTCAGCATAAAAATATTCAAATTAGAATTCTTAAACAGGATTAAAA
>JAHWFO010055984.1:0-11408 GCA_023313115.1 Rhysida immarginata
TTGGTTGATCGTTCGGTTATATGTTTAGGGTCTCTTGGGAACTATGTGGAAAAGTGAACCTACATTGTATGCAGCTATAGCCGTGTTGCTTTTGTATAGGTGGTGTAATAAATGGCCATACCGTGGAAGTGCAACTTACTTTTTGATCTCCCCTCGTATATTGAGTAATATATCAAACAAATCGTAATGACGAGATAGAAGCGGTTATTCATTATTATTTTCGTCAGTCGATGAATATGGTACATGGCACGAACCAATCACATATATTATCTAAATCGGTTCAATAGCACGTGCACAAATGGTACCTTTACCAGCCCACCTAGCAATTTTCAATGCAGATATATTAAGTAATATATCAAACAAATCGTAATGACGAGATAGAAACGGATATAAATTACTATTTTCGCCAATTGATAAATATGGTTCGGAAAATGAACCATTTTGAAAATCGTTGTAATCGAAACAATGGCACGTGCTCTAATGGTACCCTTATGACACCCTCAAAAATTTTCAATGATAAGATATGGCATGTAATATATCAAACGACTTGGAATGAGGTGTCATGAATGAATATAACGTAAAATTAAGGGTAGTCCAAATTGGTTTCAAGGAACCTGGTTTAGTGGAACCATTATGGTTCATTGGAACCTTCAATGCTAAAATATGGCATGTAATATATCAAAAGACTTGGAATGATTTGTCATGAATGAATATAACGAAAAATTGATGATAGTCGAAATTGGTTCAAAGGTACGTGGTTTAATGGTATTTTTATGGTCCATTAGAAACTTACAAAGTTAACATAAGGGGGTTCTCGAAATTAAGGCGTCGACTACTTAGGTCATTTTGCGGCTTTTACACAAGTTATATCTGTACGCAGCCCGGGACAAACACAAACATCCATGCCCAAGGCGGGATTCTAACCCACAGCCAGGCGGACTCGAGAACTAGAAAGCCTACGCCCTAGCCCTCTCGGCCACCTGGCCGGCGTTAACATAAGGCAGTTTAAAAATATAGTTCAATGAATAGTGTAATATAACCTTTCGGTACTTGGTTATGTCATTCCTTAATGGTTTATTTATTGTTGTTTTCCTTCTCTGATTGCGTTTAGTATACCTACCTTGATTTACCCGTAACATAACTGATGTGATTTATATCATTGGCAGCCTTATTTAATAACTAATAAACTAAATGAATAAATGCCAATCTTAATTGATGAGAAAGTAAAAAAGAATTGCTATATGGAATTGCCTGTATAGGAAGGAAAACCATCCAAAATGTATAATGCTGGATACAAACGTGTAATGTACGTATTTTGAAGGTTATGCCTTAATTCTCAACGATAATATTGAGGCCGATCATTAAATTTAATTAACAGAATAGAGTAGGAGACTAACGGCCGTATTCCCCACTTCGGTTTAATCTGAGAGTTGGGGTTCTAGTATCTAGTACAGAGGGTAGGTTATCGCACGCGATAATCTGCGGCACCTACTCCTACGAGGGAGTTTTGCGCCATCCCATTAAATAACGACTGCTACGAGATGACAGTAGCAGCCGGGACCGACGGCTTAACGTGCCCTCCGAAGCACGGGGGGTTTCATGATGGGAGAGCTGCTGGGGACAAACGAACCAGAGGCTGTACCAACCGCTGAAAAACCAGCTATGGTCAATCGGCAAATGGGTCAGACCAAAGTCCCCCAACAGCCGCGCCCCAAATAGCTGTCCCGCCAGCGGTGGCCCTCAAGCCCTGGCCGTCACCCAACCAGCAGCTGGCCGCGCCTGAAGTTGCTGAACTCCATCGATTGGCAAGCCAACCGACGAGACAACCAGGCCACGGCCACCCCCGAGAGTTGGGGTTAGGATTAGGAAGGAGAAATGTAATTCATCACCACCTACCCTCGGGTTAACCCTTAAATTTAACCCGAGAACTTAATCCGAGGAAATCTGCGAGTTTATCTTCGACTTAAGATAACTCGCATTCCCGCTTTGCAAAGCCAATATTTTTTTTCCTCGCTTCAAATCGTATAAACTACGAGCTCTCCTATATTTGTTCCATCAGGAAATTTACAACGACATAGACAACCTGTCCATGTTGGAGAAAATCGAGCTAATGAAACGACATTCATAAATTTTGAAAAACAGATCGCTCGTTCGCCATGCTGTATTGCTTGTTCATAGACTACAACGATAGAAGAGGTTTGTTTCAGCCATATCATACAATGGAAGAACAAGCAATAGTCTATAACAATATAGCTTGTTGGCCTACCACTCTCTAAAAGTGAAGGCCTATCTGTTCGTTTCAGAAACTGAAATTTTTTTTTGCTGAAATCGACTTAAAAACTGATGATTCGAAAAGATATGTTAAAATTTTGAAAATAATAAATTGAAATGGCAGAATGGAACATTCGCACAGGCCTACCACGAGTTGATGAAACTGAGACAAAAAAGAAAGTTGAATTTTTCAAAAAGAGGAAGCTCTACATAACGTATTTATTGTGTTTGGGGCGCTGAAATGAATGCTCTTTGCAATTTCTCCATTTTTATTTATAAATAACAATTAATTTCTCTAAAAAGGCTTAGCCCATTTCCATAAAAAATATGTCAATGCGTAATCAAAGGATCTCTCTAAGTTTGTATCAGTTTAAAAAAAATGTCATGGGAGCAGTCTGGAGGGGAGGGGATAGTAAATAACTCCAAAACGCCTCATCACAGCCAAGCAAGTCATTTGGAAAAAAAAAATCGCCTTAATGAGAAGAGTCTGTACATGTCAAGTTTATTCAGCTCAGTCAACACCACCTAGACAGAAGGCCTGCGCACAGAAACGTCATACATTGTTACATCACACAAAAGCGGCTATTGTTAATCGTATTTCTACCAATAATAAGCCCTAAATTTGGCCGTTTGATGATGATGCAACAATGTATACAGTTTCTGTGCGCAGGCCTTCTGTCTAGGTGGTGTTGGCTCAGTTCGCTGGTTTGAACGCTATAACCAGGGCCGTACCCAGGGGGGTGGGGGGCGCTGCAGCCCCACCCCCGAAATTGGCCACCATGTCAACTAAATCTGTTACATGGGGGACCCCCCTCCACAAGCGGGGTGGGGCCACCCCCCCCCCCCGAAAAAAATTTCTGGGTACGGTCCTGGTTATAGCCATTTTTTAATTATTAGAAAAAAATTAATATAAAAAAAGTGCTTACCCAATCGACATACAAAATACGCTAAGGCACAATTTAAGAAACCCTCTATGTATGTATAATTTTTATTAGGTTCTTCTATTTGCAGTTTCAGAGGAGTTAGCTGCAAAAGATTTGATCACATACGTACATACTGTAACGCCCACCGTGTTGCGCCCATGAGCTGTCTGAAAAATCGTTAAGTGGCTAGAAAGAATTGACTTAAGGAGCGTTAAATAAATCCCCTTTATTAGGAGCTTTAGCATAGAAGCAACTTATAAGAATGCGCCCTTGGTCTGGACTATTATCCGGCCGGCCGGCCGTACGCAGTTTGCACGATAACTTGAAAATGGATTAACTTTTTAAAATTCTGTTTTCAGAGATATGACCATCAAAGTCTTAGCTCGGCCCTATCAACTTTTCAGAATTTTTCGTGGACCCCTTCAAGTCGAATTCACGTGCTAAAATAGTGAGTACAAAGATAAAGGCATGTCATAAAAATCGATTTTTTTTTTCAAAATTTCAACATATCTTTGCGAATTATGAGTTTTTAAGTCGATTTCAGCAAAAAAATAATAAATTTGAGTTTCTGAAACGAACACATAGCCCTTCACTCTCAGATAGTGGTAGGCCAAAAATTTTCCGTCTGTACATATGTATTGTAGCGATACTGTTTTATCGCTATCGCTCTACGTGAGGTATTGACAGGAAAATAAATTTACTTATTAACTCTCCAAAATTAAAATTAATACGAAGTCCTCCCAAAAGAAAGTACTCTTTAAGCGTGCTATAAAATTTCCAGCGAGCAAAAGTGCTTTAGGAACCCCAAGTTAAAGATAAACCGGAAGTTATTCAAGAAAATTCTTAAAAGAAATGCTTTCCCACCATTTGGCTAGATAACTATCAATTAAACAACCCCTTGCTTCCTTTAATATAGAAATCGGGGAAACTTTACCATCTTCCCTTCACCGGAAGCCAGAAACATCTAAGCGATTATCTTGCCGTATGCTGGCGCCGCCTATTGTTGGCTTTTCTGCTGTCTGCTTTTACAACTGAATTGAACAAACGTGACCAAATCCAAAAGTAGTTCCAGTGAGAGAGGTTATCTAAGGAAAAAACCACAGATTTAAGGAGAAAAACAAATTTTTAATGTTTTCTCCTTAATCTGTGGAAAAAACTACCTTTAAATTTAACAAACTTTTACCACTCTCGGCGCTTCGCGCCTCACAACGGCCCTGCGGGCCTCATTCAATGAGGCTCATTGGTCACTGTTTTCCGTTACTCGAACGCCTCCGGCGTTCTGTCTACGACGTCCCCCTCCGGGGGTAAGTAATTGATATATACCCCAACCTATTTGGTTACAGGGGGCAGTTGATTTCCCCTCGGCCGGTTACAGGAGGCTAATGATCCGTATTTTTTTAGTGGTCACAGAAATGGCTGCCAGAAAGTTACGGGATCTCATTTTATGGCTAAACCTAAATTAACCCAACCTCAGTTAACCTAACCCAACACCAGAACGCTCAAAAAAATGCTGGCTTACCTTTAAGACATGGTTCCTTTCGATAATGGCTAATTATCCAGAAAGCAGAAAAAAGAAAATCTGAAATCCACAAATAGTTCGAAACGACCGCGATCTGCCAATTGTGTGGTTGCTATGGCAACAGCTAACGCACGACGGGAAGAGACCGCCAAAACACGCCCTGTAATGTCGGAATCCACATGCAGGGGGGTGCCAACAGCACTCGGACTAAATATTTTTATTGGCCAAGAAATGGCTCCCAGAAAGTTCTGGGAGCTCATTTTATGGACCATCCTAAGTTAACCCAACCTCAGTTAGCCTAACCAACATAAGAATGAACCCCCCCAAAAAATCAAGCCCCTGTTTTTCTCAATCCCCTTCAAAACAAGTCGCCCACTTTTAGAATCTTCTCTACAGATGGCGTCACCGTACATCATACAGATAATCGCTCAGACGTGCCTGGCTTCCGGTGAAGGGAAAACCGTAAAATCATGCCTAGAAATCAACCAGATAATAGAACCCTTCACACACCTTCCTCCGTCGGGTAGGTAAGGCGTATGAAGTTCCAAGTATAATGAGAACTAGGAAAGACAGGAGGGTGAAGTCAGATTCCGAACGAACAAGGTAGATAAATTTATTTCATCAGAATATACAAATTTATGTAAATTGGTTCTCGATGCAATAAAGTGAACTGCCGTATTAGCGCAGTTGCTCTGTAGAAAGCTAGATGAGCTTGTTCTTAGGAAAACGAAAG
The DNA here is from genome assembly GCA_023313115.1 of Rhysida immarginata. Taxonomy (NCBI): domain Eukaryota; kingdom Metazoa; phylum Arthropoda; class Chilopoda; order Scolopendromorpha; family Scolopendridae; genus Rhysida; species Rhysida immarginata. The sequence continues at coordinate 5,447 of JAHWFO010055984.1, forward strand.
GGACGCCTCCGGTGTTGTCTTTGCCGAGAGGGGGGGGGGGGGGCCTACAATAGATGAAAAGAAGAAATTAATTCATTGGTAATCAGAATTAAGATCAACACGAATACGCATTAGTAAGCAATTGAGAATTCATGAACGTAATAGGGATCTAAAGAAATCTTTATAACCTTAATCCAATGAAAGCGAATTGTAACTCATACGGTTCTTTTCCCAAATGGCGAAAGATTATTCGACGAGGTGTACTCTCTAACCATGTTGATGTCGAAAGCTCGTAAAAAAAAAAAAAAAAATCCAGCTTCAAAGGAACGTCAGCGACATGGATAGTTAGCGGCTTCTGGCAAACGTGATAGCGATCGTTAATCTGATGCGCAACACACGAACGGAGAAGATAGAGGCTAAAGGGAAGAAAGAGAAAAAGAAATACACAACAAGGGAAGCCTACATTACTAACTTTAACATACTAAGCACGTACCAAGACTACATTAAAGACAAGACACAACAGACAAAAGGCACCACAAGTAGAGAACATCTGTTGAGAAATCATGAGACTGTCCGGATTTGAAGAGTGAAAACCGTAACGCTCCGTCGAGGACTAAAAAAACATCGCCGAATTATGGTGAAGCTTGCGGAGCGCACGAACGAAATGCATGTCTAATTACCTCCTGGTTCACCGACGGCACCATGTCTAAACGTACATGCAGGAATTGTCTGTAAGAGAATGTCAAAGAAATTTGCACAAAAAAAAATATAGTAACTTAATAAAAAGCTTAACTGAACTACACTGCCCGCAATCAAATTGTATAGTCCACTTTCTCAATTGTGAAAACCGATGTCTTATCTGCTTCCAAAGGCGAAATAGGCTTCGGATTGCTAGAGTGTTCGAATTTTTCATCCACCATGACTACCGGCAAAACTTGGTGAAACCGCAACGTTCACAATGCAATCACTCAAAACGGGAGTCTTCCAGAATAAAGATATTGACATGGTAGGTCTACATCAAAGTCTTCACGGCTATTGAAGGCTAGGCGCTTTCCTCGAATCCTCTCTCCCAGAAATTCACTGGATAGCCGCCCGGTAAAATCATCACTCGCCGCGACTTCCATCTACGACAGACACAACTGTCTTCCCCGCCGACCAAACATCTTCTGCCGACAACAAAACCGAAGCGCAACGACGCAAACCTACAACAATAACAGAAAACGTTCCCCTCGGCAAAGACAACAAACAAGACGTTTACCGAGGGTCGCCGTTCGTTTTAAACAATTCCCGATTATTAAAATTAATAAGAAATTAGAAAAAAATAATGTTTTTTTTTATTTTCTTGTAAAAATGAATTAAAAGTCAAAGCCACTGCGTTTGCAAAAAAATAACCCCAAAGACGCGCTTATAAAATCCACAAACTAATGAGAATTAAATTAAATAAAAGACCTCTACCTTGGGAGGAAAACCAAAGGAGTTAAATTAAAACCCTGTTTTTAATAGAATGTGGACTAGACTCTCCTGTCTTTCCCAAGCCCCACAGATGAAAGGAAAACACTAACTGTTTTTTCTATTAATAACTCCAAATCGAGAAGAAAAAATGGACAAGTGCGAGTCGAACTCGCGTGGAGAGGGTTCCGTACGGTGAATATGTTATCTACCATGTTTTTTTTTTAAATCTGACCCAAATTTGTAAAAAATATATGTATGGTACCGGATTGTAGAGGGAAATTGCTGAATATATTGCCCATTGCTGAATTCTGTCTTCTCGTATATTCTTGAATAACTGGAGTAAGACCGAGTGACAGAAGGTATTGTGATATTTCATTTTTTGATTTGTCCTTAAAATTAATATTGAAGTCTCCTGCTATAATAATCTTTTCGTGTGCACTGATAGCATTCTTAATGCATCCGACAGCAATTTTCGGAAGGCATTTTGGTAATTTATATACGGTTAAGAATTGAACACCAAATGCTTTGAATTGGAGGCATTCACAATGCCCACCTCCTGGACTATCTATAAATAAAAACTGAAGAATTGACCGACCGACCGACTTTGCCAATAGAGTAACGATTTTTTAGCACATTTTCTATATATAGAAATGTGCTTATGTGATCGGTTTGTCCAGCTGTCCGTCCGTCTGTCCGTCTGTCTGTCTGTAGACAATCCCACAATTCATTGCGTTGCAATAGAAAGAGTACATGTATTGAATTGCTGGAAGACACGAATTATCCTCGCATTCGGGAAAACGCTTGTTGAGAACATACATGGGTTCGGCTCTGCGCATGCTCTAAACGTTAATGAGATGGTGCGCGTGCAGGATGCACGTGTTTGACGATTATTGAAAGGGCAGTTCGGTCTCTAAATCAAGAGAATTTTTTTATTCCTAGGGAGCTTAGTATTTATTACGATAACTTGAAAACGAATTAACTTTTTCAAAGTCTGTTTTCACCAATCCATTAATATGGGACAGAGCACGAACAAGTACGAACGTGAGATAGCCGGAATAAGTACGTACTATAATGGCAAGTGCTTTAATGGTACTATTATGATACTCCCTTATAAACTTCCTATAACCAGATATGGCATGTAATATATAAACAAATCGTCACAACATATCATGAACGAATATATAAGAGTAACTAGTGATAGCAGGTATTGGATGTGCTATCGTATACGTGCAAGGATGTCTCATGAATGAATATAACGCGTAAATTATGTTGGTGTGAAATGTGTTTTAATGGTACCAAATGGAACTTTCAATGCCAAGATATGGCTTGTAATATGTCAAACAAATCGTAACAACATGTAATGAGTGAATATAACGAGTAAATAAAGATAACGGTTATTGGATTAGTAGCACGTGCCCTAATGGTGTCATATGATACCATATGGTACCATTGGAACTTTCAATGCTAAGATATGGCATGTAATATATCAAACAACTCGTGACAACATGTAATGATTTAATATAACGAGTAAATAATGATAATGGTTATTGGTTTAGTAGCGCGTGCCTTAATGGTGCCGTGTGGTACCGCCGGCCAGGTGGCCGAAAGGGCTAGGGCGTATGCTTTCTAGTTCTCGAGTCCACCTGGTCGTGGGTTCGAATCCCGCCAAGGGCATGGATGTTTGTGTTTGTCCCGGGCTGCTTACAGATATAAGTTGTGTAGAAGGCGCAAAATGACCTTAGTAGTCGACGCCAAAAATTCTAATAAACCAACCAACCTTGTGGTACAATATGGTACCGTGCTTTTTTTTTTTTTAGTAAAGCTATTTATTCTCATTGAAAAAAAAATTACCAAAATTATTTTTGTAAAGATGGTAAATAAAATTTCCGCTATACCTATTGTGATATGGCATGTAATATATCAAATAACTCGTAACAACGTGCTATGAGTGAATATAACGAGCAAATAATGATATTGGTTTTTGTTTAGTAGCACGTGCCCTAATGGTGCCATATGGTACCATTGGAATTTTCAATGCTAAGATATGGCATGTAATATATCAAACAACTCGTAACAACATGTTATGAGTGAATATAACGAATAAATAATGATAATGGTTATTGACTTAGTAGCACGTGCCCTAATGGTGCCATATGTTATGAGTGAATATAACGAATAAATAATGATAATGGTTATTGGCTTAGTAGCACGTGCCCTAATGGTGCCATATGGTACCATTGGAACTTTCAGTGCTAAGATTTGGCATGTAATATATCAAACAACTCGTAACAACATGTAATGAGTGAATATAACGAGTAAATAATGATAATGGTTATTGGTTTAGTAGCGCGTGCCCTAACGGTGCCATGTGGTACCATATGGTACCATTGGAACTTTCAATGCTAAGATATGGCATGTAATATATCAAACTAGTGGGAATTGGTTTTGTTGCATGTGCCCTAATGGTACAATATAGTATTGTTAGAACTTTCAATGCTAAGATATGATATTACGAGTTGTTAGATCTATTGCTATCCATAGCTTATTTGTATCAAGAGCATAATGGTGTTAGGCTTAATGTTATCTAAAACTCACTACTGTTATACATATTGCTAATTAATAGTAGTTAATCGGTTTCTTCAATACTAGACGATAACGTAGAATCACTTTAGTAATTTAATATGAAAAAATTATAGATGCTTACACATAATGCTTCAGCAATATTATGTGGAAATTCTTACAAATTAAAGAACTTTTATTTTTATAAATGTATGAAGAATAACTCCCTCTCCATTTACCTTTCAGTTCTTCAAGTTTATTGTTTAAATTCTCTCTATACATTAGCTTACTTAAATAGTAATTTCAATTTAGTTTTCCTATTTATTTGTTTTTTCTTAAGTGTTTTAAAATGTTGATTAATTCAATATATCCATATACGAAGCTATAACATGAAAATGTGTTTCCTTTATCCGCTTTGGCGGTAAAGTCATTCTTGTTAATTAATTAACATCGTTCTGGCAATGCAGTACCACACATTCGCAACTGGTTTTTATTAAAATTTAGATAAAAATTAAATTTAATTTAAGAATTTAAAATAGCTAAAATTACTTATTTAGGATTTTAATTTGATTTTCCTACTTGTATTTAGTCTAGCGCGAATTCTTTTTAATGATAATAGATATATTAAAAAGCTAGCTAACGTTGGCTGCGAATAAAAAAAACTATGACATCAGTATTTTCTCGGAATTTAACAATAATGTTTTTTCGTTTGTTGGAAACAATAAAGGTTGGATTGCTCGGCACCACGGTCTATAGATATTCATGGTCATCGAGCTTCGGCCATTTTCCATTGTTTCGTGAAGCTAAGGAAAACAGATCACGCCAAGTGCCGCATAGATCGCACTAGGGCTGACCGTGACCTGCGATAGAGGTTTTTCATTGAAACTGAAAATGAAAGTAAAGTTTCTGTCTGTCGATAGGGCGGCGCTGCAGGCGTATTTGGGCCGATTGTACATGCAGCGCCACTTTTCAATATAGTTCTCGCCCTATTGGGAGCTAGAAACTTTAGCTTCATTTAAACAATGGACCTCGATGACCATGAATATCTATAGACCGTGCTCGGCACTATGGACACGGGCATGGAGCAGGAGAAGTTAGCATTTTATATATAAGATGATTATTGAAAAACAACTCATTTATTTTATATTTGTCTTTTATTTCTAATGTATTTACGTTCATTATATTTATATTTTTTAATTTCTAATTTTTATTTTGAACAAAACAGTTTCAGTTTCAGGAATAGCTGAAGATACTGATCGATAGCACAATATTGAGAGATTTACCACGTTATTTTAAGACCATAGACTTCTTATAGGTTTTCCTGTAATCTATAAGCAAAGAACTATTTTCTTTATTTTTTTCGAAATTTTAGGCTCAGTAGTTTCGGAGATAGGGGGGGGGGGATGGTCAATTTTCATTTTTTTTCCTTAAATAACTTTAAAACTATTTATTTTAAAATTATAAAAAAATATATTTGAGACCCGCACAACAAGACCTTTCGTTTGATATATCACACGATACAGTTTGCAAAACATTTTTTTTTTAATTTTCTAATTTGCCCCCCAAAAGTGACCCCCATATTCAAAATTCATTTATTTACGTTACACGTCCGTTTTTGGGTCACAGAAATACATATGTGTACCAAATTTCAACTTATTTGATCTAGTAGATTCGGAGTAAATTGGCTGTGACATAGGGACAGACAGACACCGGAGTGATCCTATAAGGGTTTCGTTTTTCATTCGGAGGTACGGAAACCCTAAAAATAAATATTAATAGCAGGAAAAGTGTCCAAAAGGAATCAACAAATCAATAGTATATTAAACGTAGTGTCTCCGTGGAAAAACTTAACCTTCAGACGGAGTGTTGTCTCAAAGGATGCATACAACAAACTATTACAAACTTAACGCCAGAACGTGTCGCGTGCTCCTTTTAATATACCAGGGAGAGCACATTAACCCCTTTCTTGCTA
>JAHWFO010055994.1:0-12670 GCA_023313115.1 Rhysida immarginata
ACCGGTCCACCTCGACCTATCCACCGATTCGTGTATGCAGCATTAAGATGTGCTCGCACGACACGGCTGAAATGTGCTGGAGCGCCATCATGCATGAACCACGTTAGATCTTATCAAAAGAGGAACCTCTTCCAGTAATTCTGGCAATGCATTCTGCAGAAACAAAAGATACGTTCGCCCAGTCAATCGTGGCGGCAACACATAAGGGCCAATTAAGTTATTTCCGACAATTCCACACCAAATGTTCACGGAGAAACGCTCTTGATGCGCTCGAGCTCTGGTTACATGCGGGTTAGCATCTGCCCAATGGTGCTGGTTGTGAGAATTTACGATTCCTGTCCGGGTGAAGGTTGCTTCGTCCGTGAAAAGTATCTGACTGAGACAACTAGGGTCTGCAGCATGACGACGTTGTATCCATTGGCAAAATCGTTGTCGGTGTGGATAGTCCGTTGGGTTCAGAGCCTGAACCAGTTGCAGATGGTATGGATGCAAAAACTGACGGTGAAGAATGCGCCAAACAGATGAGTGCGAAATGTGTACCATGGAAGAAATACGACGGGTGCTTGTCTGTGGTTCATCATGTATGATGTCAATTATCACATCCTCCTCATCCGGAGAATGTGCTACAGGCCGCCCTTGTCCTGTTTGACGGCCAAAGGGACCACGCTCCCTCAAATATCTGTCGACAGATACAAATGTTCGGTTATTTGGCAAACGTCTATTCGGAAAGCGTTCTTGGTAGAGTCTTCTTGCTTCCACAGCATTTCCGTCCGCAAGATCATACATTAGGTGCATGTCAGTGTATTCTGCACTGGAATACGTGTACATGACTTTTTTTTACGTAAATCGTAATGCGTATGTCAAAGCACACAAACGTTCTGAAATTCATATTCCTAGTGGATGTAGAGTAATGGAAACAACCGTACACAACTAATGAAACAACCCTAAAGTAGGTTTAAATGGAACAAACCACTCAACCTGGTGTTGGGTAAAACGCTGGAACTGCTAAAATATCGTCCGCTAACTACCGTGCTTCCCTACTCTATGATACTGGATTACTCGCAAACAAATCGTTTCCAGACAAAGTGCTATAGAACATTTTCGTCTTCTTTTGACCTGAAGAATTTCACTAAATTTATTGTACATAATTTTGAAACACCCTGTATATAAAATCGGAGGACGATGTGAACGTTGTGACTTCACAAGGACCAGCGTTTCTGAAGTCCCATGCCTTGATTTATCATGATTTATGAAAATAGCCCCGCAATAGCATTTTGCATGAAGCATCGCTTTTTCTTGGACCTTTTTTTTTTTTTAAATATTATCATTCAGCAACTACATCCTTTATGTCCATCTTGTAAAGTGGCCCGTGCGATGCTGAACGTCAAAACGAAGTCGAGAAAGATACGGACAGTGGCGGCTGTTTGTTTACCCATTCGGTCTCCCGTCTTCGGTTTCCTATTGTTCCTGGTTTTTCGCAACCAGTCAACAGTGTGTATGAGGCCTTATGCTGCCAATAAGGCTCCAGGTCAGTTGTCTTAAGATGTTACCAATTGCCATTTTATGCCAACCACGTTATCCTATTTAAATCTCAATTTCTGACTGCAATTTTATAAATAATATTATTTGGTATTTTCCATGGATATCACCCCAGTACATAATTCCTGTACAAAAGTTGCAAATCGCTATCAAATGCATCGCTTGGTATATAAACTCTTATATAAATTACGAATTTGGATTACATACACATTTGAACTACACATATCAGTAAAATGTCTTTTAATATGTTGCTTATAACAGGCTTTATGCTTTCATTTACCTGTGATTCACTGATCTAGTATCACAGGCAAGTACAATGACTACTCAACTGAACATGGACACATGCCGTAGTGGAACAACCTATGCAAATTGAGGCAATAATTTGAATACATTCGTTATAAAACAAAAAGATCATGTATAGTTGGAGCCATTTGGTGCTGAGGTAAAATGCCACCATCAAAGCAGCTGAGCGATTTTCAACGTGGAGTAGTCACATCAGTGACCAGAGTGTGCAAGTCATAGGAACGACACTGAACCTGCCAAAGTCGACTGTGGATGCCATTATCATGAAGTGGAAACACGATATCATGGAGGTGGCCAAGCCTGCATGCTGACTGATAAGAGACCGGAGAGCCCTGAAGCAATAAATATGGCAGAACAGGGCTTTTACAGCAGAACAACGGCGACGAATTGTCGGGCGCTCCATACTTTAGGGTATATCGGTTGGGCTGCTGCCCACAAGTCTAGCATCACCCCTGTAAACACCCAGCGTCGTGTGGCCTAGTGTAAAGAGCGCCGGTCTCGGTCAATGGACCGCTGTAAGAACATCCTGTGGATCAGATGGGTACACCTGGATGTGGCGTTTGGCAGGAAAACAGCTGCTACCTTTGTATCATCCCAACAGTGAAGTTTGGTAGTGGTGGTGGTGGGATGGGGTGGTTTATATTTCTCCTGATTTGGACTTGGTGATGCTGGTTGTGATCGAGGGGAACACGGCATCCACACAGTAAATCTGGACTTCTAGATAATTCCATGCTTCCTACGTTGTGGCAGCAGTTCGGTGAAGGGCCATTTGTATTTCAGCGCGACAATGCTTCGTGTCATAAGGCCCGTGCAGTCAGCGCTTGCTTCTGAAGAATAACGTTCAGTGGCCCACCCAGAGTCCAGATCTCAACCCTACTGAACTTCTTTGGAATGAAATTGGAATGTTGGAGTAGGCAAAAATACCAGTGTGCTTGCTATTAGAAACTGGTGGAGAGCATGCCATGATGTGTGGATGTTATGCTTAAGGCAAAAGGCCACAGTATGCACTATTAGACATACTAAAGTGCCTGTCCCATACACAAGCGTCTACTTTCAATTGAGCAATCAGTGTATATCATTTTGCAGGTAAAATCCAACCTGGTCAGTCACTGGACAATGTAGATTTGTATGATACAACAACAAGAACATGGAAAAAAACATCTCAAAATAATGGATGATACAACAAATTTGGCCGAAGCGAGCAAAAAGTTAAAAACTCAAACCGACCACTGAATTAGAAACCTTTTGTTAATAAAGTGTGGATCTAGAATACCAAAGCATTCAGGAGATTTGGTGAAAGTGGACGATCTTTCAAGTCATTTTATACAATCAAATCTGTACTCGGAGGGAGCCAGAAGCTTGCTGTGATGTTCCTGGAACCACTCCTGAACAGTTGTTGAATGATCAGAAATACAATTGCATTTCCTTCTGAACAGAAACGTAACATTGCAAGATGCACTTAGGTAAATTCTGGTGCCCACAGAACACGTCTAACAATACTAGTACGTCTATTCCATACAAATATAACATACCCTAGACCCTTGGATTGCATGTAATAGAAAAGCTGGATCCACTGATTTGTGAGGCCCCTATCATAGCCTCTGCCAATCGTCAGTGTAATACGACTTGACACACCACAATATCCCCCCCCCCCCAGGGGGAGAGTTACACCAAAGTAGACAAACTCTTCTGCTCTTGTACAGGATGACTGTAATTTAACTTACACTATTCAGACCCCTCTAGAGCCCGTTCTGCTGATCGGATGTTGATGAAACTTGGAATGTACGTTAAATAGACCATGGGGAAAAGATTTTGCAATAAAAAATAAAAGTAGAAATTTCTACCACTACGTGGCACTTATCATGCAAGAAATGCCACTAAGCCAATTAGGAAGGCTTTACAAGCTTTTACAAGAAGAAAGATCGAGCTTTACTGGGGTCAAGTTGTTTTACCAGAATGCAGTAATGGTTCTGCTACACTGCGAGAACTTCGATGCTTGAAAGAGGTCCTATGACAAGTAATGGCTTGAAAAAGATGATCACTAAAATTTTATGAGACTGGGGAGTTGGGTGTGCTGAGAAGAAGAGGATGGAAACTCGTTTCAAATGAAAGTATGGAAGAAGTCGGTGTTGCTGTGGTTGAAAAAGCGTTGGGTTCCCAATATTCTTCAAGAAGTGCTCAGGCAGTCTCTCTCCCTTGGTCTACGGTACGAAAGGTTCTGAGATGCATTTTTAAAGTGGTATCCATACAGGAACCATGTGGTGCAAAAGCTGCTCCTTCAAGACCCAGATCGACGTACAGATTTTTGCTTGCTGGCGTTTGGCCAGAATAGCTGTCGACAATTTATGGCCTTGGAACATTTTGTGGTCAGACGAGGTGCATTGTACCCTAGATGGAACCGTGGATACTCAGAACTGTTAATATGCATCAAGGTTTCTAATTCTGCAGTCAGTATGTGTGGAGTACTGGTTTCATAGGAAACTTTTGAAACACACCAATGAACATATAGTCTACCAAGCCGTACTCAGTACACGGTCTTCTTGAAATTGATAAAATAATGGAAGTATTTTGACCTGCCTCAGAAATCAGCTGAAGGATCAATATCTGTTGGATGGAGTTTCTGCCATATCTCGTTGCCACCTTGGACTAATATTTCATTCAGCTTCTCGCTGAGGGAATAGCACTTTTCCTGAAGTTTGCACAGTTCTTTAGAAACTTCACCACGATAAGCTACACCAAATGTACGATAGTTTATCTGTCTCCTACATTTTAAGCAGATTTTCCATACCAGTTTCCTTCTGCGTTAAGCAACTCTTAAGGTATCAGAAGAATTCCACAACATTTGCTATTTTTTCCATTGTAATTTTATCTTTCCAATGCAGTGGAGCCACTTCCTATCACACCTCTTCCTGCATCCGGGCTTGGTTCCAGCAACTAACTTTTACTCCCTGTTCTCGCAAGCGGTGTCTCCATCAAAAAACTCATGATAAATTAACATACCTGGAAAAAAAAATCAAGTTCAAAACTTAATTCCTTGGTACACCAACTTTGAAAAAGTCCAATATATTTAAGAAATTCTTTTTCAAGCTTGCATTTGATAGCATTTTACATTTGACACATGGGAATTTGCATAATTTCAAGAACTTATTTTCTTTAACCATTCGATTACTAATAAATAATCTGCACCATGAAACTGATTACAGGCAAGATTTCGCTCAAATGTGCAATTAATTTTGACACTATTAAAACAAAATAAAAAAAACACACTATCACAGAATACAGGGAGAGTCAAAAGTCGCAGTACAGTACACCCTGTTTTTTCGAAAACATTGCAGGAATTGGGAAATCTGAATATTTCAGTAAGGAATGGGTGAGGTGGTCTATCTTTAACGGTATGTACAGAACATGGCCGCCATCTTGAATCTAAGACAATTTTTTTTAATGGAAAGGGGGTCGTGTGATATATCAAATAACATGAGCATTTTCTGACAATTTCATTCCTCTAAACAGATTTGAAGTAGCAGTTATGGTTCAAAAGTTACAACACATTTTGTTTCATTTTGTAGCAGGTAACTGAAGATGGCTTTAACCACGGAGGAAAGAATTGAGATCATTTTGATGTCTGGAGAACGAAGTTTCTGTGTCATAGGTGCAGATTTTAACAACCAGCACCCTGAAAGACCTCCAATTTCACACAACACTGTCAGGTGCATAATTAAGAAATTCCCAGAAACTGGGACAGTGGATGACAAGGTACGGACTGGCCCAAAAGTAAGTGCTACTGATGAGACAACCTCAACAATGGTTTCGACGTCCTTCGTCAAGAGCCCACAACGCAGCACAGGATGGGGCTCCACCACACTACGGTGCAGATGTTTGTCAGTGGTTAGATGTTCAATTTCCTGGTCATTGGATTAGCCACCCAAAGCCCCTGATCTCATACCACTTGACTTTCATCTGTAGAATCATTTAAAGCACCTCGTATATGCAGAAAAAATCAGAAACTGACACCATCTCCAACAACACATTGAAGAAGCGTGTGCCAGCATTTCTGCAGAAATCCTTCTGCAAGTGCATGACGACTGGATTCAGTGCCTTCAAACGTGCCTTGACCAAGAGGGACACCATGTTAAACACATTAAATGACTGTCCTTTATAAAGAACAGTCCAGCTTTAATTCCAAACAAAATGTGTTGTAACTTTTGAACCATAAGTGCTACTTCAAATCTGTTTACAGGAATGAAATTGTCAGAAAATGCTCATGTTATCTGATATATCACACAACCCCCTTTCCATTTAAAAAAATTGACTTAGATTCAAGATGGCGGCCATGTTCGGTACATGCTGTAAAAGATAGACCACCTCACCCATACTTTACTTGAATATTCAGATTTCCCAATTCCTGCAAGGTTTTCGAAAACTGCACTACCAGGAGAACATTTTGAAACCTCTTTACATGGAGGAGATCCTGGCGTTACACAGAAAGGAGATCAACAAAGTTTGTGTTCATCAAGATAAGCGTCCAGCCACACCGTGCACTCAACACAAAATTTCATGGCACAAATGGAAGAAGAGACTGACATTCATGCAATATTCTTCTCTGCTATCCCTATCCCTATTGGCCTTCTCAAAAGTGGTATTGGAAGGCGTCGCCTCAAAACCATCGCTGGATTTTAGAAAGTATTGAAGAAGGTATGGAACGAAATTCCTCTCACCGTCCTGCAGAGAAGTCAGCTAGCATGGAAACTATGCTGCTGGGTTATTGCCAGGAATCAGGGGAAACACATTGAACATAATTGGTGGTGGTGAAGAGGTTCTGCGTGAAGTGACAATCATCCAAAATCGGATAAGTTAAGGTGAAATGACCCACCATATGAGAGAAGCTTAACTATTCTTACAAGAGAAAAATTTTCTCTTTTTCCCCAAAAAAAAAAAAAAAAAAAAAAAAATCAACTGAAAATAATCCTGAAAGCATACAGTGATCACATTGTGATCATCTTGTAGATGGAATGAAACCAAGGTAAGTGGAAACAGAGACATGTGTTCGACAAAGTTCATTGTTGTCATTGTAGAAGAGCTCTTAAGCATAAAAACATAGTGAAGGACTGTCGAAATGAAAATGAAGATGGTGAATCTGAAGAGGTAGAGAGCGATGACGATGAGACAGAAATACCCTCACCATCTAACAAGCGTTTAATAGAAGATTTAAGTCGGGCACCCTGTATGCCAATGATGTTCTCCAAATCTTTTCCAAATGCAGTATATCCATGCAGTCCGCTTGCCAAATCGCTACTGGCAATAGTCAACAAATCTGACAAATAGACTATCACATTGGTGAACACACATGGCTAATTCTATTTTTGTATGGAAAAGTTTTATTTACCTTAGAAAACTGCTATTGGTATCAGGTCGTTGCATATCAAATGTCGGATTTCGAGGTGGGTTGTGCGCTTCAGCACGGTTTCCACATTTAGTAGCAAGTACCCATAACAAAGTGGTACATTCCCAGAGATAAACCTATCAGCGACCAGCTGCCTGAAATTTGCATGTCTGCGATGATATTTAATAGCATTTGAACCAGAGCGAAGACAGTCGCGACTTCATACAAATTACGTGTAATAATGCATTACGAGTTCAGGTTGAATCACACTGCATCCAACGCCTCTCGAAACATCAATAAGGTATTCGGTGTAGGCACGATAAACGAACGTACTGTCCAACGTTGGTTCCGAAAATTCCAGGCGGAAGTGATGGACCTGACAAACGAGCCACGTGGCAGACCGACCAAAGTGTTGAATGACGCTGATGTGAAGCAATCTGTGGAAGAGGACCCGTCAAAAACTCTTCGGGACCTTGCAGGGGATTATGCTGTATCAGGTCGACTGTCAGTAGACACCTTAGGACCATCGGCAAGGTGAAAAAGCAGGACAAACTGGTTCCACATGAACTTAAGGAAAACCAAAAAGAGTGTCGGTTGGAAGTGTATACGGAATTGCTTTTGCGCCATGAAGAAGCGAGTATTCTTGATCGCATTGTCACCTGCCACGAGAAGTGGCTCCTATACGACAATAGGAAATGGTGAAAGACAGTCATGCAAGCCATTATTCTTTCAATCCAGCAAGATCCACAAGAACCTACCACTCTGATTTCTTATAGTCAGTGTTAAATTAAAATGGTTATGAAATTGTTACAGTAGCCTTTAACAAATTTAACATTAGGACTAATATGTACTTATGTGCATCCGTCCGTCCATCTGTCTGTTGGTGCTCTAGCATTTGAATGTTTGTGAATTTTCGACTTCCGTTTTCACCATTCGACAAAATAGGCAAACACCAGCCTGAATTCGTTGGTTTGAAAAAAACCAGGGAACTACTTCCGGTTCAAAAGGTTACAAATAACAGAGGGGACCATGTATAAATGGCCAAAGAGACATGATAGTCTTACTTGGTGTTCAAAATCAGTCAAAATTGGTTCAAATTGGTGTTGTAATGGTACCATTGGAAACTTTTAATTCTAAGATATGGCTTGTAAGATATCAAATAACTTGTAATGACGTGTCATGAATGAATATAACATAAAATTAATGATAATCGAAATTGGTTCAAAGGTACATGGTTTAATGGTACCATCAATGCTACAACAAATGACGTAATATACAGGGCGAGTCAAAAGTCGCAGTACACCCCGTTTTTTTTTGAAAAACTTGCAGGAATTGGCATATCTGAATATTCCAGTACGGTACGGATGAGATGGTCCATCTTAAAATCGGCCATCTTGAATCTAAGTCAATTTTTTTTTAAACGAAAAGGGGGTCATGTGAATATCAAATAACATCAGCATTTTCTGACAATTTCATTCCTGTAAACAGATTTGAAGTAGCAGTTATTGTTCAAAAGTTACAACACATTTTGTTTCATTTTGTAGCAGGTAACTGAAGATGGCTTTAACCACGGAGGAGAGAATTGAGGTCATTTTGACGTCTGGAGAACGAAGTTTCAGTGTCATAGCTGCAGATTTTAACAACCAGCTCCCAGAAAGACCTCCAATTTCACACAACACTGTCAGGAGCTAAATTAAGAAATTTCGAGAAACTGGGACTGTGGTTGACAAGGCACGGAGTGGCCGTCCAATAAGTGCTACCGACGAGACAACCTCAACAAATGGCTTTGGCATCCTTCGTCAAGAGCCCACAAAGTAGCACACGATGTTAGTCAGCAAAGGTTCGTCAGTGGTTAGATGTTCAATTTCCTGGTCATTGGATTGGCCGACGTGGTGCTATGGAATGGCCACCCAAATCCCCTGATCTCACACCAATTGACTTTTATCTGTGGAATCATTTAAAGCACCTCATATATGCAGAGAAAATTAGAAACAGACACCATCTCCAGCAACGCATTGAGGAAGCATGTGCCAGCTCTTCTGTGGAAACCCTTCGGCGAGTGCATGACGATTGGATTCAGCGCCTTCAAATGTGCCTTGACCAAGAGGGGCACCATGTTGAACACATTAAATTACTGTCCTTTATGGAGAACAGTCCAGCCTGTAATTACAAACAAAATGTGTTGTAACTTTTCAACCATAACTGCTACTTCAAATCTGTTTACAGGAACGAAGTTGTCAGAAGATGCTCATGTTATTTGATATATCACACGACCCCCTTTCCATTTAAAAAAATTGATTTAGATTCAAGATGGCAGCCAAGTTCGATATATACTGTAAAAGATAGACCACCTCACCCATACCTTACTGGAATATTCAGGTTTCCCAATTTCTGCAAGGTTTTCGAAAAAACAGGGTGTACTGCGACTTTTGATTCACCCTGTATATCAAACAAATTGTTAAGTCAGACCATGAATTGCCAAAACCGGGTTCACGTGCATGCCTTTAATGGTAATATTATTGTGCGTCGTGGATGAAAATAATGAGATATTAATGACAGTCGAAACTGGTTCTGTGGTACATACTTTAATGATACCACTGGAAACTTTCAATGCTAAGATATGGCATGTAATTACTTATGCCTTACATTATGAACTGCTAATTTCTGTGAGGCAAATTGTCATCAACAGATTGTTACTGCTAATCGCTCGCTTCAACAGTACTTGCTTACGTACAAATGCTTTAGCAATAGCTTATGAAGAAATAACAGATCCTTCTACAGAATGCTTCAACAACTGATGCTCATTTCAGTAAATAGGAATGCTACAAATTACATGCTTAGAGAGAATTACTACTCTCTCCATCTAACCTTTCGGGTACTTTTATTCATTTTGAACTATGCATTCCTTTTAGAAGTACGCCTTGCCTTAGCAACCTCATCTAACGCTAACAAAAAAATGCTTCTTAAGAAAACAAATGATTTTCTTTTGATCCTCAAATTCCTTAAAATCCTATCGGTCCTGGATATTTTCAGTTGCCTGACTTGTTATGATGAAACTTGTTAATAGAATTAAAGATTTTTTGGTCAAAAAACATACAGGGTGTTTCACAGGGTATAAACCAAAGAAAAAGACGAATAACATTTGAACGGAAAAAGATCTATTTCAAACTTTCAGGATCAACACTTGAGACTAAAGGAAATTAACAGATTAAGTTCTCAAAACGACTGCAGTGGGAACAGACAACGAAACGAAGTCTCTGCTCAAAATTGGTGATAACATGATTGAGTTGTTTGTTGTAATCGACTTGATCGCATTTGTTATGGCTGTTTTCAGGTCTTCGACAGTTGTTGGTCGATTTCTGTACACCCGATCTTTAATATAGCCCCATAAAAAAAAAGTCCATTGGTGATAAATCAGGGTTATAGGAGGGCCAAAACAGTCCATCGTTGAAAATAAGCCTAATCCGTATTCGTCGAAAATAAGCCTAATCCGTTTCCTTCGACTTCCTGCATAAGTGTACAAATGTTAACGAGACTAGCTCCACCTGTTGATGAGTTAGTCAACTAACAAGTTGGTCATAGCCTATGAAACACCCGGTACGTTGTCATACACATTATTTTTTTAATACAGAAAATAGATTCAAATTTGAAATGATTTGAAGAACTTGGCCTACTTCAATATCTATTTAAATACACTGAATTAGCAAAACTCATGGGATAGTTACTTAATATCTGGTCGGGCCACCTCTGGCCCTGCGGAGTGCAGCAATACGGCGTGGTAGTGAGTCTGCAAGTCCCTGGTACACTTCTGAAGGCAGTTGACACCAGATAGTCTGCAGAACCGAAAATAGTTGCTGCCCGTTCGTGGGCGGATGATCCAGCGCCCGAAGCCTGACTTCAACAGCATCCCAGATATGCTCGATGGGATTCATGTCAGGGCTCTGGGTTGGCCAGCTTAGTCGCTGGACCTCTCTTGCATGCTCCTCGAACCATTCGCGAACGACATTGGAGCGATGTGGTGGAGCATTGTCATCTTGAAAGACTGCTATGCCGTCAGGGTGTTGAAATGTCAAAAACGGGTGCAGATGGTCTCCGATGAGTTGACGATACCGTGGACCATTCAACGTTTGGTCCAGGATAACAAGAGGGCCCATTCCAAACCAGGAAAATGCACCCCAGACCATCACTGACGCCCCACCACCCTGCACTACCACTTGTTGGCATGCAGGATCCATCGTTTCGTGAGGTCTGCGTCACACACGGTGCCTACCATCAGCGTGGTACAATTGATATCGTGACTCATCTGACCATATGACGTTACGCCACTGTTGCAGAGACCAGCCAAGATGGTTGGTGGCAAATGCACGCTGGAGTGTCCGATGACGCTGGGTAAGCATTGGCACCCGTGTAGGGCGACGGCTGCCAAACCCGAGGGCATGCAGATTCCGACGGATTGTCCACCGAGAGACGTTTCTAGTGCGGCCAGTGTTGAACTGGTCTGTGATTTGCTGCACTGTTGCGCTCCTGTCTCTCTGAATCATTCGTCCCAGGTGTCGCCGGTCACGATCATTCAGGGCAGCTGGACACCCGGTATGGTGCCTGTTGTGGACTGTGATGCCTTCATCCAGCCATTTCCGATACACCCTGGAGACAGTTGAGCGGGAAAAGCCAAATTCCTGCACCACTGCCGAAATGGAACATCCCATGCGTCGGGCACCTACTATCATACCCCCGTTCAAAAGACGTCAACTCGCGACGACGTGCCATTTCTGATTAATCACTTATCCAAGCTCTTCCCACAACGTCTAATGGTCCATTGCCAGAATCCGTTACCCCTGTGAATTCGTGAGCCATGCCTATTAATCTATGTGCTTGCTATCCCATGAGTTTTGCTAACTCAGTGTATATCTAGTATGCTATTTAATCTAGAGAGCGATTCAAAAGGCAATAGAATAGTAACCATGACAGAAACATCAGATATGCTCATATCAACAGATAGAGAGTCTCTCCAAGTTTCACATGTGCCTTATAGGTGTTCCATACGTCTACCCTTGATGATGCAGCAGACATCGATCAAGTTCCTGCCATGCACACATATGTCCCAACGTCGGACAGTCAATAACACTACCTGCATGAGTGAACCTCTCTCGCAGCTGGGCTAAATCATGTGGCAAAGCAGGAACAAAGATATGGCCTTTGACATAATCCCTTAAAGAAAAATGTATGTGGGATTAGATCAAATGACTGTGGAGGCCATGGAAGAAGATGAGAGTCATTTCAAGAAGCACATCCAATCCAATGACCAGGAATTTCAGAATTGAGATAACGACAAACGTAAACTTTGAGAGATTTTCCATCCCCTGATACGAGTGCTTTCGGTAGGTTGTGGTTACTATTCTATAGACTTCTGAAACTGCAGAGTCAATAATCTAACTCTCCCCCCTCAAA
>JAHWFO010055995.1:0-51357 GCA_023313115.1 Rhysida immarginata
TAGCATGATGTACAGTGTCTGCGGTGGCCTAATTGGTAGAGGCATCGTGAGTGAAACATGTGGTTCGAATGCAGGACGCAGATTTTTTTCTTCCAATTTTTCTAATATCGATCATGTGGTTTAATAAATGCCTGTTTACATGCATTGCTATCAGCCTAGTTTAAACTATCCCTGCTTATTTATCTCGAAACAACAATATAATTTTCATGTTGGTAATAAGTTTTGAGTCAATCTGTTCAAGTTAAACTAGCCGAAGCTGTGAGAATCTATTCATAAATGTGATAATAAAAAGATTTATATTTTCCATCTTCGTTCACCCTTCTTGCGGGCAAGATAAATCATTTTTTACATCACGCTAAATAAAAATGAGTGAATGACAATACAAACTAGCGAGCCAGGGCACAATCTTAAACTAACCCAATTGCTTTACATACAAAACAATTGGATCAAAATCCCAAAATGTTAATGTTTTTACCTTACATTGACAAGAAAAAAGAATACTTTTCTCAATGTCTCAAATCAAACAATATTCTTTTAGTAATAATTAGCCTCTACGTATAGTACATTGAGATATTGTGTGCCGTAATAACCCAAAAAGAAATTTAACTTTTTGTTAAAGTTAATTAAAGAACTGTTAATATAACTTAATGCCTTCGACTGCCAAAATTTAAAAAATTGTAGCACTGATATAAGAATTAGAAAGTAAATAATTTAAAACTGACTTTTTTTCAACACAAAAAAATTTAAGACTATAGAAGGTAAAAAAAGCAATTCTGAGAGTTAAAAAAATAGCTGAAATTGAGATTACACAAAAAAAATCCACATGGCTAAAAATATGCAAAATCAATTTTAAAATCTTAGGTATAATAAGAAAAACAAATATTGCTTCATTGCTCAAAGCAGGGTTTTTATAATAAAACTAAAAGATGCACCCAGCGTTGCCCGGAATATTTACAGCACAACCTCAAGAAGTTAAATAACTACACAAATTGGTTTCCAGTAATTCTACAATTTCCTGCTATAGACGAAGCTTCCGTTGTTCACATGTTTCCCACGCCTGGAGAATTTTTTTTTGGCATTTCGATGAATGTGAATAAACATGTATCCTTCGAACAATTATTATACAGCCTAATATGGTATGCTTATTGACTTGAGGAATCCAGTTGATTATTGTAATCTTTGTTATAGGTTATGTTGTAAACTGTAGCCTGAGGCTGACCAAATTCCTTATGTAACTAACCCTGTCTGGAAGGTTCTACACGGTTCATGTGTTCCAAACGGAAATCATCTTAATATTTGTAAGGGAACGGAAGGGAGACACATATATCAGTACGAGAAATGCTGCCCTATCCAGATCGTGCTATTATACACATTTCCTGCTCATAATTAATAATTCTTGGAAATGAATGTTCTATCATTGCATCAACTTGAAAATAATGTTGAACCATTCTACATCGGTTTCCATGGCAACAATATTAATGTAATTATTAATTTTGGAAATGTGATGTGGACGGAAAACTACCTTTTGCTTGGAAGATCATGTGTGTAAAATTTCATCAAGATCGGAATAAAATTGTAGATTTGTATAAGAAACACACAATTTTCCTCCAAATGTCTTAATTGTTGTTAGGGAATAAAGATAACAAGATAATAAAAGTTTTATGTGGATCAGTGGTTTCCTGTTATCTTTATTGTAGTTCGTCCACAGTGTCCGGCTCCAGTTCTCTCTTGTTGTTAGGGAGCTGAAGGGAGACACGTGTATTTCTTTGACTCCTCAAATGAGACTGCTTAATCTATATCGTCTATCATACTCATTTTCTGCTCAATTTCCCGATGTTTGTTTGGCCTTCCTCATGCTTTGAAGACCATGTGTGCAGAATTTCATGAAGATCGGAATAAATCAGTAGATTTGTATTAAATATACACAAACAAACGTTTTTCTTTTTATATATACTAGCAGAGGACCCGGCGTTGCCCTGGATAATTACACTTGTAAGTAAACAGAACAATCTCTAAAACTTAAATTATCACTCCGAATTGGTTAAATAATAACTCAATCAATTAAAATCAAAGCGAAGTGACTATCCATTCCACGAAAAATCCGAAAAACAGGAATCCTAGATGACATACCGGGACTTATTCAACTTTTTGTTGATTTGCCTCAGATTAAAATAAATATTCATCTTCGCCACCGGGGAACTTCACTGGATACTTTAGACTCAAGTTTTTCTTGCCCGTGTCGTAAAAGTCTCATACCCTCTTGCTTTATTCGAAACTTCCGTTGTTCAGATGTTTCCAATGGCAGTATACCCTTTTCTGTTTTAGTTGCAGTGTTTTTCTGACCAGTAGGGGAGTGTGGCTAACAGAGAGACACACTTTTTTCTAAAGCAGTTTTTTCTTGTTGCATTGGACCAAATGCAATGAATTTTTTCTGTGAATTACTAAACTTATACAGCCATAACATAATTTAATTTCAGATTTTTTTATGAAAAACCTTTGATGAAAAAAAATAAAACAAATCTGAAGCACGTTGTCTCACTCTTCTCCAGGGTTGGGGAAGAATGAGATAGCAAGGGGGGAACAATGAGACATGCTTTTTTAGTGCTGTTAATTTGATTTAAAATTATTAGAATTATTATTAATTAAATTACAACATATTCTTCTAAATTTACAAAAACATTGAAATATTTTATATCATTTATTAATGGAAATTTATGTAAACATACGTCATTGAAATATGTTGGCTTAAAATTTTATAACTATTGTGATTTAAGAAAAATATAAAATATGAAAATCTTTTGCCAAACAACAATGGTTCTGTAATATACTACATTATGCAGAATTTCATTAGTTGTGGTGGGTAACATTAAAACACCCGTCTCACTGTTCCCCAAATCATTTTGTCTCACTGTTACTCTTACAACATGGTTTAATTTTTCAAGCCTGTAGGCCTAAGTTTCCATTTCATTTTTAAATCGCTTATCGATTTCAGAAACCTTAATGAATATGCATTCCATATATAGCTATCTTTCTTATCAAATGTTATAAATGTGGTGAACATCTATCTATATCTATTTATATAAAGAAGGATGTTTGTGGGTCTGTGGGTCTGTTTGTTATACAAATCTACACTTTTATTCCGATCTTGATAAAATTTCGGATACATGACCTTCAAAGCATGAGGAAGGTCACTGTCTACCTCAGATTTCGGAAAAATAATAAATATCGATAAAAAATCGATATTCATGGTTATGGCAAGGCATATTAATGAGAAATATCTCATGACCAACAATGCAAGGCAAAGTTGGTACAACAATAGGTACACATGAACGGTTCACATTCACGTTTCCAAACGGTTCACATTCACACAGAATATATTCAAAAAATATTTAAATAAAATGCTTGAATATGCTGTGCTACCAAAGAAGCTAGGTGATAAACCCGGCCTGGCTGGGACTCTTTGTTGTTTTTTTTTTGATTAAGTTTTGAAATACTTAAAAAATAATTTCGCATGAAAACGCTTAGCATTAATACAGTAAAATTGCATAATAAAATTTAAAAGAAAATTTATTAAAGGCTCATAATGGACGGACCTTTCAATGTATGCCACTGTTAGTCTAAATAACATTTAGTCACGTAATTTTACTTTAGATCTACACTTGATGTGGTTGCAATTCCCACTCTTGTCTTTATGTCTTGAAGCAAAACTTGGCCATTCATCACGCCAACAAATTTAAAACCTAAGAGTAAAAACAAATAAAAACAAATACTATTCTACAAAGATCATATCAAACAAGCACAAAAAACCAATTAACACATAAATAATATAAAACAAGAAAAAATAAAAGTAAAAACTCGAACCCCCTAATGCCTAAAACCAAGAGCAACCCGTTTAACAAATCAGCGGTTATTATCGAAAATACTATAAGTATTATGATATCATAACCGAATCGTGCTAAAAAGAAACGGGCAGCCCGAACTCATTTTATATACGAAACTTTGGGCCTAAACCGGATACAAATCGTTGCAAAGACTTACGGAAAGCTTGAAAATCGTTTACAGAACGTATGTCGGGAGCAAACAAGACCAACATTTGATGCACATATAAGACAAACATCGACGCCTATAGTTATGTGCAACTAAAGGACAATGAAAGTGGCATAAAAATCTAGTTGGATATCTATGATTAGTTGGATTAGAAATTAACTTGATGACCGGAGTTACCAATAACAATGAATTAATAGATTTATATACAAAAGTGCACACACGAGAGAAGTACAATTGGTATATAGTAGTTATTCCCAATATGATAAAATATGCTAGCACTGACTCATATTTCGGTAATCTATAATAAGTTCTCAGAAACCATTTCTGAAGCTTCATGACTCTAGAAAGATTACATAAGTAGACGATCCCCTAAATAACACACTAAAACATAACCACGAATGAATCCAAGCGAAATATAATTGCAACAATATATTATTTGGCAAATATGACAGCCGTGATATGACACCCTGTCTTCTGTTCAGTTTTGATATTAATACATCTATCTGTTGGTCCCAGTGGAGGTCTCGAGCAATCATTATACCGTTGAAAGCAAATTCCCATCATAATATACAGGGTGTAAATTTTAAGTTGACAAAGCAGAATAACTCGAAAAATAAGCTTCACACGAAAAAATGCGTAGAATCCAAAGTTGATTATTTTCGAGGGGGCATCTGCTGGTGCTAAAATTAGCCCACCCCCCCCGGCCCCTGGGGGTGGGGCGGGGGGCAACTTTAAAATTTCAAATGGGAACCCCTATTTTTTATTGCAGATTCAGGTCCTACATAAAAAACTACGTACATTTTGTCTGAAACATTTTTTTTATTTTTGGTAGATGGCGCTGTAATTCAAGAAAATCCATTTTCTCATTTTTGCGTGGAAATAACTAATTTATTATTCATTTCGATTCCTACATTGTTTTAACTACAATGTAATTTGAAGACATTTCGTCAACAAACAAATAACGTAAACATTGGCATTTTTTTCAGAATGTTTACATTTTAAATTCTGATCTTTAGAAGAAAAGATTGTAATTTTTCAACTGTTTTTGTGAGTGTACAACGCCGTATTGCTTTTGAATTTACATTATGAATTATCTTTCTGTGGAAGAAAAAATTGAGATGGTGTACATTTATGGAGAAAGTGGGAGAAATTTTGATAATGCAGTCGCGCTTTATGCTCAGCGTTTTCCTGGCCAAACGCGATCACGGTCTTCTTTTGTTCGAGTTATTAAACAATTTACTGCGGAAGGTAGTGTGAACCAGAAAAAAAGAACCCGTGCAGCTACTGTTTGTGGAGAAAACAATCAAGTGTCAGTCCTAGCTGCTGTGGCTCATAATCCACATGCGAGCACAAGAGAAATATCAAGGCAATCAGGAATTTCACATATGAGTGTTTGGAAAATGCTGAAGCTCCACAAATTTCATCCATATCATGTATCTATGCATCAGGAACTACATGGCAATGACCACCAAAACCGTCTAACGTTTTGTCACTGGGCACTTCAGCAGATGCAAACAAACCAACATTTTTTTGCACGAGTTCTTTTCTCCGATGAGTCAACATTCACAAACCACGGGGAAGTTAATCGACATAACATGCATTACTGGAGTGAACAGAACCCACACTGGATTCGAGAAGTCAACCATCAGCGACCTTGGTCAATTAATGTTTGGTGTGGGATAATTGGCGATAAACTTATCGGTCCATATTTTATAGACGGTAATTTGAATGGCAACAAATATCGTAACCTACTTGAAAATGAACTACCAGATCTACTTGAAGACCTGAGTATTGAACTTCGACAACACATGTGGTTTCAACATGATGGTTGTCCAGCGCATTATTCATTAGTAGCGCGCGAAGTACTACATCGACTTTACCATGGTCGCTGGATCGGCAGGGAAGGTCCTGTGAATTGGCCAGCCAGATCGCCTGACCTTACATCGCCAGATTTTTTCTTATGGGGTTACCTCAAAGATATCGTTTATAAGGAAACGCCAACCACTCGCGAAAACATGATTCAAAGAATAAGAGATGCTTGCGCTGCAATTACACCAGACATGTTATCAAGATGTGTTCAGGAATTTACAAAACGAGTCAATAAATGCATCGAAGTTGGAGGTCATCAATTTGAACATTTAATTTCATAAAACGGCGAGATGCAAGGGATTTAAGGACAACAAGCAGGCCGAAAGTGAGAGGCGAGGGGACTCACTGGAAATACAAGCACCTCGAAATTCATTTACTTGCAAGTATTTGCAAATAAGAAAAAATAAAACGAAAACAATCGGTCCTTTTAAGGACCACCAAATCTTAAACGGGAATAACTTCATCTTTACACAGTCTTTTACTTTTTTACTCTGTTAGTTAATGAGTTCACTCGTTAGTACGTAGGATGTTCGGTTAGTTAGTTAGCTAATCAGTTGATTTGTTTGATAATTATAAAGTTGTGTGGCCTCATGACCACGAAACAAAACAAAATTATCCTAATCCGCGGCAAAAAATAATAAAATAATAACTTTGCGGCAAAATTTACGAAGTAAATAAGTATTTTTTATTTCTCCGTAACCATTTCCACGCAAAAATGAGAAAATGGATTTTCTTGAATTACAGCGCCATCTACCAAAAATAAAAAAAAATGTTTCAGACAAAATGTACGTAGTTTTTTATGTAGGACCTGAATCTGCAATAAAAAATAGGGGTTCCCATTTGAAATTTTAAAGTTGCCCCCCGCCCCACCCCCAGGGGCCGGGGGGGGTGGGCTAATTTTAGCACCAGCAGATGCCCCCTCGAAAATAATCAACTTTGGATTATACGCATTTTTTCGTGTGAAGCTTATTTTTCGAGTTATTCTGCTTTGTCAACTTAAAATTTACACCCTGTAGAAGTAAAATATTAGGTACTCCTCGTTTATTTCGTTAGTAAGAAATGCCATAGATTTCGTTTTATCAACGTTCACTGTCATTTGGTTGTAGTTGGCCGAAGCCTTCAGAGCGTCGAGCGCTTCGTTAAGAACAAATATAAGATGGTGCACTTCACTGGTCGCCGCAAAAAAGTAACATCATCGGCGTAAAGAATGACCTTTAGAGGTGAATAAGACAATGCTAAATTAGGAAGATCGTAAATGAACAGGCAAAACAAAAGGGGGGAGAGTATCGAGCCCTGTAGTGCGCCAAACTTACGTGAAATGGTGTCTGAGAAAATCCCTGACAGTGATAGAAAATAAGCCAGATTAGTAAGAAAATCATTTAACCAGGACAATGACGGTCCGCGTATTCCTGGAAATGATACTTGAGTGAAATTCTGGACAAATTGGCCTCTTGCGAGTAGACAGTGTACGTGAAATAAAAAACCAATTTGAGTGTTAATATGATAACACACTGTAGAAATAAGTCTGGACCGAAGACATTACTTAGGTAAGAAGAAGAATTAATCTTAAATAGTCAGCAAATGTTAATTTTTTTCTTATTCTATTATTACATCTAGTGTTGAATATATGAAGTGCTACTTTCGAGTCATTTACTGTTCGCCGGTATCACACGAGTCCCTACGCAAGCAACACAATGCGATAAATTTGGCGCCAACTTGCACGCTGCTGCTCGCGCCTCATTGCACATGAAATTGCTTGTTTCATTTTTTATCGAAGTGCATGCAGTTTGTTTTGCGACTCAGCTTTCCGTCGTGGTTTCTGTCACTCCTATTCCCTTGCGCAAAGTCTCAGCGTTACTTTCGTCGAGAGTCGTCTCGTGATGTCGGGCCTCACACAACTTCTCAAAGTCTTTCCGTTTTCATTCCGTCTCTGATTTCTTCATTTTTACGTTTGCATTCTTCTCACTCATACCCGAACCATAATCCAGCTCAGCTTCGTATTCAGTGTCTTTATTCATAACACTTATCTTCCTTGCTCTATTGTTCCTCTCGAACTCATTTTTTTTCGATCTCTTTTTACCTCCTTCCCAGTTGATTTCCAATTCATATCTGACTTCTCATTTTCTTCTCTCCACCTTCCTTCTTTTTTTTTCCTGTCTTCCGATCATGGCATCGCCCGCTCTTCTCCGTTCTTCGCGGACGTGACTTCTCTGTAAGACACTCTTATCTTTTCAACATCTTTTTCTTTCCTTTCTCGTAATACGTAAATTCTCGTTTCGATCTTTATAAACATACTGCCCCTTTTCTGTTTAATGTTGCTAATAGTTATCTTTTTCGTTTTTTTTTATTACTAGCGGAACCGGCAATGCTTCTCTATTGATAAGTCTATAAATATTAAATAACATGTCCTGACTAACTGATTGATTCATCATCGCCGAGCCGAAACCGCTAAAGCTTTTAATGAGTAATTTAGTCTGTAGTTTTTTTATAATGTAGAGATTTTTATCGCTAAGAAAGGTTTTTACGAAATCCAACCCTAAAGAAGTAAAATAAGAGATGTAAATTTGTATGAAAATCCGTCATTTTTTAAAATTATATCAATCATTAAATCCAAAAAAATTGATATTTGGTACTTTGGTAAGAAATTAAGAAATACGCGTATCATGATTTTTGGAAATTTACTCCTTTACGGGGTATAATCTAATTAGCTTAGCTAATCGCTTAATGATGATTGTAACAAAATTACTTTCTTTAGCAGATAATTTTTATTTTAATATCAAGAGATGCTGCTATCAAATTATTTCCATAACTCTGCTATGCCAACGGGTACATACTGTGAGGGCATACGCTGGTGGATGGCCGCTCCAAATAAAAAAAATAATTGTTCTGCCTAATCTACAGATTGCAAAGACTTTTTTCGTTAATAAAATGTAATAACCATTCACATTTAAAAGTAAAAACATATACCAGAATATCTATATACCGGGTGAGTATAAATAAAAGTTCCCCAATTTTACGCGGGCTGCATACTGCGTTATTGTACGGTTAGTGACGAAACTTTGTGTACAGGCTACGCAGAACACGGGGAAAGAATTCCACCTAAAAATTTATTTGTGCATACGGTTTCCATCAGGGGAAAAGTGATGCTGCAAGATCTTACGCAGACCGTAGTAATGCACTACTGAAATGCAGTCAGAGGAATTGTTGAATATGCGTGGATGGCATGCTGGAATTGCAGGGCAGCATACTCAACAGTAGCACGTATGTCTCCCGTGATATGTCTGCACATGAAGAATGATGTTGGCTTTCACTTCAGGCAAGTTCCGTACGCCTCCGTGATAACGCCATCCTTCAGGGTGCCTTGCAGCCAGAAGTCACATTGATTACTGTCTGGTGAAGAGGCTAGCCACGCATCTGAAAAATATCTCGACAGAACACATTTATTGCTGAACTGGGTACGAAGAATTTCCTTTACTGTGCGACCCCAATCAACACCACCTAGACAGAAGGCCCGAGGACAGAAACATCATACATTCTTACATCACACAAAAGCGGCTATTGTTAATCGTATTTCTACCGATAATAAGCTCTAAATTTAGCCGTTTGATGATGATGTAACAATGTATGACATTTCTGTGCGCAGGCCTTCTGTCTAGGTGGTGTTGCCCCAATGCGTTGCTGAACTAACTTGCATGATAACTGTTGTCTCTAAATACCCACGTTTATGAATGTATTGGTGATTGTTGAATTGGTTTTTCACCGATTCTTCAGCGCCGAACCGAAACCGCTAAAGTTATTTATATAAAATTTTGACAATAGGGTGTTTTTGTAATGTAAGCACCGATTATGGAAGGATTTTAAGAATTTCATCCTTTAAGGGGGTAAATTAGAGTTATAAATTTGTAATCCATATATAAACCGAATCTATATAAAACAGTATATGCAGTGTGTAACAAAAAAACTGGGACAGGGAATATCTGGAGATATACAGTGGCGGCCAAAATAGTTGGAACGATAGCATAAGTTCTACTTGAAAAGTTATAACTGGAAATGCTTTATATAAAAGGTGTCCTAAAATATTCATCAGTTAGAATCCTTTGTTTTTTACAAGCTGAAAAAAAAATTCCAAAAATTGAATATTTAGCATGTAAAATTCATCCTTTTCGTACCCCTACTACAATTAAACGTGGACAAAATGTTTGGAACACTTACCAAAACAACAACATATAACAAAATGTTTGTTGGTAAAGTACACTGTTTAGTTCAGAATCATCGCTACTTCGTGGGATAGACATTCGACCGTATAACAGCAGTACATCTACGCGGCATAGACCGTATTTGTGCCTGGAATCTTTGTAATGAAATGGAATTCCATGCTGCTTCGATTGTTGCCATTAACTCCAAGTTATTCTTCGATTTTTTGGCTTTAATCTCCTTATCAATGTCATTCCACAAGTTCTCAGTTAGATTCAGATCAAGTCTTTGAGCTGGCCAGTCCAATTTTTTGATGAGGTGGTAGTTAAATCATTAAGTGACCACACGGGCTGTCTGTTTTGGGTCGTTGTTCTGCTGGAAACCCTTTAAAGCGGCAATTGTCATCAGCATAGGACAGCATTAGTAGTTAAAGATATCTCTGTAGACAAAGCGATCCATTATCCCGTTGATTTGGTGAATTAGGCCGATTCCTCCATCAGAAAAAAAATGCCCAAACCATCACTGATCCACCACTTCTCTTGACAGTGGGAACCAAACACTTTGGGTTGAATTTTTGACCATTTGGTCTTACTTGCTTCATACCGTCTGAACCAAATCCCAAAAATTTAGATTCATTACTCCATAAGATGAGGGACCACCGTGATGGCGTAAGTTTCAGGTACTTCTTTGCGAACACAAGACGAGCACTGCGTTTTCGAGCAGCACATCGTTCAAATAAGCCGTATCCGTTCAGATGCCATCGAACTCTTAGGACATTGACATTCGCGTTGTTTTCATTCATAAGGTCAAGTTGAATGTCCCGGGTAGTGATGAATGGATCACTCTAACTCAGGCGTCGTACCTTCTTGTCCGGCCGGGCTGATGTCTTCCGTGGGCGACTACTGCTTTTTGAGGTATCCACGATGCCTATCTGACAGAATCTCTTTACAATTAGGGAACAAGTGCTCTTACTGATAGAGAAGATGCTTGAAATCTGTGAAAATGATTGTCCTTCACAATGCAGTTTGAGAATGCCCTGACGCACAGCATATTGTAAATGACAATTCTTACCTATGATTATTTTTTGGTTTTGGCTGTTGGATTGGATTACTAATGATTTCCAGGCATTTAAATACCCTAGAATCAATGCGACATGCAAATTATTTAGGGTTCCAACCATTTTGTCTAAGTACAATTGGAGGGGGGTACGAAAAAGTTGGTTGTTACATGCTAATTATTCAAATTTTAAAATTATTTCTTTCCAGTCTGTAAAAACAAAGGGTGCTAATTGATGAATATTGCAAAACACCTCGTATATATAAAATTTGTCGGTTATATCTTTTCGAGTAAAAATTATGCTATCGTTCCAACTATTTTGGCCGCCACTTTACACATCGTATCGTAGAAACCAAAAAAAATGCGTGTTTAATATTTTTAAACAGATGATAGCAATTCCGACCACTGATACTAATTCTGACCCCCAACCCCCACCAGTTGAGAGCGGGGGAGGGGGGAAAACATTGACATACATAAAAGCTTCCGTATTTTCAATGATATTTTCGATTGTACCCAACATTTGAGAAATATTTAATTCCTGGTATGTTTTCAATTGATCCAACCGTTTGAGAGATAGGGTCATTGAAAGGGAGGAACATTTAAAGTTTCGAATCTAAATTTTTAGATGAACACAAAGAGAGGGTGGTCTTAGAGTCATTGCTGTTCTATATTATCGCTGTCTTTAGAAATCCAAAGTCAGACTTTCAAAAGTCCAAAATTTTTAATACACAGTAAATATAGTGGTTTCTAATTAATATTTGAAAGTTGCCTTTTCCCCATCCTCAGGGGGTAGAGGTGGGGAGGGGGTAGAGTTTGGTATCATTACTAAGTTTTTTGGAAAATATTAAATACGTGTCATTACTTTTATCAATCGGATATGTATTCCTCCAGATATTGCACTGGCCCGATAATTTTGTTAAACCCTGTATTTGAAATAGACTTGGTTTATGTTTGTTTCCTTGCGTTTGCGAACAGTTACCCGGTTCTGTTTGCTTGAACAATCAGTTGGGCGTGTTTGTATGTTTGAGTCAACAATGGTTAATGAATTATTGATCTAAGGAGTTTAAATGAATAATTTAAATTTAAATGAGTTCAGTCTCCTTATAATGAGGAAAATCGTGAATTAATAAAAACCAAAAAATCAATAATAAATAAAATCACCAATCTTAAAGAAACTTGTGAGATGGAAGAAAATTCAAAGGATGTAGTCTATTGAAGATGTTGTTAATAGTAGAAATAAACCCAGTCTATTGAGGATGTAGATGAAGTCTTGTGCAGATAATGTTGATAGAAATATAATTTATCAAATACTATGTAAAAATTGTGAACATATCTACACAGGTCAAACTAAACGACAATTAGAAATAAGATTAAATGACCATGAAAGAGCACTTCGCCACAAAGACAAAAACAACCATTTAGTAAATCATTGTATCAAACAAAACCACACACCAGATTGGAATAACACAAAAAACATTGGAAAAGAAGAAAATTATAAAAAAAGATTAATAAAGAAACAATAAATATCATTACAAATAACAAAAATTTAGCCAAACCATCAATAGAGATAAACAATAAATAGACACTACTTTTAAACAACAATCACCCTAATATACAATAGCCAACAATCATAACCAACAATTACAACCAACTTAACTTCATCACCTTTATATCAATTGTTAAATTCTTATTTCAACTGTTTTCAACATTCAAAAATATTTAATCAAACTGATGATGAGAAAAGTTCTCGAAAACGTTTTTTTATATAAAATTTTATCCCAAATATTTTGATCACCCTCTTCAAAATTTCATCTGTACTTCAAGATTGTCGTTTTACCCTATCAACATTATCTGCACAAGACTTCATCTACATCCTCAATAGACTGGGTTTATTTCTACTATCAACAACATCTTCAATAGACTACATCCTTTGATTTTTCTTCCATCCCACAAGTTTCTTCAAGATTGGTGACTTTATTTATTATTTTTTTTTGTTTTTATTAATTCACGACTTTTCCCATTATAAGGAGACTGAACACATTAAAATTAAAATTAAAATGGTTGATGAAATTAATGCTTCCTCCAAAAAGTCACCTAAATACCTTTTTTCCTATGGTGCTTCCCATAATAATTAATGTTTTAAGAGGGATAATTATAAAAATTATGAAATAAATGTATCTATATAAACAAAGGCCATGTTCGTAAGTGTGTGCCCTATAGACTCAAAAACTATCCGACTGATTTCGCTGAATATTTCACGGTTTGTTCTTAATAATGCCGGGGGTGTTTAGAGAGTGATAAGAATAAAATCATATAAAGAGTACTTATGATGAAAGAAAATTGGTACTTTGATAAAAAATTAAGAAAGACGGGTTTCATGATTTTTTAAGGGTAATGTTTGATGGGGTAATCTAATTAGCTCCAGGTGTTTCGGCTGAGTGATGATTCTTTCTGTAGCAGAAAATTTATTTTTAAGACCGATAGAGAGCACAAACCCGAACGTGCACACATGGTGAGGGAACACTGCTGGCGGTTCTTCCTTATGTATAAAAATTGTTCTTCATAATCTTCAGATAGCAAAGACATTTTTTATAATTTAGAATGTAATGTCCATTCACTGACACCATGACACACACACACACACACACACACACACACACACACACACACACACATAAATATTGACTTTTATTTATATAGATGTAATTATTTAATAATTTTTATAATTATCCTTCTTAAAACATCAATCATTTAGGCAACACCGTAGCAGCCGAAAAAGATTATCATTCGACTTTTCGGTGCAAGCATTAACTTCATCAACCATTGTTGATGCAAAATACAAACACGACCAACCGATTGTTGATACCAACAGAACCGGGTGATTGTACGCAAATGTAACCAAACGAACATAAACCAAGTCGGGTGTACAAAAAGATCAGGACAGTGTCATATCTGCGGAAATACACATCCAATCGAAAACAGAAAAAATATTTATTTGATATTTTCCAAAGAGCTATCCAATTATACCAAACTCTTGCTTCTGAAATGCGGAGATAAAAGTTCTGATGTAAGATGCCTGAAGACTCGCATCATCTCTTTTGCTCTGGATCTCTGTGTAAGGTGTGGAATGCAGAAAGCTCTCGAAGCGTCCTTCACTGGCATCGTCGGCGTTGAGCGGGTTGGAGTCCTCAAACGTCCGCAGGTGTTTGGTGTCGGGCGAGTTCGGAGGTTTCTCCTGGCTCCAGGGCGTTGTTTCCTGAAAACCAACTCATTTCAATTGTCTCGGCCAAAATTTAAATTAAAAAATAGAAGAAATAGTAATTGGATGGAATAATGGTGTATCCCCAAAATATTTTTATGTTTAAATGTTTAATAATGTTTGATACTGAAATTTTTATAAAAAAATACAATGAATAAAAAAATGATATGTGCATGCAATTTTCTACTAGTTATAATTTCATATAAATATATTCGCGTGCAATGTCAGTATTGTGTCGAGAAGGGCGGGGGGGTCCGAGCTAACACGTAACTCTTAAATAAATAAATAAAACGAGCAAATTCAAAACAGTAATAGCAAATTAATAGCTAAGCACCCGCCATCCCGTCTTGTCATCTGTAGTGAACAAGTTGGTGATGTTTACTTATTATTAAGCTATAAAGTAGATAGGCTAACCTAGGGTCTAACAAATGAATCAACTCAAAAAAAAATATGAAATTGAAAAGATTTATTATTTATCATAAGTGTGTTTCGATTGTTTGTATATTGGCTGTAATAAATTTTAAACATCGTTATGCCTTTATTCAAATTATCATTCGTGCAAGGAAAAAACTTTTTATTTTAGAGAATATTTCCTTTTCATTTATTTCTCTCTTTGAGGAAGTTAGATTCTCCTTTCAACGCTAATCCGGGAACAATAGTCAAGACTGCTTCCATTTACAAGGAAAAAGGGGTCGAACTGGTTTTGTTTTGCTTTTTTTTGATTATCTAGATCACCACCTTAACACGTTTATCAAAGGAATATCGGGTACAATTCAAAAATATTTTTCTAAAACTGTTTCCTACAAAATAATTAATTAAATCTAGAGGAGTGAGGATTTCTTCATTTAATTTCTATCTAGAGCATAAAATCATCATT
Source organism: Rhysida immarginata (assembly GCA_023313115.1). Taxonomy (NCBI): domain Eukaryota; kingdom Metazoa; phylum Arthropoda; class Chilopoda; order Scolopendromorpha; family Scolopendridae; genus Rhysida; species Rhysida immarginata. The sequence goes on from JAHWFO010055995.1 coordinate 15,303, forward strand.
TTGGTCTAATAATCGGAAAATTTCTTAAAGAATTGAAAGAAAAATTAAACTTTAGTTGTATATGGTCTCAATAGATGGCGTTACCTTCTGAGGCTCTCCTCGTTCGAAACTTCTATTACGTTCTCCTGCTCGGACCAGCCGAAAACAAAACAACGTATTATTCATACACTGCTACAAGGAATATTACCATTACTACTATATTATACTATAAAGAATGAAGTGTTTGATTAGTGCGAATACTTCTTAATAATGAGAAATGAGTGCTTGTATAACGATAAGACCAATCTCACGCCATGTGGCGAATGGAAAACAAAGACTTTGAAATGAATCTGTCAGCGATGTGCGCTTTGACCTACGCTATTATGTACGGCGACCAGATTTTTATAGGGGCAACCTGGGACGCGCGGGGGGTGGGGTATCTCAAACGTTCAAAAATGAACTCAAATACGTATATGCGGAATAAAATCCAGTTGTGGACAAGAGGTTGTCGTCTTATGATTATGATTAAAAAATTACGGTTTAAAAAACACGTGGCGTTCCTTACACAAAACAACTACAGCTATAAATCCCTTCCTCTCCTTAATCCCTATCCCTACTGGCATGACGTCATAGCTTAAGATGTGACGTAGCGCCTTGGCCTTCTTTCAGGGGGTGTTGGTATTAGGTACTGATAAGGAGTGATGTGATGTCATGCTGGGCAGTGTGACTTGGAAACAGAATGGAATGGGGCTTTAGTCGGAAGAAAAGCATGCAGTTCTTCGGAAAACGTCCCAACCCGGGACATTTCCTGACCTTTCGGGGACGCCGGGACGGGTGATGCGAAAATAGGGACTGTCCCGGGTAAAGCGGGACGTCTGGTCACCGTATATTATGGCAATGGCTGAAATAATTTATACTGCTCGTTCTGGACCGGATTGTCTTGCTTTTCTTCAATGATTCCATTTGGATAAAGTGCTTCAAGGGAGGACGGCTTTTTCATACAAGTAAATCGCTGTAATACCACGGAGTCACATGGCTGGTGTAGGCACCACCTCGCTTTGTGATCGACGGGCCAGGCTTACATGGAATTGTGGTGGCAATGACAATTGATGCACCGCTACAAAATGTTTCTTCTATTCAAAATATCAACACATTCTGATGTCCAGGCGTCCAGGTAGGCTAATATTTAATTACTACTATTTAATTTCTTATTAACTAGTCAAAAAAAATATTACTATTCCAATACTAAAGTGGTCTCTTTGATCTTTTTTAGGAAAAGAAAATACAACTCTGTTTCAAGTATAGCTGTGCATGCTATGAACTAACAATAAAGCTTATAATTTAACATTAAAATGGGTTAAAACTCCTCAACTTGCTTTACAAAGAATTTAAACTCCTAAATATCACATGAGAGATCTTTAGCTCTTTACAGGTGACTTCTACAATTTACTTATGGATAATCAAAGTAATGGGGTCACTAAGGATACATATGAATGATTTCAAATGATATCGAATAATTAATAATCTAAACAATTATTAAGTAGGTGACCTTACGGTTGAAAAGAAATGTTAATCATGATATATCTGATAATATTTCACTACAGATTTATAGCAATCGGTTCCTCTATCGTTCTTAAAAATATCTATGCATAATTTAACATAACCATTAGAGTAATTATAAATACCAATAGACAATAGAATTCGAGAACTGGGGTAGGGTAGCGAAGCCTACCTCCGAGCTATGGAATTCAACGTCATTAACTCAAGGCAGCTGATACGGGGTTAGCTTTCTCTCGCTCTCCATTACTCTAACGAGGGTTGAAGAGGGGGGGTGCGAAGTCTCGCGAACCCTTTACAATGGCTTCTGGTCCGCTCCCGTTGGTGCACTCTAGGAGGGACTTTCGCACTCGGTGTCTTTAGGGCGCTCCAATATGCTTAAGCCCAATTTCTTTATTAAGATAGTATACTAAGGTCTTAAAATTACATTTCTACATATATGAATTAATGTTCTTCACTCGGAAAAACGGACTGTCTTGTTTCCCAGCTTCTGTGCAGTTACTCGATTCTATGAGTCCTAAAATTCGAGGATTACCCCTTCGACTTAATACCGATACCTAATTCTAGAATTGTCTGTAATTCTTATAAATTATGTCAAGTTAGTAAATAATCATTGTCCAATGATAACGACGCGTAGCGCTCGTATGAGTAACAAACTAAGTGTCAAAATAGTCTGAAATATCGTTAATCAGTGGCTTCTCTGGGATGACCATAATAATCGCATCGAACATGAATGAATGCCTCCACAAGTGTCACATAACATATCGCTACCTCCCTGATACTGCCCATAAATCACATGTAAAGTGCAAGAAAAGAAAAATTGGTTTTTCCGACTTGTACAGCCAAATTCTCACCGTTAGTACAAACAGAATTTTAAGTGGAGGACGGCTTTTTTAAAATATTCATTAAAAATGATAAAACGGGAGCATAAATTAAACATGGAGAATCCCCCTCCGATTAGCTATACTGACCAAAGTTAACTAGTTATGATATTAAGATTAAAAAACTGTTAATTAAATTATTGACTTATTATCTTTAATTACTAAGAAACCCTTCTTGCAAAAAATATCTCTTTTAAACTGTGTGACCAACAAAAATTAGAAAATCTGAATACAAACTAACCAATTGAATACATTGTTTTATTACAGGATTTTTGTTTGTTATTTTTTTTTTCAGTTTGATCCAGTCTTTTTTAATGTTTCCCAAGAGAAACTTAGGCTAGTGATAAAAATTTGTATGATGACATATGACGTTGACTAGTGGAAAAACAACAGGATTGGATTCACAGTGAGTAGACAAGCCACATGAGTGCCGCTGGAAGATTGACTAAGTCAGCACAAGAAGTGCTGGCCCAAGCGATCACAAACTCATATAAAAAAGGAAGAATCCGCAATCATATTCATTGGAATTAAAAAAAAGTTTAAAAAGGAATCAAAGAAATCAAAATAAAGCCTTTCACAGAAACGGGGTCATGCAAAAATCTAAGTTGACAGAACTGCGTCATGGTAGAAAGTTCATAAGATGATATCAGAGGTTAAGTCCAACTGTCAATTTTTTTTTTCAGGCTTCAGAAGAGAGTATAAAAGACACAAGAAAACGCAAAGATGCTGTTGCAATATAGTGTTGTGGCATCGACAGGCATAATATATATCACCTTAAAAATAAAAAAAATAAAAGAAAAGTATATGCAGAAATCAAATTAAATTGGCATAGGAAGAAAATTCAATAGAAAAAGAGAAAATTAAGCGCAACTCACCTAATCAAACACTATTCACAAACGATTATGACTGAACAACACAACAAGTAGGTTAAGCTCTAACAAAATGATAAGAACAAATACTAGGACAGAAACCTGACATCCATACACAACGACTAACAAACGGTTTAAGGGAGCAATCATCCGGGAGTAAACGTATAACATGATGAGCAGCGCTGAAAAAAAATTATAAACTGAAAAAGAAAACAAATAAATCAACAAAAGTAATATAGAGAAAAAAATCTTGAATTCAGGTAAAACAGAGAAACTCTTAATTGTGGTTGAACGAAATCGGCCAGACGAGCATCCAGTTACGATGGTAATGTAAAGAAAAGGAGTCTACTCACTGTGAGGGGAAAGAACGACTAGATTTATGGCGTTAGTATTGTTCATCTTGAGAGGTTAACCATCGCGAAAATAATCAACCGTCGATGAATATCGCTCCAGTTTGGAGTGTAAAAAGTAAACAGACTAAAGGAATTTGCAATGGCAGCGTAGCTTGGAACAATGACAATTCTCAGAAGCTAGCGTCGACATCGAATCATTTTTAGCGTGGCTAGGGGAATCAACCGACTCTGGAATTTTGCTATGTTGCATTGTAAGGGAAACTTGTATAACAAAATGATAGTCGGGACAACCTCCATTCTATACAACCGCTGAAATTAAACTGCTTCCAATTTTTTTTTTTTTTTACAAAAGAACTTAACTTCACGAGGTATCCAGGAACGCGCGCATGCAAGTTTAAACCAAACACGCGAAAAAAATGTAAATGAGCGAAGGCTCTAAAAGAAAAACCCTCAATTTAAAAGTGTCATTAGGACAATAAAAACGTTAAAGCGAAATAAAAAAATCTTCTAACAACAATGCGCGAAGCATTTTTCAAAATATCCGAAGAATTATTATTTTTCCTTACCCAAACAATTCAAAGTGATTATAATTCAACAAACTAATTCGCAATATTTTTCCAAACTAAAATTCTTCTCTTATTTTAATGGATTTTCTCATTTCACAATAACAAGCAAAATGATGCAAAGGTTTAGTCTCTTTACTGCTACAGTAAAATTAATTCTTAAAACGGACCTAGATACAAAAAAAAAGCTCGAGGAAAGTATGATATAATTTGATTTTTAAATCTACAACCCGATAGAATTATAAATATGTCCGCACCTGGACTGCAAGCACCAACCAACCTTCAACAGTGATTTTTACTAATGTAGATAAAATCTTGAGAGTCGTTTATCCCTCTTGGGATGTACCACTTCTCAAAAACCCACAGTCGCAAACACTACTAGGGGTATTACCTTTTTCACAATTATTACAACGGAAACAAACGGGCGATTCCGGTCTCTTGATAGCTATATTGTGGTCATCGTTTGTCGGGACTTTATGGTTTTGTTTTTCCTTTTTTTTTTTTTTTTGCTGCTTCCTCTTTTTTTTTTTTTGAATAATTTCCCATTCGGCACATTCGGTGAGCAAAGGTTCACGATATTTAATTCCCTCCAATGCACATCGGGCGGAAGAGGAATTTCCACATTGTTTCTAAATGCAGTTTAATGCTTCCTCAAATGCAGATACCAGTTGGATATGAGGCAGCGTAGAGTCTATGGCTCTCCTAGGCGCGATTGTACATAGTGAAGCATCTTTCACCAATGCAGTGGAAAATCTATTTTTCAGAAGGGTGGCTATCAGAAGATCTTAGAAGTTTTGATCTATAGTACCTAAAATGAAGAAGAAAAATGACAAAGAAAAAGTATATTATAATTCTTAAAAGTCCAAGAAACACTGAACGTCGAACATCAAAGATCTGTAGAAAAAAATTATTCAATTGGAAAAAAACGTGCTGTAACATGCAAGAAAGGAAAAATTGGTCTTTCGGACACGTGCAGCCAAATTCTCACCGCTAGTACAAACAGAGTTTTAAGTGGAGGATGGCTTTCTTAAAATATTCATTAAAAAAATGATAAAAGTGGAGCATAAATTAAAGCTGGATAATACCCACTGATTAGCTATACTGACAAAAGTTAACTACTTTAAGGATATTAAAATTAGGAAAAAACTGTTATTTAAATTATTGACTCGTTATTTTTAATTACTAAGAAAGCCTTCTTGCAAAAAATATCACTTTTAAACCTCGTGACCAAGAAAAATAAGAAAATCAGAATACAAACTATCCAATTGAATAAATTTTTTATTCCGGGATTTTTGTTTGTTAATATTATTTTTTCCAGTTTGAGCCATTCTTTTTTAATGTCTCCTAAGAGAAACTTAGGCCACTGATAAGGTATTTGTATGACGACATATGACGTTAACCAGTGGAGAAACAACGGGATCAGATCCACAGTGAATAGACAAGCCACATGAGTGCTGCTGGAAGATTGACAAAGTCAGGATGAGAACTGCTGGCCCAGGCGATCACAAACTTTTATGAAAAAAGAAGAAACCACAATAATATTCATTGGAATTAAAAAAGTTTAAAAGGAATCAAAGAAATCAAAATAAAGTCTTTCACTGAAACGGGGTCATGCAAAAATCTAAGTTGACAGAACTGTGTCACGGTAGAAAGTTCATAAGATGATATCAGAGGTTAAGTCCAATGTTCTTTTTTTTCTGGCTCTGAAAGTTAGTATAAAAGACACAAGAAAATGCATTGATACTGTCGCAATACAGTGTTGTGAGCAAACAAAAAAACGAAAGGCATAATACGAGACGAGAGTCCAGTTGAGATGGAAATGTACAGAAAAGGAGTCTACTCTGTGTGGGGAGAAAGAATGACTAGATTTATGGTAAGGCGTTAGTATTGTTCATCTTGAAAGGTTAACGACTGTGAAAATAATCAAACGACAATAAATATTGCTCCAGTTTGGAGTTTAAGAATAAACAGTCAGTCATAACAGACTAAAGTAAACTGCGATGGCAGTGTAGCTTGGAATAATGACAATTCTCAGAAGTTAGTGTCGACATTGAATCATTTTCGGCGTGGCTAGGGGAATCAACCGACTCTGGAAATTTGCTATGTTCCATTTTAAGGGAAACTTGTATAACAAAATGATAGTCAGGACAACCTCCATTCTCTACTACCGCCGAGATTAAACTGCTTTCATTTTTTTTTTTTTTTTACAAAAAAACTTGTTTTAACGAGGTATTCACGAACGGGCGCATGCAAGCTAAAGCAAACACGCGAAAAAAAATGTAAATGAGCGAATGCTCTAAAAGAAAAACCCTCAAATAAAAGTGTCATTATAACAATAAAAACGTAAAAGCAAAATAAAGAAATCTTCTAACAACAACGCGCGAAGTATTTTTCAAAATATCCGAAAAATTATTATTTTCCTTTACCCAAACAATTCAAAGTGATTATAATTCAACAAACTAATTCGCGATATTTTTCCAAAATAAAATTCTTCTGTTATTTTAATGGATTTTCTCATTTCACAATAACAAGCAAAAGGATGCAAAGGTGTAGTCTCTTTACTACTACAGTAATTAATTCTTAAAAGAGACAGAGTTACAAAAAAAAAGCTCGAGGAAAGGATGATTTAATTTGATGTTTAAATCTACAACCTGATAGAATTATAAATACGTCCACACTAGTTATGTTTCTGCTCGTTTTTAATGTGGAACGATATGATAGTAGTTTCGAAACCGACGTAAATTTTATTTCATATTCTCCCCAAACGTACAACGATATTACTCATAAGTGTTACAAGCCCATGTATAAGATTACCTTACCGGACCCCTAACAAATTATGAATTCAGTAAAAACTTTTTCCCAAAAAAAGTAACCTGGCCAGGTTTGCATGTAGACGTAAACTGTCACAAGAAGAGAATACATTAAGGAAACAGGGCTAAGTTCCATATCAGCTAAAAAATAAACGTTTCAAAAAAAGTTGTGTGTGCTCTTTTAATATTTTTACGAGGAGAGGGCCACAGTAACCTCCTCGAGAGAATAAAAAGATTAAATTAAAAGTAGGTTACGAACAACTATTTTCACGTAGGTTTTTATCAGAAGTCCATCAAAAATTACTTAGTTCATAAAGAGCTTCTGTTTATCTGGGTCAAAATTGTATTTAATACCGTATGACCGACATTTAGGAGGAGATTAGAAAACCAGAGAGCAGCCCGGTATCACAATAGCCTGAAAAAGGTAAATTAACCTGCATTAAAAAAGGAAAACAACGGTGTACAAAATAAAAGGCACGAAAGGAGGAGTATGCACGAAACACACACTATCTGTAGTAATGAGCAACATGAAAGTAACCTCAAGGAAGGCAAACGATAAATCTAATAATTTTCCGGATACTCAAAACTTGTTATTGTTACTTTCTAATTACGAGGCTCGTCCAGAAAGTAAGTTCCGTTCGGTAATAAAAACAAAACTACTACATATATATTCAAAATATTTTCTTTACCAGATTCTATGTACCTTTAACTATTTTTCCACATAGTTTCCAAGTTTATTTAAGCACTTGTCATAGCGCTCAATGTACTTCCCCATGATCATTTCGTAGAAGCTGCCGCCGGTGAAGAAAGTCACGCATTTTTCACTGTTCTTCGTCGCTGAAATGCATGCTGCCGATGAACTCCTTTAGCTGCCGAAACAGGTGGTAGTCGCTGGACGCGAGGTCCGGACTGTAAGGCGGGTGGTCAAGTTGTTCCCAACTAATCAGATTTTTTGTAAGTCCGGATTTGCGTGATATGACAGATTGATGAATAAATGAATAAACAACAGACTTTTATCGCAAAAAGTTAATGTTTCAATAAGCCTACGCGTTTCGCATTAACTGCATCATCAGGGTAGGAAAACAACTACAATTAGTCACAAACGAAGGCCTGTATTTATGGCCATACCCCTCAAATAGAAAACATTTTCCATTGGGGGGGTTTACAAGAAATACCAATTGCCCAACCCAAATAATTGAAGACACAAAGACATAAAGAAGAAACACGAGTTTATCAACAAGAACGGATTCTCCAAAATCGAAAAGGATCCTATCCCAAAATTTTCTTAAGGCAATAAGGTCAGTCAGAAGTTCCTTTTCATCTACTATTTATAAAGAGTGGGCCATATCAAAAGCCAATGGACAGCCCGTGCCACCTCGCATTAGGGCCTTGGTTAAAATCCATAAGGAAAGGAAACCTATCAGACCGGTGGTCAGTTGTGTGAATTCAACATTTTACTGCTTAGCTAAGAAAACGACACAGGTTATCAACACGGTTGCTCTAAGACTGAACCGATATGTTATTCAGAACAGTCGTCAACTTGCTACTCAGTTAAGTCATATACAACTGGAGGATCGTTTCATGTTTGTGTCGTTTGATGTAGTTAACTTATATACTAACATACCGTTCCTTGAGACGGTTGATATTATTGACAAAAGACTCGCTGCTAACAAGGTTGAAGAAGACGTTCGTAAAGATGTGAACAGTGTTCTGAATGTAATTCATAAACAGAACTACTTTCAATTCAATAGTGAGTTTTATTCGATGCCTACAGGAGTGCTCATGGGATCTCCCATCAGTGCGACGATGTCGGACCAATTATTTGGGTTGGGCAATAGGTATTTCTTGTAAACCCCCCCCCCAATGGAATATGTTTTCTATTGGAGGGGTATGGCCATAAATGCAGGCCTTCGTTTGTGACTAATTGTAGTCGTTTTCCTACCCTGATGATGCAGTTAATGCAAAGCGCGCAGGTTCATTAAAACATTAAATTTTTGCTATAAAAGTCTGTTGTTTATTCATTCTAGTATCCAGCAAAATAGACCATTATGCAACTATTAGACTGATGAAGCACTTTATATATTAAGATTTTACTGATTGCTTTTTATTCCATATAATTCTAACTGATGCTCTAAAAAATAAAATAAAAATTCAAACTTTACTTTTAATGTATTTAGGCATGCACAAATGTTATAATTTTTTAAGTTAACCTGCATTGCATAATAAATGTTTAAGTGCAAATTTCACTTTTAAGGTATTACTAAGTTCACATTTTGAGGGCATTGGTTAATATTGTTACTTAGTGAAACATGCGTCATTACTCTCTTTCTATTTTGGGTTTTTAGGCGGTTTTGTTAGTAAAGTAGGTAGGGCAACGAAATTGCAAGTTAGATGGGTTTGAAGCCTTCTCTATCGTCGTTTCATTTTTAGTTGATCGTAACCCAATTGTATAAACAGGTCGCTCAGTCAGTTACACATTCTTCCTAATTTCTATCTCCCACCAGGTGTGGGGTGCGAATAGTGAACCAACTCAAACAATGCCAACGTCCAGCTGTGATCTCTGAAGGTTACTTTAGCAACCACTCCTCTGCTTACTAAGAGGTGATAATGTAATGATAGACTCACTATTATCCATCTACTGTTGCAACTTTGGGGTCCTCTATCCAGCTAGTTGCAGTCGCATTCGTTATGGCTCTTGTTACTCTTTTCACTGAAATTTTGATTAATCAGATTTATCGTTTTTTTTAACATCAATTTACTGTTTGTTATTCTTTTGTTTTTGAACGCGTGAGTCTAATTGAAAAAAAATTGTCTTTCAAGGGGTCCTTTGTTAGCCAACATGTACAGAGTTGTTGGTGTTATGTGAATTTAAGCTAAAATTGTGTAAATAAAATTACAAATTTTCCATTTTCAACACTGTTGAGGTTTATACGTGCTTCTCGTTACTAATATATGGCTGAAATGATTTGCTGTGATCGTTAAAAATGCAGCATTTCTTGCTGTTTCAATTCGATAAGGTTAACCTTATCTTCAGCTCTCTCTCGCTCTCTCTTTCTTTCAAATTTCTTGCCCCTTAATCTTTTGTAAATGCAAATGCTATATGACTTCTTTTCATCTGGTATTTGTCAACGTATACAATTATACAATGTTTATGCTACAATTCCGTTTCTCTTTTGACACAAGTCACACGTATTTTTCTGTGTTGATTCCTCACCAGCAACAGGGCACGGTATGGGTGACGTAGGCAGAATTGACGTTCAAATATACGTCTTCGAATTAATGTTAGGGTTTTCACTGGTTCAAGCAAACACCCACACCTCTTGTTTTAAGTTTCTCGGGTTTTTATGATGCTTTCATTTACTCACAGTGTTGGTAAATGTTCAAATACGTTGATAACCATTTCTGTGTCCCGGCGATTGCATGTGTACTGAATTGTCTATACATTTCGACAGCCGCAGATTAACTGACATTGTTAAAAGGATGCTTTCCTGAAATTAATTGATCACAGTTGTTAATTCTTCGATTCAGCTATTCTTATTACTGTAAACCCATCTTGTTAAACCCATCTTCTTTGTTGTTGTTATTTCAACAGTAAACGTAAAGGTGTAAGCAATGGGTTCCTATTAACAAATTGTGCACATAACTCTTATCAACTACTTGGGTGCTGTGTACTGTACTTGGCATGAACAGAGTTGCAGATACCCTACTAACTGCGTTTTGCGGTAATCCGTGCTAAGAATAGTCGTGTCTTCTGGTTAGGGTATGTAAAATATGTTTTTTCATTAGTTTCTTGGGTTATTCGGCTAATTAAACTCGACCTGTTGGTAAATTTGTTGGTACATTGCGTCAGTTGACTACTGATAACCCTGAGCTGTTTAATGTGGTCATAGCAAACTTTATAAACACATTTTCTCACTACGTATGTTTTAATTTACTTTTACTCTGTGATTTCTGGGCTCTGATTGTTCAGTTTGTTGTTTGTATTTTAAATAATTTTATTCGCTCTCTCAATGTTTACTCTTATAAGGGCGTGCGGTAGGATAGTGTAATATCGGTATCATTCTATTAGTGCTATAAGTTAAAATGATACCTCGGCGTTTTTCCTGTTACTTGATTGTGTGCCCTACACAGTCCAGTGGGTAGAACATCAGCTTGTCATTCACCAGTTGAATGATGGTCTGAGGTGCATCGTAATCTCTCTATCGTGAGGTACATGCTTCTTTTATTATGACCATTACTTTTTTCCATTGTCAAACGCCAAATAGCGTAAATCAGCTTTTCTTTGATCTTTTCGCTGAAATGGCCTTGCTTTTAATAGAAGCAGTTTCTTGGCTTGGCATGTTCCCCTTTTTCCTTTAAGGCGTACACTGTAGGAGTACCAGGAGGGATTATGTCTATGTCTTCCATTCCATTATAAAAGAGCCACAACGCTATAAAAATGCTTACTCGGTTGGTCTCGCAGCACATACGTAAATTATCTACACCAGCAGTATGTCTTCTTGGCATCGTGTTCAGCATAAGCGCTGGAGGAGGCAATTATTGACAGGGTTTCAATTAGGTAGTTCCTGGAAAGGTTTTACTTAATTGTCGTCGTTAAATCTTTAGTGACACGTGAATCTCTTCGGTAGCTGCTGTGGCTGGATTCTACAGTCACAAGCCTGAAAGTGCCTACTTCAGAAAAGTAGAATCTCATGTTTGCGATGAATAAGTGCTCTGCTAAGTGTAGTGTTGTGTTGTGATCATTCTATCATACTAGTTCTTTTTGCACATCAGTGTACTTCAAATAATTAATGTCTCTTTATTATGATCGCTACAGTATATTACATTTTTCTTGTGAAGTGTAGTGTAGTTTTATGATAATCCTAGCATGTTAAGGCTCTTTACACATTTTTGTGTTACAAATATTAAGTATCTCGTTATTATTCTCGCTATGACGTAGCACATTGTTATCATGCTTCATTTAAACGAAGTATTGTGTTGTCCTCGAGCGTCACGAGACAAGCATTGCTCAACTATAGTGTTTATATTTTACTTAAGAGCATTTAAGGTACACGCAGTAAAGAGTTAAGTGTTTATTGCCTGTGTGGGGCTTCTTCAGTGAATCTTCGAGATTGTGTTACATAATTGCAGCGTGCTGAATTTACCATCTGTACAACTAGAAGTCAATGTCAAATCAGAGCAATTGTTTGATCGCGAATATTGATTTATGAATACTGCAACTGAACTTATCCACTTTCAGCATGGTGAATGTTCCCATTCAGCAAGAATGCATAATGTTTGAAGAAGTAGAACAGTAACTCATTTTTAATTTTTGCTGTGTCCACTGTCAACAAATAGAAATAAAGTTTATTTAATTCTTTATTTGAAATCCTAACTATCGTCTCTTTTCTAATTCATAACCACATGAAATGGAAACAATGAAGGTTAGATTGTTGCTAGCATCCAGTTGCTCAGGTTAATTTTTCGCTTCCAAGCTTTGTTATCTCGTTGGCCTTGAATAGGTTACCAATGACTAAATGACAGAAGTTTGTGAAAATATTTAGTAACAAGATTTATTAGTGAAATTCAATTATATAAGATATAGGTTGCAACTAAATCTGAATTTTAATAAATAAATCAAATAGATTAGTTAGGTATTTTTTCTACAAATGACCATTTTACAATATTTTTTTTTGTCGAGGCTTAACATCAATCCTATAATCTTTGCTGCAAAATTCGTGACGAGATGATATTGTTTGCTGTGGGTCGGCACTTGTAGTGTCATTAGCACAGACAAGTAGCAACATCCAGGTTTGACATGTAAAATAAAACATATAAAGATCATTTCTCAAATTATGAGTTTATTCAACGGTAAAGAAATTAGGGGAAAACATATACACGAAAGTAGAAAAAATAGTCATTCAGGAGATCCTCTCGTCATCACAGATGCATCATAACATCTGACCATACTTCATTCTGAGCAACCTTTCTACAAGCAGGCATCGCTTCATCATTCACTGCTGCCTTTGGGCCTCATCTATCTAAAGGGTTCACTGCTGGACAATGCTGCGAAGTATTGTCACTGACCATTCGAAACAGGATACCAACCGTTAACATAAGCATTCATTAATTATGCCCTGGTCCATTCAGGAAATCATGCAATAGGACTTAGGCTTCATATATTCATGATCAGGTAAGCCACTTTCCGGCTCCATATCTCACCCTGCAACATCATAATGATTTTTCTTACTTGGACGTTTTCATAATGATTTGCTTTACAAACCATCAATTGTATTTTACACTTGCATTATTTTTAACATGATAATGTTTTAGGGCTGGGCATCATTCTACATAAAACGTGATGAGGAAACCATCACCGAAAAGAGTTATGGAAACAGTTTGGCATTGTTGACGCCAATTGAAGCAAACACTGGAACTGAAAAGTCACCTGACCATTTTTACCTGAGCAACAATTTTTATTTAAATCTTTATTAAAGAGATACTATAAATATATTCAAATTCTGGTAACACATAGCCCCACTATTGCTACTCCGTGTCTTACCTAGCCAATTCGTGTTATTGCCTAATGTTTTGCTTTAAATATTTTGAATAAAGACTAATGAATCCTTGTATTTTGGAATAAATTATTTCCATTACAATAAATATATTTTGATACTCACTATTTAATACATAATTTCTTATTTTGAAACGTTTAGATATTTGGATGCTTTTTGAAGTCTTTATTCAATTTATAATGTATGCGCTTCTTGTATTCCTCTGTGCATTGAAATGCTTACATTTTTACTACAGATTCATTCCTCTCTATGGTTAAGAATAAACCACTAAGTAATGACATAACCAAGAACCGAAAGGCTAAACTAAATCATTCGCGGAACCATAATTTTCAACGGCCCTATTTTAACATTGAAAGATTCTAATGGAATATAATGTTAACATTAAACCCCGTACCTTTGAACCAATTTAGATTATCATTATTTTACGTTGTATTCATTCATTACATATCATTCCAAGTTGTTTGATATATAACATGTCACACCTTAGCATTGAAAGTTCCAATGAACCATAATGATTCCACTAAACTAAGTGCCTTTGAAACAATTTTGAGTATCATTTATTTTACGTTATATTTATTCATTACACTTCATTCCAGGTCACTTGACATATCACTTGCCCTATTGCAACACTAAAAGTTTCCAATGGACCATAATTATACGATTAAACCACGTAACTTTGAACCAATTAGGAATATCATAATTGTAAGTTGTATTTATTCATTACACATCATTCCAATGATATATTACATGCCATATTTTATGATTGAAAAATTTTTGAGGGTATCATTAGGTTACCATTAGAGCACGTGCAATTGTATCGATTACAACCATTTTCAAAATGGTTTATTCGCGGAACCATATTTTTCAATTGGTGAAAAAAGCAATTAATAACCACTTCTATTTCGTCATTACGATTTGTTTGATGTATTACTTACTTTATCTTACTATCCACAAGTTCGACCTTGACTGTTTCTAATTTTGACTGGTGAGGGCGCTGCTGTTGTCTGCCAATACACAGCTGCAAATTCCATTGCCAACTGCTGAGTTTTTTGGGAGTTTGTACAATTGTAGCAGTAGTAAGAAGTTTTGTAGCAGTATTGATCGTGCTGGACTAGTTTGAAATGCATTATACGGCTAGTTCAGAGAGAATATATTGTGTTAGCGATTGCCATGTTATTAATTGTCTTAAAATAATGATAATGTTGAGTAACAAATTTCTCAGTATTACTTGTGTTTTTGTTGCCATTAACATACAGAATTAAGTTTTATTTTAATTATTTACTTTCTTAGTAATGACTACTAACCCTAGTAATTATCAACATCCACTCTTAAGTTCATTCTGTAGCGTCAACTTCCTTTTCAACTTGGATTTTGATGGATTTTTAGCCTGCATCTCCCCTTTTATCCAGGAGACTAGCTGTTTGGGATAAAAGGATTATGGTGATAAAGACAAACACAAACATCCATGCCCTCAAAAAGATTCGAACCCACGACTTGCTGGTTGCGAGAGCAGCAAGACCTGCACCTCAACATTCTCGGCCACCGAGCCAGCCCATTTCAACTTACATCTATAAAAAATACATCTAATATTAATTAAAACTTACTTGTTTGTAATGGCGAAGATCGGTCGTAGAAAATTGGTCAGGGTTCAAACCCCAATTGTTCTCAAATACGAAAACGCCAGAATGAACAGAACTCACATGAAGAATCGCCAATACTGTCAAGGCAAAAAAAACCCGCCGATTTTCCATTTGCAGCTGTGTAAATGGCGGCACAACTGTGGCACCCTGCCGCGTAAAAACACATAACTGGTTGCCGAACTTTTGAATTGAAAATTACTAGGTAGGATCGTGAAGATATCATTTTACACGTGCTATAGAACCAATTCAGATACTAATTGTGACTGTAAATTTCATGAGCTATATTCATCGACAGATGAAAACAGATTTTCAAAATCTTTGATAGGCTTGGAGGTCTTATAGATACGAATGGACGGACAGATAGACAGACACGTTTCCCCACACATAATAATGTTCATTCCCCCAAAAAGCATTATAGGTGATGCAATAATCATTACGGATGAAGCAAAAGTTTTAATTTTTCGTCATATACAATACACTCTGTTTGTAATTTTCGATACTAGGAAAAGCTTGCGTGTGCCATGTTTGTGATCCTACTTTCGTTTGTGAGCACAGACGTGAGTAAGCAGAGGCACCTTAAACATAGACACTGTGTTTACTCGACATATCGAGAGACACGATACATGTGCTTATACAATTATATCGTATTTCACTTATTATAAGCCCTTATTCCGTATCGCCGATATTACATGATTCTGTAGACTCGTCCATTGATAAATACATACCTTATTTACTGTATAAAATATGTATTTCGTTTGTTGCACCTAAAAACATTATCATGATTCCATGTTTCTGACTACAGATTCAAAACTAAGTCACCAATTTTGTGCTAATAGTCTGTGAAAGGCCTGAGAATTTGAAACGCGGTTTGTGCAGCCGCTGTCTAAACATTCTTGAGGTCCTCATTATTAAGTACCGAAAGGTGCTTTATGCTACAGGGTGATTCAGTCTATTTCTGACCATTTCAGTACTATGATTTACTGACCCATTAATGTTTACAAACTTAGCATTTCAGTATGATATTTTAGGCAGTTCGGAATTTCTATTACCATGGAAAAGTCTTGATGATATGCTTAATGTGGCCACCACGAACGTTTTTAATGCTCGCAGCCGAATGGTAAAGTTGTTCATAACTCTATCCAGGATTTCTGTATCCACAAGGGTACAGCAGTCGACGATGCTTTGTCGCAGTTGGTCTAGGGTTCTTGCTGCTGTAGCCAACACACTGTCTTTAAGTTACCCTCAGAGATAAAAATCACATGGGTTTAGGTAAGGACTCGTGGGGGGCTAAACACCCCCGGAATCGATCTGGAAACCTGTTTGAAATGACACGATTTCCGAATTTCTGATTGAGAAAATCTAGCACTTCATTAGTGGTGTGAGGCCTTGCCCCATGCTGTTGAAACCATTGATGTCGAAGCGATATACGCCTCCTTCGCAGTTTGGGGATGAAGAAGGTTTCCAATATGTTAAGGTAAGCCTGTTACGTTACAGTGCCCTAAAAAAAGAACGGAGTAATGACGCCTCTTTTGGAAATCGCGCACCAAGCCACAACCTTTCGTGGATGAAGAGGTGACTTATGGATCTCATGAGGGTGCTGGGAACTCCAAAAACGAACATTGTGTTTTTTAACGTCACCTAACAGATGAAAGAAAGCCTCATCTGTCACCCACAGGTTATCAACAATGTCCTGATTGGCTTCCATTTCTGCTCCAAACTCCATCGCAAATTGTTGTCGCTTCCGTCTGCAAATTGTTAACTCCTGATAAACATGGATCTTATACGGGAACAGGTATAAATTCTTTCTCAAAATTCGCCACGTCGTGGTATACGACAGCTCTTTTTCAATGGATAGGCGAAGAACAGATTTTTTTGGTAGGGAAATCGACCAACCTTGTGAGAACATTTTCGACAACTTCGGCCGTTTAAACAAGAGCTTCGCTCTCAACTTTTTCTTGCCATTAACACATCCAGTGGCACGTAATTGCTTGACAAAATCCATGATTGCTTGCCTGCCTGGTGCGTCTTGACATTTATACTCCTCTGGAACTTTCTTTGCACGGTTACAGGTGATTGTCTCGAAATACTATTCGACAACCTTGCATTTCTGCTCTGTTGATAAAGCAGGCGCCATTTTTCAGCAATACGATTTTCATGCAGCGCCATTGCAACAATACAAACTCCAACTGTTTAGAATTTCGATATGAGGCTCATATTCTTTCAATTGCTTATCCCTAATTAACGTCATTCGAGTGAAATGATCAGAAGTTGACTGAATCACCCGGTATCAGTGTGGGGAAACGTCTCTGTCTGTTTGTCCGTCTGTCTGTCTCTACCTATAACTCCTCCGAGGCAATCAAAGATTTTCAAAATCTGTTTTCGTCAGTCCATGAATATGGTTCATTGCACGAACCAGTCAGAAATATTATCTAAATCGGTTCATTCGCACGTGCACAAATGTTACCTCTATTTTCCAGCCAAGCAAATTTCAATGGGAAGAATATTAAGTAATGAACAATCGTAATGACGAGATAGATGGGGTTATTCGTTACTATTTTCGGCAGTCGATAAATATGGTACATGGCACGAACCAATCACAAAATTATCTAAATACGTTCAATAGCACGTGCACAAATGGAAACTTCAAGACCCCACTAAAGCACTTTTCAATGGAAAGATATATTAGGTAATATATCAAACAAATCGTAATGACGAGATTGAAGCGGATATAACTTACCATTTTCGCCAATTAATAAATATCCTTCCGGGAATGAAAAATTTTGAAAATGGTTGAAATCGAAACAAAGGCACTTGCTCTAAAGGCACCCTTTTGACAAATGTTTTCACTGATAAATAATGGCATGTAATATATCGAACAACTTGGAATGATGTGCCATGAATGAATATAACATAAAAGTTATAGTCGAAATTGTTTTGCAAGGAACTTGCTTTCGTGGAACCATTATGGTTCATTGGCACTTCATTGGTACGATGTTTAATGGAATTTTTATGGTCCATTAGAAAATTACAAAGTTAAAATAGGGCGGTTTAAAAATATAGTTCCGCAAATGATTTAATTTAACCGTTCGGTACTTGGTTATGTCATTTCTTATTGGTTTATTATTGTGTTAATAAGATGAACCAATAAGAAGATATTATTTTATATAATGTCTATATTAAACCATTAAATCTTCATCATCAATACATTATCTTCTTTATTATAGAACTTTGATTAAGTACCGAAAGGTGTTTTAGGCTATCAATGTGGGGAAACGTGTCTGTCTTGCTATCTGTCTGTCTGTCCGTCTGTCTGTCTGTCCCTCTGTTTGTCTGTCTTTATCTCAAACTCCTCCAATGCTATGAAAGATTTTCAAAATCTGATTACGTCAAACGATGCATATGGTTTATAGCACAAACCAATTATGAATATTATCTAAATCGGTTCATTGGCACGTGCACAAATGGTACCTATATTTTCCCGCCAAGCAATTTTCAACAGGAAGATATATTAAGTAATATATCAAACAAATCGTAATGACGAGATAGAAGCGGTTATTCTCAGTCGTTTTCGTCAGTCGATGAACATAATACACGGCAGCAATAACCACAAATATTATCTAAATCGGTTCAATAGTACGTGCATAAATGGTACCTTCACGACGCCATCTAGCAATTTTCAATGGCAAGATATACCGGGTGATTCAGTCACTTTCACTGGAATGACGTGCATTAGGGATAAACAATTGAAAGAATATGAGACCCATATCGAATTTCCAAACAGTTGGAGTTTGTATTGTTGCAATGGCGCTGCATGTAAATCGTATTGTTGAAAAATGGCGCCCGCTTTATCAACAGAGCAAAAATGCAAGATTGACGAATGGTGTTTCGAGACAAAATCACCTGTAACTATCCAAAGAAAGTTCCAGGAGGAGTATAAGTGACGAGACGCATCTGGCAGGCAAGCAATCATAGATTTTCTGAAGTAATTCGTGCCACTGGATGTGTTTAAGGCAATAAAAAAGGCGAGAGCGAAGCTCGTGTTCGAACGGCCGAACTTGTCAAAAAAGTTTGCACAAGGTGGGTCGATTCCCCTATCAAAAAATCTATTCGCCTTATTTCCATTTATAGAGGGCTGTCGTATACCATAACGTGGCGAGAGAGGAATTACACATGTTCCCATATAAGATCCGTGTTTATCAGGAGTTAACAGACACTGGAAGACAGAAGAGACAACAATTTGCGATGGAGTTTGGAGCAGAAATGGAAGCCAATCAGGACATTGTGGATAACCTTTGGGTGTCAGATGAGCCCTTCTTCCATCTGTCAGGTGACGTTAATAAACACAACCTTCGTTTTTGGGGTTCCCAGCACCCTCATGAGATCCATAAGTCAACTCTTCATCCACGAAAGGTTATGGTTTGGTGCGCGATTTCCATAAGAGGCATCATTGCTCCGTTCTTTTTTGAGGGCACCGTAACGTCACAGGAAATCTTAACATGTTGGAAACTTTCTTTATCCCCGAAATGCGAGGGAGGCGTATATCGCTTCGACATCAATGGTTTCAACAGGAAGGGGCTAGGCCCCACACAACTAAGGAAGCGCTACACTTTCTAAATCAGAAATTCGGGAATCGTGTCATTTCAAACAGGTTACCAGATCGATTCGGGGGTGGCATTCTTTGGCTCCCTACGAGTCCTGACCTAAACCCACGTGGTTTTTATCTCTGGGGGATCCTTAAAGACAATGTGTTCACTACAGCACCAAGAAACCTAGACCAGCTGCTACAAAGCATCCTCGAATGTTGCAGCCTTGTGGATGCAGAAATCCTGTATAGAGACATGAATAACTTCAGCCTGCTCGCATTTAAAAACATTCGTGGTGGCTACATTGAGCATATCATCAAGACTTTTCCACGGGAATAAAAACTCAAAACTGCCTAAAATATCACACAGAAATGCTAAGTTTGTAAACATTAATGGGTCAATGCATCATGGTACTGAAATGGTCAGAAACCGACTAAATCACCCTGCATTAAGTAATATATCAAACAAACCGTAATCATGAGATAGAAGCAAATATAAATTACTCTTTTTTACCAATTGATTAATGGTTCAGGGGATGAATCGTTTGAAAATTGTTGTAATCGAAACAATGGCACGTGCTCTAATGGTACCATATGACACCTTCAAAAATGTTCAATGATAAGATATGGCATGTAATATATCAAACAAATTGAGATGATGTATCATGAATGAATATAATGTAAAATTATTAATAGGCGAAATATGGTCCATAAGGTTGAGTGGAAACATTATGGTTCATTGAAACTTTCAATGCTAAAATAAGGCATAATATATATCAAACGACGATGAATGAGCTGACATGAAAGAACATAACGTAAAATTAATGAGTGTCCAAACTGGTTTCAAGAAATCTTGTTTAGTAGAACCATTATGGTTCATTGGAACTTTCCGTGCTACGATATGGCATGTAATATATCAAACGACTTGGAATGAGCTGTCATGAATGAATATCACGTAAAGTTAATGATAATCAAAAATGGTTTCAAGGAACCTGGTTTAGTGGAACCAATAAAGTTCATTTGAGCATTCAATATTAAAATATGGCATGTTATATATTAAACGACTTGGAACTAGTTGTCGTGAATGAATATCACGTAAATTAATTGATAGATGAAATTGGTTTCAAGAAACCTGGTTTAGTAGAACAATTATAGTTCATTGGAAGTTTCAGTGCTAAAATATGGCATGTAATATATCAAACGACTTAGAATTAGGTGCTATGAATGAATATCACGTAAAATTATTAATAGTCGAAATTGCTTTCAAGTAACCTAGTTTATTAGAACCATTATTATTCATTGGAACTTTCAATGCTAAAATTTGGCATGTAATATATCAAACGACGTAGAATTAGGTGTCATAAACGAATATAACGTAAAATTAACGATAGTTGAGATTGATTTCAAGGATCCTGGTTTCGTGGAACCATTAAAGTTCATTGGAGCATTCAATGGTAAAATATGGTATGGAATATATAAAACGACTTGGAATGATGTGTCATGAATGAACATAAAATAAAATTAATGTTAATTGAAATTGGTTTCAAGGAACCTTGTTTAGTAGAACCATTATGGTTCATTGGAAGTTTCCATGCTATGAT
Source organism: Rhysida immarginata (assembly GCA_023313115.1). NCBI lineage: Eukaryota > Metazoa > Arthropoda > Chilopoda > Scolopendromorpha > Scolopendridae > Rhysida > Rhysida immarginata. The sequence continues at coordinate 36,692 of JAHWFO010055995.1, forward strand.
ATTTCATGTAATAAATCAAACGACTTGGAATGATGTGTCATGAATGAATAAAACGTAAAATTAATGATAGTTGAGATTGGTTTCAAGGATCCTGGTGTAGTGGTACCACTAAAGTTCATTGGAGCATTCAATGCTAAAATATTGTATGTAATATATCAAACAACTTGGAATGAGGTGTCATTAATGAATATCACGTAAAATTACAGATAGTTGAAATTGGTTTTAAGGAGCCTGGTTATTAGAATCATTATGGTTCATTGGAACTTTCAAGGCTAAATTATGGCATGTCCAACTTTTTTGAAAATGAGTATTGTAATATAACATACGATTTGGAATGATGTGTCATGAATGAATATAAAAAAAAATTATTGATAGTTGAAATTGGATTCAAGGAACCTGGTATAGTAGTACATTTATGGTTCATTGAAACTTTCAATGCTTAGATATGGCATGTAATATATGACACGCTTGGGATGATGTGTCATGAATGAATATAAAATAAAATTATTGATAATAGAACCTGGTTTATTGTAACAATTATGGTTCATTGGAACTTTCAATGCTAAAATTTGGCATATAATATATCAAACGACGTGGAATTAAGTGTCATAAACGAATATAACGTAAAATAATGATAGTTGAGATTGTTTTTCAAGGATCCTGGTTTAGTGGAACCAGTAAAGTTCATTAGAGCATTCAGTAATAAAAAATGGCATGTAATATGTCAAACGACTTGGAATGAACTGTCATGAATGAATATCACGTAAAATTATTGATAGTTGAAATTGGTTTCAAGGAGCCTGGTTATTAGGACCATTATGGTTCATTAAAAGTTTCCATGCTACGATATTGCATGTAATTTATCAAACCATGTAGAAAGAGGTGCCATGATTGAATATCACGAAAAATTATTGATAGTCGAATTTGCTTTAAAGCAACCTGGTTTAGTAGGACTATTATGAATCATTAAAACTTTCAATGCTAAAATATGGCATATAATACATCAAGTGATTTGGAATGAGGTGTCATGAGTGAATATCACCTAAAATAAATGATAGTCGAAATTGGTTTCAAGAAAACTGGTATAGTAGAACATTTATGGTTTATTGGAACTTTCAGTTCTAAACTATGGCGTGTAACATGAGGTGTCATGAATGAATATTACGTAAAATTAATGAAAGTACAAATTCGTTGTAAGGAACATGTTTTAGTGGAACCACTATCGTTCATTGGAACTTTCCATGTTACGATATTGCATATACAATACTCATTTCCAAAAAAGTTGGGACAGTGCAAAATATATAGAAAAAACAAAAAGGGATGATGTAACAAAACTTTCTCGCGAATACAAAATAGCAGATACGTTTATGAAATGACATAAATATACTGTGTGCACCAAAACATTTTGTATCGTGGCCGGGACGTTCATTTTGAATGGGGGTGTTGCAACACGTTCCAAAATAGTAGGGACATACGTTGTAGAAAGCGCCGTTAGTAGTGGAACCTTCCGAATTGTTCGGGAATAATCTAGAATGATGACGTCGTACTACATTCCGTATAAATAACAGTTGCCATCCGTCGTTCAGGTAATTTATTCGGAACGATGGGTCGAGGCAAGCCAGTTAGCGAAGATCTTCGTGTTCGAATCATTCAAGAATTCACAAACAACGTTTCTCAGCGTGCAATAGCCAGAAGATTTAACCTGTCATCATCTACAGTACATAATATTATCAAGCGCTACCGAGATAGTGGTGAGATCACAGTTCGGAAAGGCCAAGGTAGAAAACCTATGCTGAATGCTCGAGCTCTTCGGATCCTCCGACCTCACTGCGTCACGCATAGGAATGCTGCGATTACAGACATAGCCACGTGAGCCCGCGATTTCTTCGGGAAGCCATTATCGTTGAATACTGTACGCCGGTGCATCCACAAATGCAAACTTAAGTTATACTGTGCACAACGGAAGCCATACATCAACAAACGACAGCAACGTCGCCGTCTGATATGGGCTCGAGCCCATCGCAATTGGTCCCAAGCACGCTGGAAGAACATATTGTGGTCCGATGAATCAACCTTTACGATTGTTTACGGAAATAATGGACGCCGTACACCCCGGACCAAAGACGAAAAGGATATTCCCGCGTGCTACAGGCGTTTGGTACAGAAACCACCGTCTGTCATGATCTGGGGCTGTATTAGTGGCCATGGAATGGGAGACTTGCACATCTGCAATGGCACCGTCAATGCTGAAGCGTATATACAGATCCTGGAACAAGCTATGGTGCCATCTAAGAGGCGCCTGTTTGGACGACGTCAGTGTATATTTCAACAAAACAACGCCAGACCGCATGCAGCGCGCATAACTTCTGCATGGCTACGTCGGCAGCGCATTCGTATGTTGGATTGGCCCCCTTGCAGCCCGGATCTGTCGCCTATAGAAAACGTTTGGCGTATTATTAAACGAAAACTACGACAGCGACGACCCCGGACAGTTGAACAGCTGAAAACCTATATCCAACAGGAATGGGACAGAATTCCGGTTACGGTGTTAGAAAGATTGGTGTCATCGATGCCCAGAAGATTACAGTGTGTCATCAAGAGGAGAGGTGACGCCACACCGTGGTAAACGCCGTGCTGTCCCAACTTTTTTGGGAGTGTGTTACACGTGCCAAACATGAAAACCACCTGTATCTTTCTTTAAGCATATAAGATATGTAATCCCATGTCTAATTTATCGTTTATGTATTGTAATGCGTTGAAATAAACGGCAATACAATAATCCAAACAAATGTCTTGGAGTTCTTCTTATATGTTGCACTGTCCCAACTTTTTTGGAAATGAGTATTGTAATTTATCAAACGACTTGAAATGATGTGTCATAAACGAATATAACTTAAAACTAATGATAGTTGAAATCGGTTTCAAAGAACCTGGTTTAGTAGAACCTCTATAGTTCATTGGAAATTTCAATGCTAAAATATTGCATATAATAAATCAAACGACTTGGAATGAGTTGTCATGAATGAATATCACGTAAATTTATTGATAGATGAAATTGGTTTCAAGACACCTGGTTTAGTAGAACATTATAGTTCATTGGAACTTTCAGTGCTAAAATATGGTATGTAATATATCAAAAGACTTGGAATAAGGTGCTATAAATGAATATCACGTAAAATTAATTATAGTCGAAATTGCTTTCAAGTAACCTTGTTTATTAGAATTATTATGATTCATTGGAACTTTCAATACTAAAATTTGGCATTTAATATTTCAAATGACGTGGAATTAGGTGTCATAAACGAATATAACGTAAAATTAGGGATAGTTGAGATTGATTTCAGTGATCATGGTTTAAAGGAACCATTAAAGTTCATTGGAGCATTCAATGGTAAAATATGGCATGTAATATATCAAAGGACTTGGAATAATGTGTCATGAATGAACATAAAATTAATGTTAATTGAAATTGGTTTCAAGGAACCTTGTTTAGTAGAACCATTATGGTTCATTGGAAGTTTCCATGCTATAATATTGCATGTAATATATCAAACGACTTGGAATGAAGTACCATGAATGAATATCACGTAAAATTATTGATATTAAATTTGCTTTCAAGCAACCTTCTTTAGTAGAACCATTATGATTCATTGGAACTTTCAATGCTAAAATATATCATGTAGTATATCAAACGACTTGAAATGATGTGTCATGATAGAATAAAACGTAAAATAATGATAGTTGAGATTGGTTTCAAGGTTCCTATTTTACTGGAACCACTGAAGTTCATTGGAGCATTCAATGCTAAAATATTGTATGTAATATATCAAACAACTTGGAATGAGGTGTCATTAATGAATATCACGTAAAATTACAGATAGTTGAAATTGGTTTTAAGAAGCCTGGTTATTAGAATCATTATGGTTCATTGGACTTTCAATGCTAAATTATGGCATGTAATATATCACACGACTTGCATTGAGATGTCAAGAGTGAATGTCACTGAAAATAAATTATAGTCGAAATTGGTTTCAAGGAACCTGGTTTAGTATAACCATTATTGTTTATTGGAACTTTCAATGCAAAAATATGTCATGTAATGTATCGAACTACTTGGAATGATGTGTCATGAATGAATATCTCGTAAAATTATTGATAGTCGAATTTGCTTTCAAGCAACCTGGTTTATTAGAACCATTATGATTTATTGGAACTTTCAATGCTAAAATTTGGCATGTAATATATCAAACGACGTGGAATTAGGTGTCATAAACGAATATAACGTAAAATTAATGATAGTTGAGATTCTTTTCAAGGATCCTGGTTTAGTGAAACCATTTTGATTCATCATAAAGTAAAATTCATGATAGTCGTAATTCGTTTCACTGAACCTGGTTTATTGTAACCATCCTGGTTCATTGGAACTTTCAATGCTAAAACATGGCATATAATATATCAAACGTCTTGGAATGAGGTGTCATGAATGAATATAACGTGAAATTAATGAAAGTAGAAATTCGTTTTAAGGAACATGTTTTAGTGGAACCACTATTGTTCATTGGAAGATTCTATGCTAAAATAAGCAATGTAATATATAAAATGACGACGAATGAGGTGTCATAAACGAATATAACGTAAAATTATGATAGTTGAGATTGTTGTCAAGGATCCTGGTTTATTAGAACCATTAAATTTCATTGGAACATTTAATGCTAAAATATGGCATGTAATATATCATACGACTTGGAATAATGTGTCATGAATGAATATAAAATAAAATTTATGATATTTGAAACTGGTTTCAAGAAACCTTGTTTAGTAAAATTATTAGGGTTCATAGGAATTTTCCATGCTATGATATTGCATGTAATATATCAAATGACTTGGAATGACGTGGCATGATTGAATATAACGTAAAATTAATGATAGTCCTCATTGGTTTCAAGGAACCTGATTTAATAGAACCATTACGGTACATTAAAAGTTTTAATGCTAAAATTTGGCACGTAATATATCAGACGACTTGGAATGATGTGTCATGAATGAATATAGCCTAAAATAATGATGGTCGAGATTGGTTTCAAGGAACCTGGTTTAGTAGAAATTTTATGGTTCATTGAAACTTTCAATGCTTAAGTATGGCATGTAATATATCAAACGACTTGGAATGAGTGTCATGACTGAATATCACCTAAAATAAATGTTAGTCGAAATTGGTTCAAATGTATATAATTTATGTGTGATTGTGATCCATTAGAAATTTACAATATTAATATATGGCGTTTTAAAATATGGTTCCGCGAATTGTTTTGTTTAATCTTTCGGTATATGATTATGTCATTCCTGAATGGTTTATTAGATTAAAGTTTTTTCTCCCGGTGTTAGGTCGTACAAATGAAAATGAAATTTTTTTAAATATCTATAAATTTCGTACATAGGAAAATGAAAATTATTTATTTTAATCAAAATATAATCAAGGACTTTAAAAACTCCCTCCAAATGCATTAAGGCATTTATCCCACTGTGTAACAGGGCTTGTAATTCCTTTATGGAAAAAGTCTCTTGGTTGCGTGTGGAACCATTCCAAAACCTCTTTCTTCAATTCATCTTTAATATCGCCTAAAAGTGCCCTATATCAAAAGTGTACACGTTTCTCCACTTTATATAATAAGCTCACATTCCACTCTTTTTCCAAACATGTTCGTAAAGTTTTCAAAGAAACAAAATTCATCGTCCGACTGATATCTTCGACCTTTCAGAAGTTTCTTTTGATCCCGAAACACGTGAAAATCACATGGGGATAAGTCAGGACTGTAAGGTGGACGCTGCATTGCTTCCCAGTTGAAAATTTGCTGAGGTCTACCATTGCCTTCGATTTGTGAGGATGCGCGTTGTCGGGGAGAAGAAGCACTCCATCTGTAAGAAGCATTCAATGTTCCCCCTTATCGTGCTGCGTTAACTATGGTGCCATTTTCAAGGAAGTCCAGTAAAATTGATCCTTTGCTATCAAAAAACACAGTCAACATTATCTGCACCATGCTGTTTGCGATGCTTTTGTTTTTTTCGCGAGTGCTGATCCATAATGCTTCCTTGATGACTTTCGGGCTGGAAATGAAAGCACCAAGTTTCATCCACTGTAAAGAAAAGCATCAAGTTTCTGTCGAGAAAACTCTCTCCTGATGCTTTCTGATGTCAAATGATGCAGGACCCTTTGTGCACAGAGTTTTCTGTAGTTCAGAAAGTTCCTGATAATGCAGTGAACATTTCCACGCTTGAGGCCAGTTTTAGCAACCACGACATCGATTATCGTTCTTCTGTTTTCCTTTAAGACAGCGTTTTTGGGTTTGGAATCATCCGTGATGGCGTGGTGTGCTTGTCCAGGTCGTTGATCATCTTGCAATGATGACCGTCCCTCTTAAAACCTCTTGCTCCATGCCAAACACGAATGAAGGTTAGGCAGAAGTTTCCATAGACTTTCTGTATACGACGATGAATTTCAGAAACTGAAACTTCTTCACATGTCACAAAACGAATTACTGCTCTCTGGTCTTGTTTTGTTGACTCCATTTTGTTGTTTGGACGAAGCGATCACGCGCAGAGCTTGAAAGCGCGAGCTATCATTATTTCACGCGTAATGCAACACTTGCATCCTATTGTTTAATTGAAACATGCTAAAAGAGGACAGAAAAAAAAACTTCGTCCTTGATAGGAACTGTCGGACTAAGATTTAATTACATTTTATTTTCCTACTGTTAGAATTACTATTTTGAGATGGCGTCAAAAAAGGAAAAAAAGAGAAGACAGATATATTGTTACGTCGTATTAATAATAGACATTGTTGGGACCACGAGTAGAAGAGTGGTGGTGAGAATTGGGAGACGGCAGTCGATATACTCGTATTTTACTTCTTCGGAGGATGCCTGGATTTGGACCCAATGAGAGAGGAAACGCGATCGTTAGTTGGGAGAAGATTAAAGGACTACCATGAGAAGTTCCCCCACAGCATGATTTATTGAAGAAATAGCCTGTAAGGAAGGGGAAAACTTATGACATGGATGAAAATGGCGACCGCACATTCGAAGTCGAATCCCACTTACAGTGATAAACGATTCCAAAGAAAAGAAATCGGGTAATGGTTGATAATTTGGCTCAGTTTTATTTAGTAAAGAATAGTTTTCTTTTTCTCTTTTTTTCCTGTGTTGACGCCATCTCAAAATTGTAATAGTAACAGTAGAAAAATAAAATGTAGCTAAATCTTAGTCTGACCATTCTTATCAATGACGATTTTTTTTCTGTCCTCTTTTAGCATGTTACAGAGATCCCCATCCTCGAAAGAAAGTTAGTCCCGAGCTGGACAATTTCAATCCGTAAATATTTTCTCTTAAACCACGTCGCAAAAAAGAAAGTGTCATGAGCATCTTTTATTATATTAGAGGAGACACCCGGAAACCTCCTTGGCATCGAAACTACCCACAGATGAGAACTAAAAAATCTGCAAAGAGGGAGACAGCCTCACATAACAAAAACTTTACTCCTTATCAAGGGACTCGCGTATTTTCTCTAAATCTCTTCAAGTGAGTGACGTCGACAATAAATTTACGACGATCCATACTATTTTCAACGCTTCTTAGTCGGTAAGTATTACTATCTAATTTCTCTTCGACTAGTTATGGCCCATAGTAAAGTAGTAGAATACTTTGATTCAGCTTCGGTCAAGGCGCAGCTGCAATAGGCTATGGCATGTTGTATTCCGTCCCACTCTTGGGTAAGCATACCGCCCGTTTGTTGGCGTCTGAGTGTACGGCTCTGTACACATCTTTTTTTTTTCGTTGAATGCGCTTTGGCATTCATGAGTCCATTTCCACGTGGAACCTTTAAGAGTCAGGTGCCTCAAAGGAAAGTTCACATCACTTAACAATGGTAAAAATGATTTATAAAATTGGGTCATCCCGACAAAACGCCTGACTTCCTTGACATTATGCGGGATGGGGTATTCTAACATCGGTTGTACGTTTCTCCCTGATGGTCGCAATCCTTGAGCATCTACTGTAAATCCCAAGAAGTCGACTTTTTCTTGCAGAAATAGGATTTAGAGAAATTAATCTTTAAGTTGTGTTTAGTCAAACGTTCGAATACCTGTCGCAATATAAATTGATGTGATGAAACATCTGGAGTCCCCACTATAATGTCATCCATATAGTGGAAACTCCAGGGTTCGATTGCTGGGTCACGGACCTGGTCTATCAGGGACTGGAAAACTTGGGCTCCATTATTTATGCCGAAAGGAATGACTCGGATAGCAAAGGACCCGAGCCCTGGTACGACAAAGGTGGTTTTCTCGCGTAACGTTTCATCTAACCGCACCTGCCAATAAGCCGCTTTCAGATCGAGGATGGAAAAAATTCGGGCTTAAGAGAGCTTTCTTGAAATCTGTTCCATCCGCAGGGGGTAGTATGCCATTGACTTCGTGACTTCATTGAGATGCTGCGCGTCGGCAACAAATCTATATCCAGCACTGTTTTTTTTTTCTTTTCTTTGCTACAAGAAAGTAGGGTAGAGCCCAAGGGCCCTCAATTCGAGTGACTACTCCTTGTCTCTCCATGTCTAAGTCGAGCTCCCTCAAAATCTTCATTTTTGCTGGGTTCTGAGGGAAAGGCTTCACTTTAATGAGTTCACTGGTTCCAGTGTCTATGTGATAGACGTAGCGTGGATATTTCTCCGCGATGGCCTCCATTCTCGCCTTCTTTTGCTCAATCAATCGCCATACTGATTCTACACCTCCATCCTTCCCATCAATCAAGCTAATATAAAAACTCAGATTTAATTGCCGCAAAATATCCATTCCCAACACTTCCTTGCAAGTCAGTTGATCAGATATCCACAACTTCACCGCGATGGATTGACAGGCCATTCCTTCAAAAGAAATAACGAATTCGGGAAGGCTCGGTTCCATTCACGACTTTGATCCGTTTGTTCGTACAGACCCGTCGTTCCCAAACTTCATTCCTACATCTTTACTCACTAACGAGATGCTAGAACCTGTATCTAACATAAATATAACCATCTGTTTTCCAAAATGTAACTCTATCCAGCAGAAGCCTTTGTCGGAATCGATATCTTAGCTTCTTGTATTCTGTTGTCAAAAAGTCCCACATATCATCATCTTCTGGGCTAACGCCTCCTGTCTTGCTGACTTCAACTGCCGACCATTCCGCATGTCTATTTAAATGTATAGTGGGTTCCTCCTCCATGCCTTCCACCAGTACCTAGAGCTTCGGATTATGGTTTCTTAAAATCTCTGGCCTAGCACGAGGTTTCTCACATGTTCCCCCGTAGTTGTAGGTTTTTAACTTACACTTTGAGCAATCGCCTTTCTTACGTTGAACTCGCCTCTGTGATATGTCGTGCTGGATACAATATCTCAACCACTCGAACAGCGGTTTTTCGGGATTGTCCTTTAGCGTTTTATTTAACCAGGCCAAACAATTCTCTCTCGATAGCTCGATCAGCTCTAGTTCTGACTTAGGGATTTGTAGGACTAAATTCTTATTCTGTAGATTGGTAAAAAAATCCAAATACCCCACCTCTTGGTTCTGAGTTCTCGTATACACCTCCTTCTTCCGAATAATTTCACTTTTCCATGACCCAAATCGCTCTTTCAGACATCGCTTTACTTCCGACTCGAACCGATCTCTTTGCTGGTTGCTGCTATTGTACCGATCTCAGTTTGGGACAATAGCAGCAACCAGCAAACAATAGTACAAATAATTTGTTCATCTTATAGGAAGGTAATTTATGATTTCCATTAAATATTGCATGATCACAAATCAAAGAAACTATTTTTATTTATTTAGAAAGATTCTTATTTAACATCAGGTATTGCTCTCATTTAATCTTGATCGTTTAGATGAAATGAATTCACTACTTTTTGAAAATATTCTTTCTGAAGGTACCGAAGTGCTTTGTGCGCACAAGTGTTTCCTAGCCAGTAGGACAAGTGTGAGGAATCTGGAAGAATTTTCTCTCCAAAATATTAATAGGTACTTGTCACGTGTCAATGTGATTAAGAAAGGATCGATAGGCAATGGTAAATAATAATCAAAAAAATTTATTCAAAATAAAATAAATGAATGAAGTTGACGCAGTGGAATAAATCAAGCGAAAGTCAAAGTTTATTTGCACGTGGCATGAACTCTTGGATGACGCGGGAATGACTCTTAGATGACATTGTCGATATATGGTTGATTAACGGAGAGGGCGGTGTTGCTATTTGCAAACGTCGTTAGAAGATCTCTTTCCGAATGTGGCGTTTCGCAAAGAACGCTCACCAGATCGCAATGCCGATGAAATTTCACTGGTCAATAAAGATCGATACTTTAATTGACGAGAACTGCGCTGAATTAAAGAAGTCATTCATAAACAGTCACGATATGCTTAGCACATCTTTGACGACCACTCTTTGACACAGTCATAAAAACATTAGCACATGGAGCTCTAGCAGACTGGTAGAATAAGTATTCAATAAAAATACAGTCACAGCCCTGAAGTGCGGCCAAGGAGACTCTACTTGAGTTAATCATTAAATGAAGCGACGCACTATGACTTTCAACGTCGCAAACTTCGCTGGCAGTCAATTTCTCGGCAAGAAAATATTACTGATGGGAATGCGTCCATTCTTGAGCTAAGGGTGGATACGAATAGATGCGGTGAGTGACAATGCAATGAGATAATTTAGTTCTAACGCTAAAAGGACATGGGGTTTAGACACTAAAGACACTGTCTGGTTGTCGGTACTGTTAGGTACAGAAAGAAAGACACAGTTCGAGATTATGTCCGAAAAGTTCGCAAGTTCACGGTCAGCGAGGTGGACGCAGAGAGTTGTCTCGTCGAAGCACGCGGCTTATGGAGAAGCCAGCGAAAAGGCAAAGTATTCCTCCTGATCCTTGTTCGTGGTACAGGGTGAAAGAAAACGTAAACACTCCAGCCCAGACGCTGTCAACTCGGTCAGCTCCAGCCATCTCGGGAAACGCCGTTTCAAAGTCAGAGAATAGTTCAGCTCGTACGTGGCAGTGGAAGAGAGTCAAATGGCTTAACACTGCCACACATACCTGACAAGGGAATTGACTCGTTGACTCGTCGTTGTCGTTGCTTTCGTTCCCGCGTTCTCGGGCGTTGTCAGCACACGATAAAGTTGGCTGCTTGCTTCCTTGCTCGACGCTGTCGAAAGCCAAGGGCTCCAGTAGTCGATATAAGCTCGTGGCAAGGGCGCTTACGAGGGGTTGCGCTCGTTGCTGGAAAGCTTCGCTGTCGGTGACCGCTTCGGCTGCTTCGATATGTGGCGGATGTGTAGCTTTGTTTCCCATCAGTTCCTCGTGGCGGGGAAAGGCCTGACGCCGATGATGTCGAGAGCTCGCTCGCTGTCGGCTTGCCTGATGCTGGCGACGGAGAAAGTTCGTTCGTCGTCAGCATCCGTCACCTTGCTCTGATGGGCTATTATCAAGCCGTCGTTCCTGCCGTCGTTTGCAGTCGTTTCGCTCATTTAACGCCGGGCGAACATGGCAAACGATGTTTGCTTTACGATTCTCCGTCGTATTCTGCCGTCGTTCGTCTTTCCCGCTTGCTTTCCTCTGACGTCGTTCACTGTCGGCCAATCCCGATCCAAAACGTCGAACTCTCGGATTGTCGTCCAATCCTATTTATTCCTTATCATCGCCTCGGAGAACCGAACGTGAAAACGTCTTCGAGCGACAATGTTTGACACGTGACATGCTTGCCTCCTGATCAGACAACCGAGAGTTGGAGGATCATTTGCTTGTTCATTGGCCAATAACTTGTTGATGAGCTTTCTGTCGTGAGAAAAACTCGCTGATGAGAGGCTTGTAGTTGTGAAGATGGGACTCTGCTTCCCATAATGGCTTGTCAAGATCAGTCCACTTCACTAGAAATTGACGATAGGGCTTTGAGCTCCTAACACCCAATAGTCTTTCTATTCGATGGTTCGCCTTAACTTGAGAAGTCCATGTTGATTTTGGCGATTTCTTTTTCTTTATCGAAGCCGACTCATTTGGGAATATTATATTTACTGAGTCCGTCCGTCCTCTGGATAAATTTATATTTTTACTAATATCCTTGTGACATCGGTTTGCTATAGAACTTCCTTTTCCCTTCCGTTGAATCACTATCTCTCCAATTCCAGTCTCTTTTCTCTCTTCGATGACATTTTCTTGTGTTGACTCGCTGCCTTTTTCTTTTCCCGTCAACATAACGTTTCTCTTGATTGGGTCTCTGACTATTGCTTCCAAAGTTTCTTAATTTTCTACTGGCACACTCTTCGTCTTCCACGATGTTAATAAGCTTGTCGATAAGCTCTAGTGACTATTTTAGCCGTGCTAGCAGTTCTTGAACGACGTTAATTACGGTTGAGTTACTTCTTGTCCCCGTTTTCTCCTGTTTCGCGATAGGCTTGCGAAGACATTCCTTTACTCTGCGTATGTCTCTCCGCTCCAATTCTGTAATGTCGGACACGGTGTTATCTGCTACTGTATCGCCATCACACCGCCTTGTTTCTTCGTCGCCCTTGGAAGCGTAAACGCCATTGTTTGCAGCATTTGTCCTCAAAATGGATTCGTTGCTTACGTTATTTCGAGCGTCTTCCATTCTATCATTATTTTTAACCCAGCTGTCAAATTGCATCATTCGGTCGGACAATGCTTTCAACTCCGATTCGCATTCTTCAGGACCCGTTCGACTCTCGCTATCGACTAGCGTATCGATGGCTTTAGTTCCTGCCAGAGTACCTTCTCGTGCTGCGTTGATTGGATAATTCACAGTAATAAAGTATTTCGGCGAATCTGCTTTATTCCGCACTTGAGTCTCTTTAATTTCTTGCACCGTAAGTATTAAGAATACTTACGTGACAACACTCTCTTTGACACGTGGCAGCACTCTTGTCTAGGAATATTTTTCAAAGCAAAATAGTCATCTATTTCGAGTTCCACCCCTCTGTTGTAATCATTTCGTAAAACACCTTGTCTTTTAATCTGTAAACACATTAAGTTCAAAATAAACATTAAAATGTGAATCTATAAACACATTAAGTAAAAAAACGTGCAGAGATTCTGTAATGTTACTTCTTCATCAAAAGCAGAAATTCAACTATCGAACCGATCTTAAGATCGCTTGGCATCGCTAAGCTCAATCCCAGCGATCCTAGCCAAAGATCGGTGCGGCTCGATCCTATTGATCCAGGATCGCCCACCCCTAGTATCGAATAGTATCGAGTACTATAAAATATTCGATACTAACAATGATTCGAAACCAAAGTATCGCCCATCACTAATACGAGCATTACCTTCCTGTCGCAAATAACCAAGTACTTCCCTCAAAGCATGTTCGCCAAACAGAGCCGGAGGCATTCGTCACTGGTACAAAGAAGCCAACAACTTCGTCCTAGCCGCAGTATCCATGCTTTATAACCAAAAGTATCAACAAAATCAGTTCTCTTCTTATTTTTCCGTTCTTTGCTTCTCGAATAACACAACTTCTGGACACGAATCGTCTTTAACTAAACAAGCCGGGCATTGCTTCTTTCCAACGAAGGAGAATGGCTCAAAAATCTATTCAAAATCACCTACGGCTATCAAAGGAATTCTAATTTCAATTAAGAAAAAGAAACGATTTGGTTAAAAAGTCCTATCTTATCCGAAAAAAAACGAAAAAGGGGTACTGTAACACCTGTAATCCTCCAGGTAATCTATTCAATAAGAGACCCTTTTACAAAACTACTCACATTCTTATCAATTACTATTTGTCGATGTGATTTACCTTATCTTAAAGAAAGAAAAAAACGCAAAGCCACTGCTCGGATTAAATAGGACTTTTAATTTTTCTGTCTTAAAAAATATTTTAATTACAATTTCATAGGGATTTCTTCTTTTGATTCTAAGATTCAGTTTCTTTAATATTTTTTTTAACATTTTGTAATTATTTTTTATGAAAATTCTTAGAGACAGTGTTCATCAAAATTTGTAGTTCTCCTTTAAGAAATCTTGAAGAAAATTAACAGACTTTTCGTTGCTTCTCCTCCGAAAATAAATAAAATATGAGAAAAACTATTTGGTAATGGTTTTACGACAGCCAATCTAATTTTTTCCTGGACAAATACTGATCGAGTTAATCACCCCTCCTTTCCCACTCTAAATCAATTAAAGTTTGTTTTCTTTCGTTACATTTTCATTCGTTTTGGGCAACCCGCAATTATTCTGAATATCCCCAATTTATATGTTAAGCTTAATCTCAGAAATAGCCAAATCTAGTTTTTTTTTCCAATCTGTGCGAGTTAATTAGTTCGTTAAAAGGACAGCATCTCTTCACTGCTTCGTAATTCCAGTCGGTCTCCGTATAGAGAAATGCTTCGAGTCTTCTATAGGCGGAACTTGCACGACGGGCGGAAGAAAAGGAGGGGAGCGGTTTTTTCTCTACGGGAAATGAGTTAGGACTATTAGTAAGGACCCATCGCTAACTGCGCTGAAAAAATACCTTTAACATACTTTTCTACGCGCATGTTTTCATTAAAAAATCACCATACTGCACAACTACGGGTTCAGTCTTCATGGCGGAGATGCACCAAGTTGTCGATCCAAAATCTGTCACCGAGAAAAGAAAAA
>JAHWFO010055995.1:66357-178336 GCA_023313115.1 Rhysida immarginata
TGGTACCCTTTTTGGTAAGGTCTGTAATGGGTAGCAGGGTATTGGATAAATTGTTGATAAATGGTCTGTAGAAGTTAACTGCTCCCAATAAGGAGCGTACCTCCTTGACACAAGTCGGAGGTGGGATCAACTCGATGTGCTTCACATTCCCGGGGTCTGGGCTTATGCCTTCCGCTGAGATAATGTGTCCCAGGTATCTGACACTGGATACACAAAACGAGCATTTGGATTTCTTCATAATGAGATTTCTCTCTTTAAAGATTTTAAGGACCCATTCCAATAGTTCCATATGTCTCTCGAAGGTTTCAGAATAGATGAGAATGTCGTCCTGGAACAGGTATATCCCCTTTCCCAGGTGTTCTTCCAATACATCTGACATAAAGCCCTGGAATGCAGGTGCTGAGTTTTTCCCACCCTGGGGTAGCCGCGTCAGCTGAAATTTTCCCCAGGGTGTCTGAAAGGCGAAGCACTCACGTAGGTGCTCTGCAAGGGGGATTTGGAAATACCCGGAGTTGAGATCTATTACGGAGAAATATTTCTGCCCATTAAGGCTCTGAAAGATCTCATAGGGTCTGGGCATCGGAAAGTCGAGTCCTTGGGTAATATTGTTGACTTTACGGAGATCCAGGGTCATACGAATATCGCCATTCTCCTTTTCAACTAAGAACACTGGGGAATTCCACCTAGATTTGCTGGGCTCGATGATACCAGCTTCTCGGTACTGATCTATGCGTTTTTTGAATGAGGAGAGATGCTTATGCGGTATCGGGTACTGTCTTACGAAGATCGGCTCCTTCTTGTCAATCTCAAAGTCAATGACCGCGTCCTTCACACCATTAAGGATCTCGATCTCTTCTCCAAAGTGGTCTGCATGGATATCTGTGAGCTTATTGAGCTCACGTCTCTGATTCGAAGTCAGAGTGTTGTTACGCTGGGTTTCTATCTGTAACCCGTTACATTCTATTATGACCGTCTTAATTAGATCAGTACCTAGGATAGCTTGGTATTCACGACCCTTCAAATCCATACAAATAAATTTCTGACACCCTGATATCCCTTCCTTAGAGCTAATATTTGCCCACAAAGCACGATTAACTGATTGGATCTGCCCTCCTATTCCTTTGACGAGGATTGCTACTTCCTCCCATGTTACTCTTTCACTTATCCTTTCAGCCACGCTTTCATCGATTATGGAAACTTGCGATCCTGTGTCAATTAAGGCCGTTATGCAAATATTTTCAACATTAAGGTTCACTCTAAATAAACCATTGTCAGGTTTCTGTAACAAGACCAGATTTACTAATTTATCACTTTCTGCCAGGTCATACTGGTCGACAAGACTGGCTCTTACTAGTTTAAATGTTTCCTTTTACAGGAACTTGCATAATGTCCTCTTTCTCCGCAGGAGAAGCAATTTCCCTTCTTATACTTATAATTAGCCCCCTTAGGTTTTTCCTCTAGCTTCATTTCTAGCAATCCTAGTTTCTCCATTAGTTCTTGTATTAACTTCTGGTTGTCATTATTGTCTTTTTCTCTTAGCTCTAATAATTTACCTTGCTGTATAACTAATTTTTCAAGGGCCTCAATACGCCCTGGGGCCTCTTTGGCCTCGCCTATATTACAAAACCCGGTGTTAGACCCATACTCTAATACCTCAGACTTTATGGCTTCTTCTATTGCCTTCTCAAAAGTGTCGGGCTCTTTATGGGATATAGTTCGCCTATGCATGGGGAGGAGGTTCTCAGAGAATCTTTTTAGCAAAAGATCCCCTTTCTGCGGTTCCAAACTTGGCTCGCTTTCTATCATTTTGTCCCATAAGTATTCGAGACGTGCGGCAAACTCTTCTACTGTTTCCCTCTTTCCCTGTTGCGCCAGAAAGAAATCCCTTACTGCGTCCTTTTTATCTGCCCTTTTCTTTAATACTCTGATAAGGCGCTCCTTAAGCCTAATATAATTATCAATCCTGTACAATTGCAGTTCGTTGAATTTCCGTGCCGCGGATCCCTTAAGCTTGGCCTTCACAACGCTGGTCTTGATCTCTTCGCTCCACCCGGCCAAAGTGGCCACGCTGTCAATAGCGCAAAAGAAGCCTTCTAGATCACCAGAGCCATCATCGCCAGAAAATGCGGGAATAAGGTGGGTAAACCCCGAGACAGCAGACATGGCACCATCAACTGCGTTCGTTTCAGCATTCTGATTTCCCCCCATCATTTCTCAATATTTTACAGTCCCTGAGTTCGGGCGCCAATTGTAGTATATGGGTTGTAAAAGGATCGAGAAATGATTCAATCAGAGTCAAAGTATTAAATGAAACAAGGGCTTTAATGTCTAACAACAATCAAACAACATTCTTACAAGAGGGAAGCTTAAATTCTAATATATACAAAACAGTAAGGATCTTAAATGAACTAGAACTTAATCCAAGTTCGTCAGTAAACAGTAGGAACAAACATGATTGCAAAGCTTACATAGCGATAGGGCAACATCCTTTCCTAGTACATAATTCCAAACCCAAGATAAAGCATACTTAAATGAACTAAAATTTAGAATTCTATCTGAGAAAACTAATAACAAAGGGAAATTCGAAGTTTGGCAAGACTAGATACATCTAATGTTGTAACAAAGGATTTTACTACCTTACATGCTGGGACGAGGCTGGCGGCAACGAAGTCGAGAGAGAGCTGGAGACATGTGCTGGTCAGGAAGACTGATTCTGGAATGCCTTTCAAAATTCCCGCTCCCCTTTTATATATAAACGGAATTCGCAATGAATCCTGGGATACTCCCTCTGGTGGCGAGGTCAGAACTATCCATAATACTTCCGGAACAGGGGGAGAAAGGATCGATATTGAGATCAGAAGTGATACACATTCCCAGCATGCAAAGCAATAAGCTTAGCCTAAACATAATTTACAAATGGCAAAATATAGATATCACAATTTAGGATCAATAAAATATACGCCAACCTATGAGTAATAAAGTGTTCTAGGCTTCGAGATTCCTGCAATATCAAAAATAATTTACAAAATAATAAATAAGAATCTATCATAAGAACAAAGAGAGGAATCGAAAGGTAGGCCTAACCGCCCACATGGTGCGCAAAACATCGATTCTTAAATCGATGGTTATCGATTTATCATTTTATTGCTTTCTGAAACATCGATTCTTCCACTGTCTTTAAAAATACGCATAACAAAACTTTACTACAATAAAATAAATGATAATAAAACAACTGACAACGTCACAGTACGTTATTACCGTAACGTCATTTGTTGATGTTCGTTAATAAATGTTTTTAAAAAGTTTTTTCGACCATTTATTTATTATCTCGACCAACTGAAACACCCGACGAATTTGTCTCCAACAAATTGACGGCCCGACCAACTGGCACGGTCGACGAATTGACATTAGACTAATTGACCTTCGACGAACTAACCGCGCGACCAACTGACACTCTCAACGAAATGACGCTCGACGAATTGACCCTCGACGAATTGACACGTAACCTATAGAAATGTATGCATTTATTTATGTCTTTGGTTATTATATGGTTGGTTATTAATAAGTTTGGTTATTATATTATATGTTTGGTTATTATAGAAGTTTATTGATCTACATAATTTGAATTGTTTCTCCTTTTCTTTATTTTAAGGAATCGCCTGTTATACTATCTTTGAATGAAAGAAAATGGCAACAAATATAAAGAAAGAACCGGATTTCTTAGCGAAACGTATCAGGAACATAATTCATGCAGCTTTTAAAGCCGAACTTGATAAAAAAGAGAGTGTCTTTCGTTTAGACATCATTACGAATAAGAAGAACGGAAAATTACTGCGTTTGTTATGGGCTTTGAATCTAATCCTGTGTTCTGGTTTGTTCATCTATCAAGTAGCAGAAAGAATAGAATACTTTTTAACAAAACCAATAAGAGTTAATACTGACATCCAAATGAATAAATATGACGTTAAAAATTTACCTAATATAACTATACAGGTCCTGCCACGTAGTAGAGTGAAAAATGGTTCATACGGGGAAAGTGAGGAGTTTTTTGAAACTCAATGCATTGCTCACCGACTAAAATTTTTCATCGATGTAAGTACAATAAGACTGACCCTTTCATACACCATACATTATTGGCGTTTGTGCCTTAGTAAGGGAATAATCATGACGTATTTCCAGTAGTTCAATGGTTCCAGTTATACAGGGTGTATCTGAACGGTCTCTATAAACTTGGAAGGGAGGTAGTATGGGTAATATGAACATAGGTCCGAATTTGAACGATAACTGAGATATGAACAGAAGTAAAAATGCCGCCACCAAGATCAGGTTCTGTAAAGCCTAGTTTAATGACATTTAGAGAAAAAACAGCGTATATAAGACTGTATATACCATTGAAATTTGATCGAATTCCAACGAGAAGTTTCCGAGTTACGCAGTCAATATTGTAACAAGTGCTGGTTAGTACTCACAACTGAACATTTGTTATGATGTTGAATGAGTAACTCGGAAACTTCTTGTTGAAATTCGATCAAATTTAACGGTATATACAGTTTTAAGTACCAGTTATTCCTTGAAATTTCATTAATAATATATATCATAAAGCCTTAAATATATCATTAATTTAAGTTGCTATTCCTCTTAAAAAAGTAAAGCAAAACGCAATTCTCAATAAGATAAATTTTTGATCAATTTATTTAAATTTTCAAACATGAATTTTTACGAGTATTTGTTGTTATATCGTGTCAGGTGTGAATTCACAAAAGAAATTTTAATTTATATTTTTGTATTATGAGCCTGTATATTCAATTCAGATTATGATACAAAGAGTTGATAATGTACAGTAGTTACTTATTTACGTACAAACAATTTAAGCTAAATAATTAAAGAAGATTTATTTTCCCTTTATCCGACGTTCCCGGAAATGATGGTCGCGTTCCCTGAATGATGATTACGATCACTTTTTACAATTGACACAAAGAAAACTTTTTCAGCACCATTAAATCTTTATTGTACTTTAAGAATTATGACTTTTTGGTCAACTGCACCATATTTTATATAATAACATACTAATTCAGTATTACAAGAAAATCAAAAATAAAGAATCACAATCTTTCTTTACTTCTCAAATACACTACCTTGCGGGACTTTTCTCAAATGTCATGGGACACCCATATCTCTCTCTATATATATAAAGAGGGATGTTTGTAGCTTTGTTTCTTATACAAATCTATAGTTTTATTCCGATCTTGATGAAATTTTGCATACTTGTCCTTCAAACCATGAGAAAGATCACTCAGATTTCAAAAATAATAATAATTATTGATATAAAAATCGATATTCATGGTTATGGCAAGACATATTAATGAGAAATATCTCATGACCAACACTGCAAGGCAAAGTTTATGCAACAATAGGCATCAACAATGGTATCAACACGCCGTTCACAAACACTCTGTACAAACCAGCAATATATATCTCATCTTTCTATATACCGGGTGTTTCAAAAATGACCAGTATATTTGAAAAACCTAAACGAGCAGCGATAGAAATACACCGTAAACTAATTTCGAAAGTTTGTCTGCCTGAAAATTTACTGTTGTCCCAAGCATATTGCAACAAACGATGTATTTCTTTCGCTGCCCGTTTAGTTTTTGTTGATTTTTTCAAATATACTGGTATACCGGTCATTTTTGAAACACTGGGTATATAAAGAAGGATAAAATAAAAGAAATGAAAAAACTCTTTCACCACAACAAAAATTAAGGAAAAATACAACCTGAACCTGGAAGCGCTTTTCAATAGCAAGGCTATCATCATTTAGCAGGGACCAAGCAGTACACTAGGGGGAACCGAGTGAACTGACTTGAAAGACAATCGACAAACGAACAGTGCAGGGAAAACGAGACGAGTGGTCCGAAAGCAACGCTTTCACTGCCATACTCATCCAGGAAGTAACCAGGGGAAGTACAGTAAATTAGGCAAGAAGCCAAATGAAACCTAGTTAAGTCATCCAGAGGATAAAATGGGGTCCTTTGCTATAAGGACGATAGAGTTGATTGTTGATTGACGAGGAGCTATGAGATCCAGTATTCGGGAAAGATGGCCTTTTGGATGTCGTCGAAATTGATGTCCAGAACGTGTCGAGGCCTGCGATGCCTCAGGAAACTTCTAAACGTGAGCGGATCTTCCAGAATATCTGCAACCAGAGGATTTGGATGGTCCTTGATCTTCGGAAGCAACTTCTTCAGCGACTCCTGTACATACTTACCAATTGGAGATATATGGAAATCTTCAGCAATAGAAATATTTGTGGCGACTCTCCTGTCAAGTTGGGCGATAGTCCTCAGAGTAACGTTTTGGAAGGTTTGGAGATCCTTCCATCTGGATCTGCATATTGTAGCCCAGGCAGGCATACCATAAAGAAGAATGGTTCGTATAACCATCTTGTAAAGCAAAAGTTTGGTATCCACTCAAAGAGCGCTGATTCGTCCCAGAAGGGCAACTAGACTGAACTTCGCCTTCTTGGCTCTATTTATCGCAAAGGTGACGTGGTCTCCCCAATTTAACCGGGCATCTACCACCACAGCGAGGTATTTATAATTTGTTACCCACTCGAGCTCTTTACCAGAAAGGAAGAGGGAGTTCGGGGGTTTTTGAAGTTTCTTCGTAATGAACATCGCCTTGCACTTGTCAACGCTTAGGTCGAGTCTCCACTTTGCAAACCATTTCTCGCACAGATGTAAGGCCTTTTGTAACCGTGATATGACGTGAGCGGGATTTCTGTCAGTAGTTATGATGGCCGCGTCGTCAGCGAGCAGATATAGCTTGCAATTAGTAAAAGTTGGGAAGCCATGGATGAAAAAGTTGAACAGTGCAGGGCCCAAGACAGAACCCTGCGGAACACCAGCATTGACGTCACAAGGATTAGACATGGAGCAGCAAACTTTGACACGAAACGTCCTATTTGACAGAAAGGAACTAATCAAGGTAATGAGTTCGTCCGAACAACCGCAAGTAATCATCTTGTATATGAGGCCGTTGTGCCAAATCTGATCAAAAGCTTTACGGACATCCAAAAAGACAAGACCACCGTACTTGGCACAGTTAAGAGGAGTGTTTAGATCTGCAACAAGACGCCAGATCTGAAGTTGGCAGGAGTAACCTGGGCGAAAGCCAAATTGCTCATCATGAACGAGATTGTTTGCTACACAGAATTCGTCAAACCTCTTCAGAATGATGCGTTCGAAAACTTTTGACGGCACAGGTAGCAAGCTTATGGGTCTGTAGCTGACAGCAAGAGCAGGGTTTAGACCAGGCTTTTGTATGGTAACTATGACGACAATCGACAATCGAACCGTGTAGTGAAAAAGAAAGACGCGAGTGGTCCAGGAGCCAAGCTCACTTTGCACGCTCGCTCAAAAAGTAAACCAGAGGAAGTACACTGAACTGGGAAAGAAGCCTGATGAACCTCTTTAGTCCTCCAGAGAATGAGTCCCGAGAAGGGACGAGTCAGATTGTGGATTGACGAATAGAGTCCCCAAAAATCAGCAGGATCTAGAAGATCCAATAGTTGGGGAAGACGGCCTTGTTAACGTCATCAAAGCAGACATCCTGGACATGGCGGGGTCTTCGAAACCTGAGGGGATCCTATATGGGTGTCCATCCATGATTATTAATTGGATTTTGAGATGCAACCTGTGGCACTACTTTTCCACTTTCCTTGTAGAGGTTTAGCCATTTTCCAAGAGTCCTATAAATACTGCGCAGTTGATTCGGATCAACCATGCCTATGTCATCAGCGTTAGATGCGACCGAAGCATAGGTTTTCCTTTCTAGCATTTTGCTGCTTTTGAGTCTTTTAACACGGGGATATTTGGGACACTTTGTGTAACTAGATGTATGCTGTCCATCACAGCGGATGCATTTAGGGGGGTCTTTACCCTTAACATTAGGGGGGTCTTTACCCCAGTTCCTCGATTGGTGGTTGCCAGCACACTTGTTACATCGAGGTGTTTCGGTACAACCTTGAGATACGTGACCAAAACGCAGGCAGGTGTAACACTGCAGGGGTCTTTTGTTACCTCTAAATAATTCTACAGTAACAGCTAGAGGACCGACAGGTTTTAAACCTAAAAAAGACTTATTATGCTCAGTATTCTGGAGGATAACCAAAATCAATGGCATTTCTACTGAACCATTTGCTTTTCTAAGCCTTATTGCTTTCTCCGGAAAATAATTAGCCTTCCTGAGGTCTCCTGCAAAGAGGTTTATTATTACCCTTACCTTATTTTCTTCTACAAATTTTTTAATTTTATTGACAGTTTTGTTAATTTTTGTGTTTTATATTTACACGTTCAAATTTCGTGAATGTTTTTTTACAATTGGTCAAGATTTCCATTTCACGATTACTTTCAACGGCTGTTTTTTTGGTTCAGGAAAAATGACAATGGCGAGATTTACGTTTCACTAATCCCTGAGGTGATCGTGTTTCACCCACTCAAATTCACCTGCAAATCCTAAAAATGTTTAGCTGAATTTTGTACACTATGGGTTTTGAAGGTTATTTTCGTTTTAATATACCACTTTTTGCATGAATACGAAAACACAAAAGTTTGTTTTTTGGTTTCACGAAGTCACTGTCAGTTTGTTTTCCTCTTTCATGAAATATTACCTGGTTCGTTTTTCATATTCACGATTACCTAAAGTGTCCGTTTTTTCGTTTTACCAAATTTTTTTTACCGTTTAACTTTTTTGCAGCAACCTATTTTCTTGAGAAAATGGGAGAAATATTTTTTTAAAAATTCAATAAATTCAAAATAAAAGCAATTCGATATTTTGCTTTAAAATCTTATATTTGTCATCTTGAATACAACAGCTTTTGATTAGTATTTTTTGATCGATTAAAAGTAATATTTTTTTTATCCATACATTAAAGCGTATAATAATATTTTCTATTTGAAATGCTTGGTTTCAATCCTTTTTTTTAATATCAAATGTAATTATTTCGAATTTGAAAACAACCAAAATTTAGGGAGAAATCTTTTTTAAATAATGCAAAAAAATTTTTTTAATATCTCTATTTGTTTTTTTAATGATTTTTTATGTAACTGAATGTGCAATATTTTTACTTTTTTTAAAATAATATACGTAATTTTTTGTTAAATGGGTCACACCTGCATGACAATAGCTAGAAAACCACATGGGGGAATTTATTCTCTCGCCCCTACCCTTTTGATAAAAGCAATGACATGGCATTATCTAACTTCCTTGTTTTCAGAAGGGAACTTTCTCTAATGATGTCATCAAGAAAGGATCTCCTCAGCAATGGTTTTAATTTTTATGAAATAACTTATAAAAAAAATATATTTTACGAAACAAAGTTTTAAAACATGAATATTACGAATCATTTTTATATATTTCAATCATTAAACGATTCAACCGTGCCCTTGAATTTTATAATAAATTCGTAAGTTTAGATGTTGCTAAGTTTCTCCATTCGAGATCCACAAGCTTTCTAAAAAAGTCGAATATTATTGATTATTAATGAATTTGGGGTATGTGATTTATTTGCAATTAATTATGAAGCTTTCAAGAATTCAAACAAAAGGCATTTTGAATTTTTAATAGATAAAGGTAAATTCCCAAAAACATATTTTTTAATCATTATTTTCCCCCCCCCCCCCCCTCCTTTAACGACACTTGTGAAAAATCATTTTTTTATTATATTGTATTATTTATTTTTAAAATTTCAACGGATATACTAGTAATGAAGTGTATCTGAAGAAAAACAAGTATCTGAAGTGTATCTACAAAATTAGCAAATTATCTGTAATCGGATTTCAATTACACTGGTGGACAAAAGTTTGGGGTAGGTGTGTTTTCTAAGAAAACAATTATTTAGAGATTTTATTGTTATGGCACCTTTTAATTATGGAAATTAATATGAAATCTGACCGCTATTTGACTTTATAACTTGAAGAAGACGATTTGTCATTGATGAAAATAACTTCTTGATGGTGTTTGGTGCTATTTTAACAGCGGAGGCCTCAATTGCATTGATTAGCTGCATAAGAGTTGAAAACTGTTTGTCAGCATAAATATCCTGGCTCATAAGATGCCAAACATTTTCTATTATGTTGAGGTCGGGAATCCTTGCCGGCCAGTCTAGTGTACGAACTTTGTTAGTGGAAAATCATTCAGTAAAAATTCGTACTGTGTGGATAGATGCATTGTCTTGCTGCTATTCCCATTGTTTTTGTCTGAAGTGTCTCTTGCAGAAAAGAATGGATGTGCTTTGAAGGTCTTCTAAGTATTGGTTGCCGTATATTTGCCCTCAATTACTTTTATCTTCAGGTGACCCGTGTTTGAAATGGCACCTAATGGCATCACATCTCCTCCTCCCATTTGGTGCTTATTTCTGACCAGAGCAATTGGTTTTGGCCTAGTTTTTTAACATAACTGCACATGTTATCAGGTCCATCCATGGAAAAATCGTTTTTCATCAGAAAATACCACCAACCTAAAATCAGTCTTCTCATGATGTGTTTCTGAGCAAATTGAAGTCTTGCTATTTTATTTTTTGGTATTAATGGCAGTGATTTTTCAATAGCTTCATAGTGATAGTCCTCACGCTGCAATTCACGCCTTATGGTTCTGGTTGAAGCCTTCAAATTAAGATTTACTTCGATGCGCATACTGTTTCCAATGTGGCGAGCTGCAATTTTTTTCTCTCATGGCGTTTTATGCTAGATTTTGTCCATCTTGTAAGTGCAGATGGGTTTCCCATCTTCTTTCCTGTCTTCCTGTTTTCATTTTTAATTGCCCTGATTACTGTATTGTAGCCAACATCAGCAATTTCAGCTTCTCTCTTGAAGTTATTGTGTTGAGCATACAATGCATGAATTTTTTTCGTTTCTCATCAGAAATCATCTTAAGACACTTCTTCACATTCCAAAAAATCAATGGACAAATATTCATGCACTTTACTGTAAAAAATATCAGTTATTTATCTGTTACCCCAAACTTTTGACCAGTTCAGTTTGAATACTTTGCATGTAACTTAAAAACAAATTAAAAAATCAATTTTTCAATTGTCAATTTTGATATATTCAATAGTAAGTAAAAAGGTGTCAAAACAATAAAATCTCTAAATAATTGTTTTCTTAGAAAACACACTTAGCCCAAACTTTTGTCCACCAGTGTATATGCATTTAATTTTTGTAATGTGTTATATGGAAAAGGTGAATGTTTGTAAAAATACAAATTAAAAATAAAAATTTTAATATTAATAATAAAATAAAAAACAAAAAAATAACTCAATAGTGGGTCTTTTGTTTCCATTCACTCTCTGTCTGTTGAGTTTACTCGTTCACCATTCTGCTCGTCGAAATGGCACCAATGATTTCTTTGTATGCACTAGTAATTAAAATTTTGTCGTTTTATGCTTTGTCGCATAATTTGTCAAAGACGAGTGGAAAAAAATAACTCTAAAGTGTGATATTTTTTTTCATTAATTCTTCGTCTGGTTTGGGAGTTTTGGGCACCAACTAGGATTTTAAATCGATGCCGATGACAGTTAACACATAATTGCCATTTAAAATTCAGGAACAAATAAATACCCACCGAGCTTTTCTTCTTACATTTCAATATATCATCACGGCGTAAAGTTCACCAGAGCTGCAGTCCTCTCGTATTTTTAAAAAATTTCAAAGTAATTTTTTGCACGAGACCATGGCTGAAGTTCCAACAGCATGAGCAACAGCAATGACAAACCTCAGGGAGATGGTGACAATAGCACGTGGTAATGATAACAATGAGTCTTTTTGGTTTTTTCTTTTTTTTGTTGCTCTGTTTATGTGACTGAGCCTTTTTCCGTTTCTTTAATCTGCCCCTATTTTTTTACTCACTGTTAGTTGCCGGTATGTTAATCAACACCGTTACATACGTCTGTGACGGGAGTGATTGTTGTGAATGCGTTGGTTTGCACAGTAGTTTTCAAGTCACCGCCCACTAAACCAACACAGCACATCAGCGCCAATTTTGTATTCCAGATGCCGCGGTGGCTTGGTTTAACAGGTTAAGAGGTAGTGCAGTTCAATAATGAGGGTTTCCATTAGTTCGAAGGTTGCTTTAATTAAATGGAACTCTGCAGCATGTTCCACATGTTACAGCATGGGTTTTGCAAATTTTTTTTAACGGGCCGGCCGGCCCATTAAATGTTCGCTTGCCACAGTGCATCGACCTCATCAATGTCAGCAGCGCCCACACAGACATCATCGGTTGTGCATTGCGAGGATTCCAACCTGGTGCTCGTCAAGTGTGTCTTTTGGAACTGGTACTCTTTGTGTGATTTTTTACCATTTTTTTGTTTTTACTTTAATTTTAAATAGCCTTTTGTTTCATTTTTTCATTTTTCCTTAAATTAAACGTTTTTTCCTTTTTATAAAATTCTAGTATTTTTAAAATTTGTGTGCACATCATGTAAAATAGTCTTCACACTTAAAGTTCTTATCACAATTTTATGTATTTTATGCGAGGGTTTTGAACGCAGTTAGTTGTTTTTACATTGGTTTTTACAAAATTTTTACTGGGGTGTATTTAAAAACATTTAATAATAATAATAATAATAATAATAATAATAATAATAATAATAATAATAATTTACGAAAAATGTTTGTAGTTGAAATATTAATCACAATATGAATTTTATAGTATTTTTTTTAATCCTGAAACTGTTGATAAAAAAACTTAATATAATAAATATTTAATCACTGAGTCAACTTTAATTTTTTTACAACGGACTGATCAAACATATGAGGTATATTTTACTTATCGACTTTTAAAAAATAAAAATGTGTTGGTTTGTACAATTTTTACCCTACCTGTAATTTTACCTCTGTATTTTTCACTCTTTTGACTTTTATTTGTTTTTTAAAAATTAATTACTTTTGTTTAAATGGCTTTGGGTGTATTTTGATTAAAAAAACTGTAATTTAGATTTTTATTACTGATCGAAAATTATGAGTAAACAGGGGTAAATACTCACTCAGGTGCTGTGTAGTCATTAAGGGTAACTTATGGATAAATCTACATCTCTCTTTGTTTGTCGTTTGATAGATTTTTACGGTGGGTCTTTTGTGTAGCATTGCGTTCACATTATTACAAACGAAATTTGGTGGAATGGACATGGAGAGCTTTGGTTTCTCGCACTCACCCTGATGCCTGACGAGATCTTCGATGGAATCAGGATGTAAAATTTCCATTGCGCTATGGGTTAAAGTAATTCCTTATGGGTTAAAACATCTTCACCTCGAAGAGACAATGGCTTAAGTTTTGATGTTGAATTTTCAAGCAATGGAACTGGCCACTTGCAAACGCTTTGAACTCTTCTACCTCTTTTCATGGGTGTTGAGGCAATTCCAGTTGTAGCACATGGGAAGATTCCTATCTCCATTTCCTCGGATGAAATTCATTAAAACTCTATAAAGATAGGTCTTTCCAGAACCACCAGGTCCTTTCAAAAGTAGCTCTTTGTTGAATATTTAAAGTTGGAATGTGTCGTTCTGCTTCTCTTCTTACTTCAGTTGGATTAAAAATTACTAACTCAGTTGGCTCTGGCAGATTGAAAGAAGTGCAATTAATACTATGTTGCTTGAGAACTGAAGAAATGTCGTGAAGAGAATAATGGAATGCAATATCTTTATCATGATCTCTCAAATAATAAATTGGCATTGATTGTTTGTATTAGTCCCATGAATCTTTTGCATTTGGTGGTGAACAAAATACGCAGATAAAAGAAAAGAACTGTCTAAGTTGAAATAGTGTGTTGAAGACAATAGCTTTCTGTAAACATTTTCGCCATTTTTTGTCATCATTAAAATGCCTCGTTGTCTTGTTACTTCAACAAAAGTTGAACACAGTATTCCATCAACAGTTCTTAAATCTTCAAATGATTTTGCTGCAGGAACATCATGTAAAAAAAAAGAAGACAGAAAAATTTTGGTGAGCTATAGTAAACTTGTGCATTGGTGCCATTGTATTAACATTTTTACGTCTTTCAGCTTAAAAACATTAACATTTTACTATTAAAATTTATAAAAAGGCTATAATTTTGTAATGAAAAATCTGATTGATACAATTTATATCTCGCTGAATAGAGCATTTTATAAGCTACATTTTCACTTTTTATTTTGTTGAGATATCTTAAAAAGCATCCTTTTAAATTGAAAAAATGTGAAGAATTTAGAAAAAAATCGACCATATAGAAGTCAATTTTTTAAAGTTAAATGTATATTAGTTGTCTATTATCGATCTATAGAGCAATTTTTATTTCATTAAGATAACGCTTATAGTCTGTTCAGAAATTAGGGAAAGTCCATGATGACGGAGAGAATAACCTTTTTATTAAGGAAATATTAAAAATATCTTACAACATCCTTTAACTAAAAGTTTATCAAAGTATTTAAGCATTTGTTTGAAAACTATGGTATATCAAAATTTCATCTCGCTTTTTCTCAAAACTTCAAAAAGCAGAGTTAGAACACTATAACATTGGACTCGAGATATTACATCTTATATGAAAAGGCTTTAATAGA
This sequence comes from Rhysida immarginata, assembly GCA_023313115.1. Classification (NCBI taxonomy): domain Eukaryota; kingdom Metazoa; phylum Arthropoda; class Chilopoda; order Scolopendromorpha; family Scolopendridae; genus Rhysida; species Rhysida immarginata. The sequence continues at coordinate 80,952 of JAHWFO010055995.1, forward strand.
AATAATGGCGATGATCATGAATGTCTGCTTCGCTCGGATGATAAAAGAATGGCAAGCCACACATGACCACTGAGAGTAAGCACAACACCTGAATTTTCTCTAATGATGATGATGTAACAATGTGTACACCTTTTGTCCGCAGGCCTTCTCTCTAGAAGGTGTTGGATGGCCCAGCACCTCCTAGAAAGAAAGCCTGTGCACTGAAAATTCATACATTGTTACATGGTCATAAGAAGTCATAATTTAGGGCTTATTATTGGTAGAAATACGATTACCAATGCCTTTTTACGATGATGTAACAATGTATGAATTTTCAGTGCACAGGCTTTCTTTTTAGGAGGTGTTGGATGGCCTCACCACTGAAACGTAATACATTATTACATCATAATCGTTAGAGAAAATTCAGGATTATTATTAGTATAAATAAATACAATTAACAATAGCCGCTTGATGATGATGTTACAATGTACAATATTGTATTACGTTTCATTGGTGAGGCCTATTCTCTCGGTGGTCACGAGCTACACAGCACAGCAGCAATGTTGTATTTAGGCAACCGCCCATGAATGTAGCACCATTTGATACCATAAGAAGTAATAGCAGACGAATCTAATTACCTCTAAACTTTTTTTCTTTACTAATTTTTGATAATCATTAGTTAAATAGTGTGAGGCAAAAAGATGTTAACATTAAATGGGTGTTTTAACCACTTTAAATTACAAAGCAGGGATTTGGTTACAGTGTTTCAATTTGGCACCCATCCCTCTCAATACACTTATAGAGTCTGTCCATTGTTGTTTGTAAGGCTTTGTGTATGTTTGAAAAAATAATTGAGGAAAATGAAAATTTTGGTCTCGCATATACGTAGTGTTAACATCTTGTTGCCTCACCCTGTATTTATGCATTTTAGTCAACTATAACATTAAAATTATCCTTGCTTATAATGTCTCTTTAATGCGTTTTCATCTACTTTAGAGAATATCAAAAAATAACATTAATCCATTTGAAATATACGGAGAAGATAAATATGTTTACACGACCTTCAATATAGGTAAGAAAGAAATTATTTTATCTTCCCGATTACTTATGATACAGTATTCATTTGCAATATTGTAGTATTGGATGTAATATGAATTAGATATTATATTCGTGCTTCACAAGGAGAGCGCCCCAACAAACAATAGAGTTTTTTGATGCCCATTGGTAGGATGGTAGTCTGATATGTCCTTTTCGTAAAACCAAGTCCGCAACCTGCAACTTGGCCTTATTTTCGAGAAAATCCCTTTTAAAGTCTGTGTTAGATAACTAGTGTAAACTGTACCTTGACACTCATTACAACAGCGGCAGCTGAACTGGTAACATCGTGGCCTACAAATCACGAGATCGTGGGTTCGAGTCTACGCCCACGCGTTGACTTTTTTTTTGTTTTAATTTTTATAAAGACCGATAGTAATTATAGTGTACAGATTTCTTTGTAAAAATATAATTTCGTGCAATATACGTAACATTTGATTGTATTTATATCAGATACGACTGGTATGCTGCCAAATTAAAGCCTACAAAAGAAACATTTTTGAATGTAAATCAAATTTCTTTTCCGTAATGCATGAAAAAGGAAAACTTTAACTGCAAGATTAGTCCTGCTTTCTTCCAATGTTCTTAGAGTCGCACACATTTGTGTTTCAAATGTTTTCTTGAAGAATACCATCTAGCACGTTGTTTTCGACAAGCATAACTGTAAATATTCTACAACTTCGAAATTATTCGTTAAAACGATTATTTTATGTTATTTTATTACAGCGCCCAATATGGGCAAGAAGCAAAGACATCAAAACCTGAACATAAGAAGAAATGAAAAGTTAAACATTAAAATTTGTTTTTTTTTTAAATATGTTTATGAATTATTTACACTTTTATAACAGATATTATTATCATAATTAGTTGAAAATATGTTCCTTATTACTTTTACTTTATAAAAATATTTTTTTCATTATATACAGCATATTATAACAGAAAAATATATTAAAAAGTGGGCGATAGCACAGTTACAAAATATTAAAAAAAGGAAAAAAACAAAGCCCAACAGGCGTGGACTCGAACCCACAATCTTGTCATTCGTACGCCACGACGTTACCTGTTTGGCTGCCGCTGTTGTGATAATTGTCAAGGTACAGTTTACACTAGTTATAAAACACAGAATTTGAAAGGGATTTTCTCGAAAATAAGGCCAAGTTGAAGGCTGCTGACATGGTTTTACGAAAAGGACATATCAGACTACCATCCTAACAAAGGGCATCAAAAAACTCGATTGTTCGTTGGGGCCCTCTCATTGTCAGTCAAATCATGGGGAAAACACAAATGTTCAGAACAGGGTTGCTGAAAAACACTAAAAACAGAGAGTAAAGAAGAGAAAGAAAAGGGCAAATAATCACTATTAACAAGAGAAATAAATAAGAAAGAAAAAGAAAAAAGTTAAAATTAAAAAAAAAAAAAATAAAAATAAAAAAAGAATTTTCAATGGTGCTTTATGGTATCAGTGTGGGGAAATGTGTCTGTCTGTCTGTAACGCTAACTTCTCCAAGGCTTTGAAAAACTTTCAAAATCTGTTTTCGTCAATCAATGAATATGGTTCATGGCACGAAACAGTCACATGTTTTATCTAAATCGCTTCAATAGTACGTGCACAAATGGTACCTTCACGACCCCAAGTAACAATTTTCAATAAGAGGATATAGAAAGTAATGCATCAAACAAATCATACTTAAAGAATAAATCATTAGATGATCACTTGAGGGTTTAATAGTACGCCTTACCTCAGAAATTTTCAATTATGCCACCTTCAAAAATACCCTTCAAAATACCCTTCAAAATTATGCCACCTTCAAAAAAACCCACGAATACCCTTATGCCACCTTCAAAAATTTTCAATTATACGATATGGCATGTATCATAACAAACTAATTGGAATGATGTGTCATGAATGAATATAAAGTAAAATTAATGAGAGTCAATAATAAAGTAAAATAAATTTTTGTTATTTGTAATGATATTTATTGTTTCTTTAATTAATCTTTTTTAATAATTTTCTTCTTTTCCAATGATTTTTGTGTATAACACACCAAATTGGAATAACACAAAAATCATTGGAAAAGAAGAAAATTATAAAAAAGATTAATTAAAAAAAATAAATATCATTACAAATAACAAAAATTTAGCCAAACCATCAATAGAAATAAACAATAAATGGACACTACCTTTTAACAACAATCACCCTAATATACAATAGCCAACAATCATAACCAACAATTACAATCAACTTAACTTCATCACCTTTATATCAATTGTTAAATTCTCATTTCAACTATTTTCAACATTCAAATATTTAATCAACTGATGATGAGAAAAAAATTCTCGAAAACGTTTTTATATGAAATTTATCCAAAAATTTGGATCAACCCTTCAATATTTCATCTGTACTTCAAGATTATCGTTTTCCCCTATCAACATCATCTGCACAAGAACTTCATCTACATCCTCAATAGACTGGTTTTATTTCTACCATCAACAACATCTTTAATAGACTACATCCTTGAGTTTTCTTACATCTCCCAAGTTTCTACAAGATTGGTGACTTTAGTTTAAATTTTGTTTTTATTATTTCACGATTTTCCCCATTATAAGGAGACTAAACACATTTTAAATTAATCATTTAAACTCCTTAAATCAATAATACATCATTAGTGTCACGTGACCGAACACCCCCTCCTACGTCATGCTGACGTCATGGTCAGTCATTTTCTGAGTTTGTCCTATTACGTCACGTCAGTAATGATTATTTTTAAATTAAATTTTTAATCTTAAGTTTTAACATGCCATTTTTCTAATTTTGGGGTGTTACCCTTTGGTGTATAGTCTTTGTTTATAGTCTTTTTTTTTTTTTGGTGGTGGTCCTTGTTTTGGCTGGTAATCCTTGTAAATATGCCAGCCAGGTGGCCGAGAGGGCTAGGGTGTAGGCTTTCTAGTTCTCGAGTCCGCCTGGTCGTGGGTTCGAATCCCACCGTGGGCATGGATGTTTGTGTTTGTCCCGGGCTGCGGACAGATATAACTTGTGTAAAAGGCCCAAAATGACCTTAGTAGTCGACGTCAAAATTTCTAATAAACCAATCAACCTTGTAAATACAAATGCTAAATGACTTCTTTTCCTCGGGTAGATGTAATCTAATACAATTATACAATGTTTATGCCACAATTCCGTTTCTCTTTTTGACACAAGTCATACGTATTTTTCTGTGCTGATTTCTCAGCAGCAACAGTGCTCAGTAGAAGATGACGTAGGCAGAGCTGACGTTAAAATACACGTTTTAGATTTATTATTAGAGGTAGCATTGGCTAATGCAACCACCCTAAGTTCTTCTTTTAGTTTAACTGTTTTTAATGCTGGTTTTATTTTCTATCAGCGTTAATAAATGTTCAAATACGTTGATGACCGTTCACTGTTTTCCAATGATTGCGAATGCACTCGTACTACTTTGTCTATACATTTCGACAGTAACACTTTAACTGGCAGTTTTAAAAGGGTACTTAGCCAAAGTTAATTGAAAATAGTTGTCAATTCTTCAATTCAACTATTCTTTTACATTTTTTATCTTCTTTATTGTTGTTATTTTAACAGTATATGCAAAGGTGTATGCAGTAGGTACATATTAACAAAGTTTCTCACTATGAATGTTTAATTTTCTTCTACTCTCTGTGATTTCTATGTTCTGGTTGTTCAGTTTGTTGTTTGTGTTTTATCTTTAGGGTAATATAGGTATCATTCTATACAAGATTTATTTTAAATTTAGTTAAAATTTTTACTTCTACTTTTTACTGTTGCTAGACTGTGCACCCTACACAGTCCAGTGAGTAAAGCATCAGGCTATCATTCAGTGTTTCAGTGATGGTCTGAGCTTGATTCTCTAGGGCTCATATTTTTTTCGGCCAATCCTCATTTTTAGCCCTTTATACACACAATGTTAAGATCAAATCTCGTTTTCTTTTTTTTTTTACCTGCGTTTTTTTACTATTTTCATGTCATTGAAAGTGTTCGCGACTTTTGTTTTCAGATTGATCTGCGATTGACAGGCGTGAAATACGCTTGTTTGAATTAATACAATTATCCCCCGTTAGTTTCTCTGATTTTTCACTACATTAAAGCCTAACATTTCAACAAATTTGTGGGTGTACAAATTTTCATCACGTAATTCAAATATATTACCTTGGCTGCTGTGACCATCACATAAGTCGGCAGTTGATACAAGAAAAATTCGTGCTAAACCAACACTAAAACTAAATGTCTTTTCACTTTGGGTACGTGATATACATTTGTTTGAAGTTCATACGAGTTCTCTCGTTAGTTTCACTAGTATTATACCACATTAAACACATACATTCCTTTCAGCAAATTTGCGGTTGCATGTGTTATCATGTAATTCAAAAATTTACATTCGCCCTTATGATTGTCATCTAAGTCGGCAACTGATATAATAAACGTTCGTGCTAAACCACACTAAAAGCCATTGTGATTTTCAGTCAGTGTATATGAAATACATGTGTTTGTGCTTCACAGGTTTTTTTTACCCCTCTCAGTAGTTTGTTCCAGCCGACTGTGTAAGCAAAAACTCCTTCATGTTGAAACAACTTAAGAGCATTATTATAAATCTTACATCGAACAGTCATTCAATCAATAAAGTTTTAACACTTTCATTCTCCTACTAACCTTCAAACTCTCAATCAAATTTATTAGTGTAGTGGGAACTGCAATCGACTCACAAGTGCTAATATTAATTGATGAACTGAATATGTACTGATTCTGTATGCATGCATATTCTGAATTTTTCAACCAAACATCATTCATTATCTTACAGGGCTCTAAAAATTAAAGCATCAGTAGGTTGGTTGGTTGGTTGTTTGGTTGATTTGTTGGTCGGTTATCTAAAGATTGAAAACTTTACATACATTTCCTTATAACCAAAGAAGCAATATGTATTTTTGTTCAGGGTTAATCACTGGTGTTGAGTTGAATTGAATAAGGTTACGCTGCAGTCTCAAGGGTACTGTTTTTTTGTTAATGTGTTTTCCAATAAAGACTTACAGCCGCTAGTCTTTTGGTTCACGAAAAATTACAAAGGCTGGATTTTCGTTTAACCAAAATGCGCCGGGTTTATCTTTTCTTCACCCTAAACCAACCTAAAGTCGAAAAACGCTCAACTGAATTTGGGGTCCTATGCGGTTTCAAAGTTAATTTCATTTGAAAAAGGTAACAAAAACTAAAAAGTCCATAATTCTGATTCAGGAAAACTTGCAGGTTACTCTTCTTGAATTCACGAATCCTTGCTAGGGCCATTTTGCGAATTCACCAAATCTCACGAGTATCTTTTTTTGAATTCACGATATCTTACGAGGGCCATTTTTGATTAAAAAAATTGTTTGAAAGTCAAAATAACGTTCAGCTGATTTTCAACATCTATGGAAATCACAGGTTTATTTTATTTTTAAAAGCCATTTTTTGTTTTCAACAAGCAGACGCAAACGCTAAAAGTCCTCATTTTTCACTTTTAAGATTTCAACAAGCAGTGAGTTTTTTATTATTGTATTTCTTTCTTACTTTTTGTGATTTTTCAGCATAAACGTCGTCACAGCATATTTTATATTTTCCACTGTTTTTAACCATATTCTTTACTTTTTCAATGTTTTGCGACTTGTTAAAATCTATTTTTTTAAATGTTCAACAGTTTTACTGAAAGATTTTTGGCACGACTTTAACGTTTAAATTTAAAATTTTCGTCTTTGCATTTCACCTTAAAGGTTTTTCATTTTTCTATGAGGTAATAGAGTGTTTAACGACTTTACGGTTCTCCAGATGTCTACCTTCAAATTCTGAGTTGGAAATATGATTGAGGTTATTCTCAAGGTAATTAAAACATAAACATATCAGCAATACCCAGCAATACCCACATAATAACAGCTGACAATCTTTCTAAGAAATTCAACATAAACAATACTTTCCATTTCCAACAATGGCGAACCCTGTTACACGTCCTACGACGTGAACAGCGATCGTACACAATTACTCATAACGAACAAAAGTTTATAAAAACAACCTTTTAAGATAACAAACAGAAATAATCTCTTGAAATAAAATAAATTACTACTATATTATTTGAAAATTATATCAAGATTCAATAACCCAACTTAAGAAATAAAGAGAGCTACCTAACACCCATACAAAATGATTAAAAATTAAAATATTAACAATTCCCCTATACTTTATTTTATTTCATTATAATCCCAACCCGTTCCCGTCGGACCCTGTGACCCACACTGACATGCAATGTCACAAAATAAAATCAATAAAATAGAATAAACATAACCAAATATAAAAATAAATAACCTTGTTAAAAATTAAGACTGTATTTTTATAATTAACCGTAATATAATATGGATTTATTTCATCTATGATGATTAGATATTGTGTAGCGTCCACAGAAGTAATCGACTTGTTTTTCTGGTGACTTGAATTTCGGCTACGCGATTTCTCCACAAGATTAGCGATCCAGGAGTTGTATAGATATCAATGAGAAAAATATGTTTAAAAATTTCCCGATATCTAACACATTTCCAGATATCTAACATTAGTATCTAACAGGTCGTGGCATTATAGCTTTGAGATTTCCTTGAGAAATATGTCGTTTTTCGGGGAACTACGAGTTTCATTGTTAAACAATAATTCCCCACTCCATCTGGCAACCACTGGCCTTGCCCTATTACTGGGGCTGGGGGTACATATTACGAGGGGTGGTCATAAAATAATTATAATCAACATAAAAGAAGGATGTCTTTTGAAAAACGTGTGAGGGGAGGCAACATACCTTTAGTGCTACTGAAAACAAAGCAGGATTTGCTGCAGCACGGCTAAACAACGCCAGAGCATCAAAAGTAACATGGTGCAGCCCATCACAAAATTAGAGGCACGAGCCGTGATAAGGTTCCTTCGTTTGAAGTCATTCGTCCATAGTGGTAAGCCACTCGAAAAAATCGCCCGGGTCAGCCTGACAGCTTCAAAAGCTCGGAAGCTGTTCACGGCTCGCACCTGGTAACGCTCGAGGGATGTTGCTTCTGAGTGTTACCAGACATCTAAAAAAGCGATCGTTTTTTTTCAGTTTAGTTGTAATGACCACCGTTGTATTGAATAAATGCTTGTTTTTTTAATAATATAATTTTAACAAGTCAGGCAAATGCCTAGGACCGATAGGATTTCAAGGCATTCGTGAATAAAAAGGCATTCGTGATTTCAAGGCAATATTTGATTTCTAAAGAAGTCTTTGGTTGATAAGATTGGATGAGGCTACTAAGGATCCTCTAGCTGCTAAGCAAGGCATACTTCTAAGGGAAACGCATAGTTCAAACTGATTAAAACTATGGATAGAGGATGCCAACTTCTAGTGCTTGTCATGGAATGGAGCTTCTTCTCTTGATATGCAATTGGTCCACTGATATTCATGGAACATCGGATGCGTTTCATAAATATTATTTCCGACCAAGTCCATTCTGAAAAGTTTAATGCAGAAAGTAGCAATTCTCTATAGATTAAAACCTACAAAAATCCTTTAACGTGGAAGCTTTGCAGTTTAATGAAATAATCGTTAATTCTTGAAGCGTGAATTCTTTCTTCATAATCAATTGCTAACGCTTTTCTACGTAACCATGTACTATTGAAGCGAACGATTAGCTACTAGCTATTGTTAAAATTTGCAGAACACTAATTACCTCTTGCTAATATAAGGCGTAAGTAATTACATGCTATATCTTAGCATTGGCAGTTTCCAATGGTTCAATAATGGTATCTTTAAAAAACGCATCATAGAACCAATTTCGAATGTCATTAAGTTTACTTTACATTCATTGATAGCACGTCATTCCAAGCCGTTGGATATATTACATGCCATATTTTAGCATTGAAAGTTGCAATAAACCATAATGGTTCCACTAAATCAGCTGCCTTGGAACCAATTTCGACTATCATAAATTTTACGTTATATTTATTCATGCCATATCATTCCAAGTTGTTTGATATATTACATGCTGTATCATAGCATTGAAATTTCCAATGAACCATAACGGTTCCACTAAATCCAGGTTCCTTTGAACCAATTTCGACTATCAATAATTTTACATTATATTCATTCACGATACATCATTCCAAGTCGTTTGATATGTTACATGCCATATTTTAGCATAGAAAATTCCAATGAATCATAATGGTTCCACTAAACCAACTCTCCCTGAACCAATTTCGACTAACATTATTTTACATTATATTCATGCATGACACATCATTTCAAGTTGTTTTATATATTACATGCCAAATCTGAGCTTTAAAAGATTCTACTGAACCATACTGGTTCCATGAAACCACATACCATTAAACCTATTTCTACTATCATTAAGTTTATAATCACGAATGAATAATATTCAATCATGACATGCTATTTCAAGCTGTATGATATAATACATGCCAAATGTTAGCACTGAAAGTTTCTAGTGGATCATAATGGTACCACTAAATCATATACCCTTGAACTAAAACCGACTGATATTGACCATCAAGGAAGACCATCACGTGTCTTTACTTAATTCACAAGCCTTTTCTCTGCCTTTTCTATGCAATGCCAAAGGGAGAACAGCATTTGGCAATGCACAGGCCATTTATACTTGGAAATGTATCGTGAAAAACGTGGTCCCCTGTATTATTTTGACCTTTTGAACAGGAAGTAGTTAACCGATTTTTTGCACCAACGAACTCAGTCCAAAGATAATAAAATAACAAGGATTGCTTATGCGATGCTACCATCTAGCGAGGAAATTTGCAAACTAACTGTGACGTCACTCCTAGACCCAACGAGCGGGCAGCGCAGGAGAAATGCTTGGAATACGATGTTCTGCTGCCGCGTGTAATATAATTTAATAACTACTTAGAAAAACCAGAACTCGCAACGCATAAAATATTTGGCATTTCCAAAAGATAAATGTTGAAAATTTTGGGTGAACAAATTTAAACGCATTAAAAATTTCAATCTGAAATCATGATATGATTACGCTGAATACAGTGGAGCAGACGTACTTCCAGCGAGATCTTCAATACGACTTGTTAGGTCTACCAGCGGGAGACTACCATCTCGAAAATTAAATAATACCAGTACTTAAATATTTAATATCAGACAATAGCATCGACGTAGCCAAACGCTCAAAATACCTCCCCCCCCCCCCCCCCACCATCAGTCAAGTAAACGTATTTATGAGTGAGCACCCAACCCCTCTCGATGTTTAGGAAAATGAGAACATTCTTCTACATTAAGTAATTGAATATAATGCGAAAATTTTAAAGATCTGTGCACTTTATTTTTATAAGTAGGCTTCGGATTTGCATATATAATGCATATCTTTTTCCGAACTAGTAATTCCCGAACTAAGTCTCTCCTGGCCCTTCCAGCTTAAGATTTATCTTTCTATATATATAAAGAATTATGGTTGTTCGTTTGTTTGTTTGTTTGTTTTTATATAAATCTACAGTTTTATTCCGATCTTGATAAAATTTTGCATACATGACCTTCAAAGCATGAGGAAGGTCACTGTCTACTTCAGATTTCGAAAAAATAATAATTATTGATTAAAAAAGTCGATATTTATTGTGAGGTCTATCCATTGTGAGCCTTTATAAAATTTTTTTATTTAACCAATTTGGAGGTTTAATTTAGCTTTTTTGAGGTTGTTCTGTTTACCTACAAGCGTAATTATCCTGGGCAACGCCGGGTCCTCTGCTATACTACACAAAGAGATGAATGGCCAAGTTTTTGCAACAACATCAAGGGGAATATCTAAAGTAAGATTACGTGACTAAGAAATTATTTAGGTTAGCAGCGGCATACATGGAGAGGTCCATCCATTGTGAGCATTTAAAATTTTTTTCCGATTTTCATTATGAAATTTTACTGCATTAATTGTAAGCGTTTTCATGTGTTTTTTTTAAGATATTGCAAAATTTAATCATAAAAACAGTCCGAGCCACGCGCTGGGTTATCACCTAGCTTATTTGGCACCACATCAGATCCAAACATTTCATAAAAATGCATTTTGACTATATTCTGTTAAAATGTGTATATTTTGGAAACTGAGATTTGATAATGCGATGACCGAACGTTCGTTTCCAAGAATTATTAATAATATGCATAAAATGATGATGTAATGACAAAACATTAATAAGGCAGCGTCTATTGATGATGCAAAGGATTCACGCGTGTCTCCCTTGAGACGACTGGCAAAAAGTTATATGCCTGGAAAAAAAAGAGAAAGAATGAGTATTGGTCAGAGAAACTCTGCAACTAAAATAGAAAAAGCTATACGGGCAATTGAAACACCTGAGCAACGGGAGTTACGAATAGAGCAAGAGCTTTTACGTCAAGAGCAAAAAAAAATTTTGTCCCGGTATATCACTACAAATCCTGTTTTTCGTATTTTTCGTAGAATGGATAGTCCCTTTGCTCTGTGTTGTATTGATTGAGTTATTATTTAACCAATTTGGAGTTATAATTTAATTTATGAGATTGTTCTGTTTACCTACAAGTGTAATTATCCCGGGTACCTCTTCTATTGTACATAAAAATGCATATTTCTGACTTTAGCGTATATTTTTGAAGGGATGTTCTGACAACAATTCATTTTTATCCAAGTATTTGCTGCTGAACAGTAAGTTTTAAATGCAGTTTTTACTGCACACTTTAATTTCTGCGTTTTTTTTTTAGCGCATATACCATATTTGCACATACTTTTGCTCTTTTTAGTGCATTTAAATCCGAATAAAATGCAATAACCTGCAACTAGTTTATCTGTGGTTCAGTTGATTTTTCCGAATAGATTGGCTATTTATTTTCCAGTAATGTGTTATATTTAAAAGAATCACTGGAGAAATTGTATCATGATAATATTACATTTCATAAATTTATATTTTTGGATCAACACTTTATTAAGAGTCGTGCCAGTATTTTTTCATTTTTTAAGCTTATTTATGTAGAACCCGCTACTTTTTTCTTTCCAGTATTGACATTTTCAAGTAATCAATTAAAAACATCATTTGAGTGAATTATTAGTTCGGAAAAAAATTTGCATTATATGCAAATCCGAAGCCTGCTTATAAAAATAAAGTGCACAGATCCTTTTAGTTTTTGCATTACAATAAAAACGACATTTTCAGTTTATGAATTAGGCTAATTTTGAATTAATAAAAAGGGTATGAAAAAAATATAAATAACTTATTAATATATCAGACCAAACATATACATAATTATAAGTAATATTTTGCAATAATACATAATAAATTTTATCAAAAATTTAAAATAAATAAAAAGAATATGTTAATTGTTGCTGTGTTTTATGCTTTTCCTTTGAAGCAAGGTCTAGGAGTGATGTCATCTGCACCAGCCCATCATGTCAATTTACCCGCATAAGCAATCCTTGTTATTTTAATATCCTTGAATTCAGTTTGTCGATTTTGCTAAGTTGTCGAATGGCGAAAACAGAAGTCGAAAATTCGGAAGCGTTCGAATCTAGAGCACCAACAGACAGACAGACAGACAGACGGACAGACAGACGTACGGACGCACATTGTGAAAACATAACTACCTATCAGTTCTAATAAGCAAACCTGAGTACTTTCTCTACAAATTACAAGAACATTATGATGTTTAACTAATTGGTTTCTTCAGTTTACGCAGATAACATACTACTATGGTTTGTGTGTTTTTAGGTGACCAAAATGAAAATTTCTTTGAACACTTCACGTTGGGAATAAGGAAAAACATTTTCAATATTAATGAAGTTTTTCTAGTAAGTATACTATGATATCGCCACTATTATATTCATTATAGGTTAATTGTGTTGTTTAGTTTTATTTTGAGTGATAGAGGTTATTTGTCAATCCTGTGCGAATGATGTGCGTCAGCCTGTGCTGCGAGGCCTATCTGAAAAAATGTTGATTTTAGATCCGGGAGTGACGAAGTGAGATTTAATGCGTGGGCATCCTGGGGAGGTAGGAAGTTGAAGGGGACACGAGGACTGGGTGTGACAAGACGAACTTGAAAGGGTGTTATCCATTTTTTCTGTTTTAACGACATCGACGACCGCTTTAGTTTTAACGACATCGACGACCGCTTTAGTTTTAACGAGTAGTCTTGGAACACATTTCTCGACATTCGTCCTAAAACAAACGACCTGACGTCAGAAATAATCGTTCATCTTCTTTTATCATTGGCTGTGTTGGCGATGATGCAACGAATAACTCAAAGAACAATGTAATGCATCTTCTTTGGATTGTTTCAAACCAAGTATCAATGAGCCATCAGAGACAAATGAAAGAAAGAGACTGGCAGTGCCCTATTCATTTTGCTGAGCGCTACTGGTGCCAGCGGAAGTGCAGCGTTTGCCATGTTACCATTATATTCTCAATGTAATTTCAGCTGCTTTTGTAGATGATTTCTGAAAGTATTAGTAAGCATAACCTGTTTTCTGATTTTTTTAATAAAAACTTTATTGCATTAACTAACGATAATGTATAATTTTAATAACTCCAAATAGATGATTTAATGCCTAACGAATTTTTAAAAGACAATTATTTTAAAATTTTAAATTAAAAGTAAAAAAAGAACTAATTCTCAGTTTAATAAAATAATTAATTTATTAATCCACATATTGTAATAAGCAATTGTTTGCGATTATTTCACATCGGCCTTAGTAGCTCAGTGGTTGCGTTATCGCCTCTGATGCTCGAGGACGCGGGTTCGACTCCGGCCGAGGAAGACGAGGATTTTTTCAGGGAGAAAATCCTGAGATCACGCACTTCCTTCGGAAGGGAAGTAAAGAGCTGTTGGTCCCGTGTAGTAATTTGCCGGCTGCACGTTAAAGAGCCCTTGCAAAACAAAATTTCCTGCCCCTATAACCCTGTCCTGAAATGACGATAGAAGTTGAAACGAACATTAATACCAAAGATACCAAACTAAACCGATTGATTCACATGCATTGCCTTGGGCGATCAGCTGTTTCTTGCCAATCCCAATATGGCGGCACGAAGGCACCACTAGAGAGGAGGTCACTGCCAGTCTCTTCCTTTCATTTGTCTCTGTAAGCCATATGCAAAATCCCGGTGCATTAAGGGATTGATAGTATCAGCCGATCTTTACAAGCAATCTAAACGTGCGCATTATGGCCCTGCAACAATGCCATGCCCATCCGTCATTATTAAATTTCAAGAGCAACAGGAAACAAACGCGTGAATTCACTTTGTTTACTATTGTGATTGTCTACGTTTACTATCAATCCCAATAGTTTTGAATAAGGTCTATTGAGTAAAGCAAGAATCCAATAATCACCCACAGTGATCATTGTTAATCATGCCAAAGCAACACCTCCTAAAGAGAAAGCCTCTAGTAAAGCATTATTATTCGTATTTCTACCTTGAAATTGGACTACTATGATAATGTAACAATGTATGACGTTTACGTGCAGAGGCTTTCTCTTTTGGAGGTGTTGGCCAAAACATATCCTACAATGATATCAGAATGCCTGTCCATCAGCCTTCATCCGTTCTTCAAATGTGTCCACAAAAATCTACAATAAACCATGAGGATTCTAGCACTGCCTAGGACAAAATTTAGCATTTTCTCAGTTGCATCATATTCTAAATTTGGTCATTTACACAGCGACAGATAAAAAAATCAGGAAATCATTGTTTTTCATACCCGAGCGAATAATCAAGCAGCCTTTATTCAATTTTAACATTTTTAATAACTTGACAGCATAAGTGATTAAAGCAGCATTAAATTTTGTCCTGCTAAGCGGTGCTGAATCCTGATGTTTGCGTTTAGATTTTTGCGGATACAGTTTGAAGGCCGATGGGCAGGCTTTCTCATATCATTATTGGCTATGGCCAAAGCATGTGCTTTTTCACGTGCTTCCAATAGTGACAAACTATCTTAGTATTATAGAGCTTAACTTACAGCCTCTTCCATTTGCTATAATGCAGAAATAAAAATTTAACTTGAAATTAAAAATTCATTGTCCAGAATTAAAAATGCATTTCTTTAGAATTGTTTTTCCACATAAAAACTGTAGTTTCTGACATTAAAATTCAGCATCAACTTTCTACAAAATCTTTAATAGATTTTCCAAGATAAAAAAATAAAGTTTGCAGAATTAAAATTGCAGCTTGTGAAACAAATCATATTTTGCAAAATAAAATGACCTGCTTGTGGAATTTTCAAATCATAACATTGAAAGGGAGAATTGTGTACATAAAGAATAAAATATTGGGAGGAATACTTCTTACACCATTCTTAAATTTCCATTTTAAGACCCCAATTTTTAACCTGTTGTTTACCCTCAATTTTATCCCTAACAATTTATCCCAAATTTTAACTCTCATTTTTATCCCCAAGACAAATACCCACTTTTTGGCTCTATTTGTTTTCTTCTATTTAAGCTCGCTTTTTATCATAATTTTTATCTACCACCACTAGCCCCACATTCAATTTCCCATTTCTATCTGTCAGTTTCTATCTCCTTTTCTATTACCAATTTATATTCTCCACATTTAAGGAAATTGGCCTATTAAAGCAGAATAAAAAATAGGATAAAAAAGGAATTAAATTAGAAGCTGAAAGTGAACCTTAAAATGTTGAGGATAAGTAACATCAAAAGGTGGGGATTAGAAAATGGGTAAGCTGCCCACCGAACTTCTTATACTTTTTAACCACTTTTTAATATTACCTTTTACACTTTTGAATTCCAAATTTTCACGGAAATTTTTTTTTTATTCCAGAATATACAAGTTTTTTTCTTTTACAAGTTTTTTTTATATTCCGCACATATTGTTTTGTAAATTGCATTTTATACTTTGCAAAAAGTAGTTAAGAGCAGCCCTTTGTGTACCAGGTTGACCTTTGACCCCTGGATTTATGTAGCACTTATGGCCGCGCCCACCACGCCCTCGCCTCAGGCGGTGGTACACAAACTGGCCCCAACGTGACCCTTTTTTATCAGCAGAGATAAGATGAAAAGATAAGATAAGCCCAGCGGACCGCCATTGTGGTTGATATGGCAACAGAGCGGCCATTTTTGATGAGAAGATAAGACCAGCTGGTCTCCCCTCCACCCGCCATTTTGAGAAACGGTGGCCATTTCTGTTTTTATTAATATGTGGATCGTATTTTCATGTATAATAATTATGCTGTATTCAATAAAGATAAAAAGATAAGAAAGATGAAAAGATAAGAAAAAGAAAAGATAGAAAGTAGAAGAAACGGAAAAAAGAAAGAGAGAGAGAGAGAGAGAGAGAGAGAGAGAGAAAGAAGAGAGGATAGTGGAAAGAGAGGAAAGAGAAAGAAGTGGTTTTGGGGGGTACGCTGCCTCTCCCTCCCACCCTGTGCTTGGTGTCGGTGGTCCTGAACCACCTGTACTGTCGCCAGAGTGCTCTTGTGGTGACAGTCCAGAAGTTCCGGTCCACCCACGCCTATGCAGGCAGGCGGTTGGTTGAGGCAGCTGGGGCACTCCGAGACTCGACTAGGGTACTGGTTCCTGTGCAGAAAGTGGAGGGCAGAGCTTAGGTAGTCGGTACACTCCATTGAGATGCCAAGCACCACTGCTACACACAGGGGCAGCCGTCGCTGTGAGCCTCAAAGGGGATTGATCTGCACCCCCCTTATGCTGTGGCCAAGGGCATAAAAGCCGTGGCGATTTGGTTAACTAGGGATGGTGTGGAAACCTTCCTTTGACTAGTTCGACCACTGGGAACAGATGGTTGACCATACTCTGGGCTAGGGACCCCACTCCGCGGCCGTGCCTTATTCTGATTGGTGCCTACCAAAAACGAAATTCGCATTTGTTAATTGTCTATGGGTGAGAGAAACCCACACGTTTTCGAATCGAGTTGGCATGATTATGAGAATGTTTGTTGTAAAGTCGTTTGGTCCTGGGGTCGAATTTGGCATAGTTATTCGGAAAAAACGACCTCGTTGCCCAGTGAAATCTAGTTCCCTTGGTGGCTGCACCGTTGTATGGCGCTGCGTTCACCGTTTCTTCACAAACGACGCGTTTGTGCGTGTTTCCAGTAGATTCAGGCCCATTGGCCGAATGTCTGGGATCTCACACACTTCACCTTGCTGATGTCGGGGTGTCCGACGGGTTTACAAAGTCGGAAAGAGGTTTATGTTAAAAAAGCGTCATCGTTCAATGCTTGTTCACGTCGGCTTCGACAACGGTGCTCCCCAAAGGATGCTGTTTGTTTTATTAGTACCCTTGGCATTTGCAGCGTGATGATGAGGGCGCGCTATTCGTCCTACCCCTCACTAAACTGTTTAAAAATTGCTCAATAAAGGTTTTTTCCAGCTCTTTTGGCCCATTGTCGCGCATACAAAGCGGTCTACCTGTTGTTTTTAAACGTTCTAGTCATGTGATTTGCTTTTTTACGCTTTGCACGGTGGGAAACATTTGCAAATGTGCTGTCGTTCAATGGCTTTTCACACTAACTTCGACAACGGCTCTCCCCTCAAAAACGAGTTAAAAAAGCATTAAAATTAAGTTTTAGGGTTCTTTTGGGTCGTTTGCACACCCCCAAAACATTCTAGATGATATTTATGATGCTCTCGGTACGTTTTGATGTTCTCTATGCTTTACATGAAATGATACAGTTGCAATTGCGTTCGGTATCGAAGTAGAGTTTTGTAATAACCAACATGTTCGTTTCTCTTACACAATGCACGAATATTTGAGTTGTCTTGAATTTACTGACCATTATTTGCTATCCCTCTGTTCTCATAACTTTAAATACAGTATACACAAATGTTTCTATATAAATTTTACCAGCACAAGAACATTAATGTTCGTGAGGCTGTTCAATGTAATGAGACTCTTCTATAGTGCTGCAAACGTTTTCTCTCGCACCAAATACAACTATTTTTTTATGTATTCATTAAAATTTTGTCACTTTTTACAAGGGTGCACGTTTATTACTCTTATATTCAGTGATCAATATGAGAAAACATTCGCATTCTAGTGCTTTTCAATTTGCAAACTCGACGTTTATGTCATATATATGTTTCAGTTTCCTTGCTGTCCACTACGTTCTGTGGGCGCTTCATTCATTGCTTCTTCGCGAAAGTGTGAAATTTGGCAAAAAGTAAGGTGGGCAACTGAATTCTCATAAAATTCAAGCAATACCCGGGGAGCTTCTTTTATGTGCGTTTCTAATCAGATTCTATTGAATATTTGTGACAGGGTCATTGGTCAATGTGCTGAAGTCATTGGGTATTCATAACCGACTCTAAGAGTTTTTATATGCCATTTTTGTTAAACTCATCTCTCCACCCTCTCTTTCTCTCATTTTTCTTTTTATTTCTTTTTAAAAATAAAAATAATTAACACTTTTTACCCACAACTGTATGTTTATTGTCTTATACAGTTGTGAACGTAATATTCATTCAACCAAAATAATAATAATGAATTCCACTCATGTTAATGGGTATTGTATTTTTTAGAGGTACAAGTTGAAATCTCATTGAATGCACGAAGTGCCTAGACTGTTTTTTGTGTTGTTAGGTTGATTCTAATTTAATTCTATTGAATATTTGTGACAATATGTGGTAAATGTGCTTCTTATACATTGAAATGAATTGTATTAACATTGTAAGATTGTTACCACCCTGAGCTTTTGTGAAGTTCCTCTATCTTTTTCATACATTTTTTTCTAAGAATGCATTTTATATAGTATACAATTGAGATCTGTCAATTTTTAGAAAGTCATATGTTTAAAATTTCTTACATTAAATGAACATTTCATGTAGTTTTCAGTGTTGTGTTGGAAGAATGTTTTGCCTGAAAGAAAGAAGGGCACAACTGCTCTGCTGTTTCCACATGCCCAATAAATAAAGATAAAAGAAATTGAAATAGACAGTGTCTGCACTCTGACTTCTTGTTTGAAAACTTCCTTTCACATTGTCAGGGTTTGATTCAACTTACAAGTACATGTATTATGTTTTAGGGGTCATTCAGAAGAATTCCAACACTCAAAGATTTTGTGAAACATTTAAGGGAATATGTTTTTAATTAGATACAATTCAGTTAAATTGAACAATTTTAAAATCTGTTCAACATTGTCTGCTGTATACAGGTACACTGAACAAGTGCTTACTAAGAATTCACTAAGCATTTTCATGATATTTTTTAAAAAAAATTAAAAAATGGAGATATATTCACATACATTATCTAAGCTTTAATCAGGAGTTTATGATTATGTGGACTTGTTTAATATTTCTTATGGATACATTGATGTATGTTTTAAAAATGATCACAAGTGCATTTATTTTTTCTGTCATAAACCAGAAGAATGTTTTCCTGGATTTAGCTTTGTTGTTCCTTCTAACAAATATTATGTTTAAAGAGTCATTTTGAACTATTTAAACTCCAAAGATTTGAGAAGTAAAATATTCTTTGCTTTAAAAAGATCTTTTATTTAGAATAAATTCAAGTAGATTTGCACAAATTACTGTTTTTAAGTAAAGTTTTTCAACATTAAATGCAATTGCCTACCTAGCACTGTTCAAAAAACCATGATTGGCTTTAAATGAATTCATTTGCTTTTAATTTCAGCAATTTTAAAGTCTGTTCATTAGAAAGTTGACAACTGGCTACACATGTGCTTACTGTGAATTCACTATGCATGTTCATAACCTTATAAATATAGAGAAATTATCCAGGAAGTCTATATGTTTTAATCAGGACTTTGCAGATATATGATCTTGCTTCAATATTGCTTATTGTTAGTAAACCACCAAAATGTGTAAATTTTCCAGTTTCGTGCATACTTTTTGCCAAATTCACCTGTTCTACCCAGAAAAACACCAAAATGTGTGGATTTCCAGTTTCTTTCACACTTTTTGACAAATTTTCTTATTTTCCACAGAAAACCACCAGTTTAAACGATCACATTATGAAATTTCCTGTGATAAACTTGAAGAGCGTTCCCCTGAAAGAAAGAAATGACAGCTTTGTTGTTCTCCATATGAATAAATAAACAAGATAAAAGTGCTCTTACTTCTATTTTAGAAAAAAAAACCCTTCCACAATTGCTCATTTTCTGTGGCTACTTTACAAATATGATGTTTAAATAGTCATTCATAAGAATTTCGGTTGCAGGGCTGGCTCTACCATAAGTGCAAGTGGTGCACTTCCACAGGTCGGCAAACTTTTGGAGACGGCAAGCAACGTTAATATTTGGGGATGGCAAAGGCAAGGATAAAATTGCATTCTGGACGGGGTGGTAAAATTGCATTCTGTACTGGGCGGTAAAATTGCTAGAGCTGGCCGTGTTCGGTTTCATTCATTTCTGTAATAAAAAATTCTTTGGCTTTTGAGAATCTTTTATAATTCACTTTACTTAAAATATTTGTGTACCATACATATGTGTCTACCATACATGTAATACAAAGCTTATACCCCTTTACTCCCCTTGACTTATACTCACATAAGCCTTTTCTCTTTCATCAATTTGTAAGATTTTTTTTTTCTTCCTTTTTTTCATTCATTCATATGGTTTTATACATAGGATTTTATACAGACAGAACTGCTGCAGCATTCTGAACAGATCATTTCATTCTTCTTGATAATCTGAAATGAAAGTTTTATTTGGTTTTATTGCAACTCGGCTCCTATGCCACCTGCGTGCGCGCCACTTGGACGCTTTCCTGGGAGCAGGCAGCCCGTTCATCTCTCCAATTTTGGCGCCTGCACGTGCCCAAGTCTGCGTTTTTTTCTTATAAGTTGAACACATGGTAAAATTATTGAATTCATTAAAAATTCACACTCAATACATTTCGCTTCATACATCTGTAAACTGTTTTCTTATGCACTGAGTTGCTTTTTTACAAAGAACATTCATCTAAAATACACATTGTCAATAAAGATGTGTAGAATTATGGTAAATGAATGTTTATATTATAATATCTGTTTACTAGAACAATGAATGTTTCCCTTTCACTGTGGTACTAAATAGGCTTTTGGACAGAATTACAACTCTAAGCAATTCACGAAGACATAAAAAGTACATCTTGATAGACTCCATTCATGAACTGTGTGATCAGTCTCTCTTTCTCTTGGAATCTCTCTACACTTAATGTTTTTAATAAAAATCCTTTCCTTTACCGTTTTCTACCGCCACCATCCACTTTTCATTTACTGAAAGCTGTTCCCACAAAAATGATGCACAGGATTTTATTAGATGTTCATTCCTTTCTGATGTGTGGAAATGTATTCATTCATTTAAACTTAACAGAATTTAAAAATCAAAAAGCCTTGTATAATTTATGTGCAAATAGGTTGATCTTCTACGGTATTTAATACAAACAAGAAATTTTTTTTTTCATTTGTATCATGTAAGTTTTTAAAACGTAAAACACACATGATTTAGAATGAAATAAAATCGTGTAGATGCACGGGGTATTAAAAATTTCTCTTGGTATTTTTGATGTTAAAGAAATAATTTCTATCACTAAAAAAAAAAAAAATAAATTATATAAAAAAATAAAAAATAATTTTTTTTCTCGAAAACAAAAAAAATTCTCGCAAACGAACAAAAAGTAATTTATTTTACTCGCAAACAAAAAAAAAAAATCCTCGCAAACAAAAAAAAAAAAAATTTACACCACATAAAAAATATTTCCTTAAATACAAAAAAAAAATTATTATTTTCAATCATACACAGTTTTTTTTAAAAAAATTGTTCCACTCCATATGAAGTGAAAAAAAAAATTCTCTTGGCAGTTAAGATGTTCAAAAATTTCATGACACACAGATAAGCATGTAGTTCAATGTTGTTTTCTGAAATAAAAATTCTCTAAATTCACCATGTGTTTTATCACTGTCATGTTGGTTTCACACGAGTTTTGCTTCATACAACGTGTAAGCCTGTATAGCATATGGTTTGAAAAACACCAACAGGATGGACAAGGGGAGCTTGAACAATATGTGACCGTACCTTTGAAGTTTGGTACACATTATTTAAAAAAAAGTTTCTCCAACACGTAAACACATCGGTTTACATGCAGTGTGTAATCCCGCACGCCGATCACCCCCGAGGTCTCCAGCACCGATTAAAACTGTCACCCTAGATGACACGCACCTAAACCCTGACCAACGGACTATCTCAGGGTCGAGTACCAAGACGGTTTGCAGACGATAGGTTTTTCAAACCATCGAATGTTGGTAACACGGCGGCCAGAGAAAGAGAGACTGATCACACAGTTCATGAATAGGGTCTATCAAGATGTACCTGCTTAGAGTTGTAATTCTGTCCAAAAGCATATTTATTACTACAGTGAAAGTGAAACATTCTTTGTTCTAGTAAACAGATATTATAATTCAAACATTCAATTACCATAATTCTACACATCTTTAATGACAATGTGTATTTTTAGATGAATGTTTTTTGTAAAAAAGCAACTCAGTGCGTAAGAAAAGAGTTTACAGATGTATGAAGTGAAAAGAATTGACTGTGCATTTTTAATGAATTCAATAATTTTACCATGGGTTCAACTTGTAAGAAACAAACGCAGACTTGATGCATTAAAACCAAATAAAACTTTCATTTCAGATTACCGAGAAAAATGAAATGATCTGTTGAGAATGCTGCAGCATGTCTGTCTGTATAAAATCCTATGGGTTGTGTATATGAATGAATGAAAAAAAAAAGGAAGAAAAAATCTTCCAAATTGATGAAAGAGAAATGGCTTATGTGAGTATAAGTCAAGGGGAGTAAAGGGGTATAGGCTTTGTATTACATGTATGGTTGACAATTTTGTATGGTACACAAATATGTCAAGTAAAGTGAATTTTCAAAAATTCTCAAAAGCCAAAGAATTTTTATTACAGAAATGAATGACAACCGAACAGGGCCAGCTCTAGCAATTTTAACGCCCCGTGCAGAATGCAATTTTACTCTTGCCGTTGCCATCCCCAAACATTAACGTTGCTTGCCGTCTCCAAAAGTTTGCCGCCCTGTTAAAGTGCACCACTTCCACCTATGGTAGAGCCAGCCCTGCAACCGAAATTCTTATGAATGACTAAACATGAAATTTGTAAGGTAACCACAGAAAATGAGCAAATGTAGAAGGGTTTTTTTTTCTAAAATAGAAGTAAGAGCTTTTTTATCTTGTTTATTTATTCATATGGAGAACAACAAAGCTGTCATTCCTTTCTTTCAGGGGAACGCTCTTCAAGTTTATCACAGGAAATTTCAAGATGTGATCATTTAAACTGGTGGTTTTCTGTGGAAAATAGGAAAATTTGTCAAAAAGTGTGAATGAAACTGGAAATCCACACATTTTGGTGTTTTTCTGTGTAGAACAGGTAAATTTGGCAAAACGTATGCACGAAACTGGAAAATTTACACATTTTGGTGGTTTACTAACAATTAGCAATATTGAAGCAAGATCATATATCTGCAAATCCTGATTAAAACATATAGACTTTCTGGATAATTTCTCTATATTTATAAGGTTATGAGCATGCATAGTGAATTCACAGTAAGCACATGTGTAGCCAGTTGTCACCTTTCTATTGAACAGACTTTAAAATTATTGAAATTAAAAGCAAATGAATTCATTTAAAGCCAATCATGGTTTTTTGAACAGTGCTAGGTAGGCAATTGCATTTAATGTTGAAAAACTTTACTTAAAAACAGTAACTTGTGCAAATCTACTTGAATTTATTCTAATTAAAAGATCTTTTAAAAGCAAAGAATATTTTACTTCTCAAATCTTTGGAGTTTAAATATTTCAAAATGACTCTTTAAACATAATATTTGTAAAGTTACCACTGAACATAGACAAAACTTTGAGACTGTACAAGGAATGCTGTCAAAACAAGAAGTCAGAGTGCAGACATTGACTATTTCAATTTTTTATTTATTTGAATGGAGAAACAACAAAGCTACTATTCCCTCGTTTCAGGAAAACATTCTTCTGGTTTATGACAGAAAAATAAATGCAGTGATCATTTTAAAACATACATCAATGTATCCATAAGAAATATTAAACAAGTCCACATAATCATAAACTCCTGATTAAAGCTTGGATAATGTATGTGAAAATATCTCCATTTTTTAATTTTTTTTAAAAAATGTCATGAAAATGCTTAGTGAATTCTTAGTAAGCACTTGTGCAGTGCACCTGTATACATCAGACAATGTTGAATAGATTTTAAAATCTCACAATTTAACTGAATTTTATCTAATAAAAAACATATTCCCTTAATTGTTTCAAAAAATCTCTGAGAGTTGGAATACTTCTGAATTACCCCTAAAACATAATACATGTACTTGTAAGTTGACAGAAACCCTGACAATGTGAAACGAAGTTTGTCAAACAAGAAGTCAGAGTGCAGACATTGTCTATATAAATTTCTTTTATCTTTATTTATTGGGCATGTGGAAACATGTGTATTGCCCTTCTTTCTTTCAGGCAAAACATTCTTCCAACACAACACTGAAAATTACATGAAGTGGTCATTTAATGTAAGAAATGTTAAATATATGACTTTCTAAAAATTGACAGATCTCAATTGTATACTATATAAAATGCATTCTTAGAAAAAAATGTATGAAAAAGATAGAGGAACTTAACAAAAGCTCAGGGTGGTAACAATCTTACAATGTTAATACAATTCATTTCAATGTATAAGAAGCACATTTACCACATACTGTCACAAATATTCAATAGAATTAAATTAGAATCAAGCTAACAACACAAAAAACAGTCTAGGCACTTAGTGCATTCAATGAGATTTCAACTTGTAACTCTAAAAATACAACACCCATTAACATGAGTGGAAATCATTAATATTATTTTGGTTGAATGAATATTACGTTCACAACTGTACAAGATAATAAACATAGAGTTGTGTGTGAAAAGTGTTAATTATTTTTATTTTTAAAAAGAAATAAAAAGAAAAATTTGAGAGAAAGTGAGGCGGTTGGAGAGATGAGTTTAAGAAAGATGGCCTATAAAAACTCTTAGAGTCGGTTATGAATACCCAATGAGTTCAGCACACTGATCAATGACCCTGTCACAAATATTCAATAGAATCTAATTAGAAACGCACATAACAGCAGAAGCTCCCCGGGTATTGCTTGAATTTCATGAATATTCAGTTGGCCACATTACCTTTTGTCAAATTTCACAGTTTCGTGAAGAAGCAACGAATGAAGCACCCACAGAACGTAGTGGACAGCAAGGGAACTTAAACATATATACGACATAAATGTAGAGTTTGCAAGTTGAAAATCACTGGAATGTGAACGTTTTCTCATAATGATCACTGAATATAAGAGTAATAAACGTGCACCTTTGTAAAAAGTGACAAAATTTTAATGAATACATAAGAAATAGTTGTATTTTGTCCAAGAGAAAACGTATGCAGCGTTATAGAGAACAGCCTCACGAACATTAATGTTCTTGTGCTGGTAAAATTTATGTAGAGACATCTGCGTATACTGTATTTAAAGTTAATGAGAAAAGAGGGATGGCAAATAATGGTCAGTAAATTTAAGACAACTCAAATATTCGCGCATTGTGTAAAAGAAACGAACATGTAGGTTATAACAAAACTCTACTTCGATACCGAATCCAAATGCGACTGCATCATTTCATTTAAAGCATAGAGAACATCAACACCTACTGAAAGCTTCATAAACATCATCTAGAATGTTTTGGGGGTGTGCAAACGACCCAAAAGAACTGAAAAACCTAGTTTTAATGCTTTTTTCAACCCGTTTTCGAGGGGAGCGCTGTTGTCGAAGTTAATGTGAAAAGCCAGTGAAGGACAGCTCATTTGCAAATGTTTCCCACCGTGTAAAGCGTAAAAAAGAAAATCTCACTACTACAACGTTAAAAAATAAAAGGTAGACCGCTTTGTATGCGCGACAAAGGGCGAAAAGAGCTGGAAAAAACCTTTTTTGAGCGATTCTGAAACGGTTTAGTGAGGGGTAGGACGAATAGCGCGCCTTCGTCATCACGCTGCGAACGCCAAGGGTACTAATGAAACACATAGCATCTTTTGGGGAGCGACATTGTCGAAGCCGACGTGAAAAGGCATTGATCGACGGCACTTTTTTAACATGAACCTGTTTCCGACTTTATAAACCTGTCGGACACCGCAACATTCGCAAGGTGAAGGGTGTGAGAGCCCAGACATTCGGCAAATGGGCCTGAAACTACTGGAAACACGCACAAAGGCGTCGTTTGCGAAGAAACGGTGAACGCAGCGCCATACAATGGTGCGGCCACCGAGGGAACTAGATTTCACTGGGCAACGAGGTTGTTTTTTCTAAACAACTTTGCCAAATTCGATCCCAGGACCAAACGACTTTACAACAAACATTCTCATAGTCATGCCAATTCGAATCGAAAACGTGTGGGTTTCTCTCACCCATAGACAATTAACAAATGCGAATTTTGTTTTTGGTAGGTACCAATCAGAATAAGGCACGGCCGCGGAGTGGGGTCCCCAGCCTGGAGTACGGTCAACCATCTGTTCCCAGTGGTCGAACTAGTCAGGAAAAGTTTTCCTCACCGTCCCTAGTTAACCGAATCGCCACGGCTCTTATGCCCTTAGCCACGGCATAAGGGGGGTGCAGATCAATCCCCTTCAAGGCTCACAGCGATGGCTGCCCCTGTGTGTAGCGGTGGTGCTCGGCATCTCAATGGAGTGTACCAACTACCAAGCTCTGCCCTCCACTTTCTGCACAGGAACCAGCGCCCTGGTCGAGTCTCGGAGTGCCCCAGCTGCCTCAACCAACAGCCCGCCTGCATAGGCGTGGATGGACTGGAACCTCTGGACTATCACCACAAGAGCGCTCTGGGGACAGTACAGGCGGTTCAGGACCACCGACACCAAGCACAGGGTTGGAGGGAGAGGCAGTGTACCCCCAAAAACCACTTCCACTTCTTTCTCTTTCCTCTCTTTCCACTATCCTCTCTTCTTTGTCTCTCTCCATCTTTTTCTTTCCTTCTCTCTCTCTCTCTCTCTTTCTTTCTTTTTTTCGTTTCTTCTTCTTTCTCTCTTTTTTTTCTTATCTTTTCATCTTTCTTATCTTTTTATCTTTATTGAATAAAGCATAATTATTATACATAAAAATACGATTTAGATATTAATAAAAACAGAAATGGCCGCCGTTTCTAAAAATGGCAGGTGGAGGGGAGACTAGCTGGTCTTATCGTATCTTCTCATCAAAAATGGCCGCTCCATTGCCATAGCTACAAAAATGGCGGTCCGCTGGGCTTATCTTACAATTTCATCTTATCTCTGCTGACAAAAAAGGGTCACGTGGAGGCCAGTTTGTGTACTACCGCCTGAGGCGTGGGCGTAGCCAGAATTGGTACATAAATCCAGCGGTCAAAGGTCAACCTGGTACACAAAGGGCTGCTCTTAACTACTGCAAAATACATGTTTTATTTAATAAGTTAAATTTTTAATTTTGCATACAGCATTTTTATTTGGAAAAATACATTTAAGAGTTCGCTAAAAGTTGTATTTTGAACAGGAATCTTCATGTCGGAATTATACACTGCACAAAACAATTAAAGGAACACTTGTAGAATCCCCTACAGAGGGCATAAACAATACTTTTTAGCAATTTCATCTTCAGCAACATGAAACCTACTATCTCCCTTATAGGAAATGGTTGAAGCCAACCTATTTTGCTGCCAGATGTTCTGAGAAATTTGCATAGCAATATAACCCCCTGGAAAACAAAGTGGTTACTTGCCAGTACACTCTCTGCTTGGAGATAACGGTCGAGCATTAGAAGGTGCAGGCATTTCTGGAACGTTGTTGTTAGTGCATTGACATGCCACGAAGGCATCTTGAAGCAGTAGAAGCTGCGAGAGCCGTAACATTGCTCCAAACGGGTCAATCTTTTCGGACTGTGGCAAATGCTCTCAATGTGTCCTCTTCTGTCATTTTCCAACTGTGGACACGATTAAAGGCGACTGGCCAGTACACACGAAGAGCTGGGCAAGGTCGCCAATGCTCAATAACTGCCAATCAAGATCTTTATGTGCGGACTTGTGCCTTTTGCCGAAGAACCACAATGGCCAGAGACCTAAAAAATGACCTGCAGATGTCAACTGAGGTAGCTGTTTCAGATCAAACAATACAGAACAGATTATGTGAAGTTGGCTTGAGAGACAGACGACCAAATCGAGTGCCAAGTCTAACACGCCAGCACGTACAGGCGCGACTAGAGTTTGCACTTCAACATGTCACCTGGCAGCTTCGCCTCTGGCGTTGTGTTCCCTTCACAGACGAGTCAAGATTCCGCCTGACCCAATGTGATGGCCGTCTACGTGTCTGGAGACGACGCGGTGAGCGAAACACCGACGCAACAGTTTGTCAGACTGACCGAATGGGATGTTGTTCCCTTATGGTTTGGGCTGGCATCTCAATAGACCATAGAATGGATCTTGTGGTCGTCCGAGGGCGAATGACCGCTGACGTTTACATTCGTGACATTCTGGCAGAACATGTGATTGTTCCTGCACATTGCATGGGGCCTGGATTCCTCCTGATGCAGGATAATGCTCGTTCACAAACTGCAGCTGTTACTCATGACTTCCTACGGATGCATGGCATTCAGACCATGAGGTGGCCTGCAATGAGTCCAGACCTAAATCCCTTTGAACATCTTTTTGGACATGCTTGACAGGCGAATTCGACACCACCCTTCAGCTCCAGAAACATTGCAACAGCTCATCCAGGCACTTACTGAGGAATGGGACCGGCTTCCCTAAGATCACATCCCGTCGACTGATACGGAACATGCCTCGAAGGGGCATGGAGGTTACTGCAGCCCATGGTAGGCATACACATTACCGAGTGGTGCAAAAACTGATCCCTGGAAGAAACAGGGCATTCTCCTCACAACGTCTAAAGGACATTTCGCTTTGTTTTAGGCAGGGGTCCCGCAGTTTCCTGTTTTTTCTTTATGTTTCAATAAGGCATTCTATTAATATATAAACCGTCTTTAAATGATCACATAGCGATTTTGTCCATATTATTCGTAGTTGCTTTTGCATGCTGCTTAATAGAAGTGTTCCTTTAAATGTTTTGATCAGTGTACATTTTAAAATTTTGGCAAATTACTTCTTTAATTCTGCAAAATGCATTTTTAATTGGATAGCCGGGGTTATGACTTATAACAAATATGTCATAACCTAAATATTAAAGTATGACCTTAGTAAAATAAGCACATTTTGTCACTGCTCCCCCCCCACACCAAAGATTTTATTCTCTTTATTAATATTTTTTTATTTATATTTACCTCAACATTTTCGTCACTAAATCTATTACCCTCTACGTGAAAAAAATTTATATTTCATATTTTGCATCGTAATTGAAATTTTAAGTTTTCAGTTTAAAACTTAGTTCAAAATTTAATGTTAAGCGTTCTAATTAAATAAGAGCTCTTGTCTGGAGCATTTTGGATGGCAATTGTCCTAGGTGGCGATTATCCTAGATGGCAGTTGTCCGGGTGGCGGTTGACCGGGTGGCAATTGTCCGGATACCGATCCGAACATCCAATTCTTTCTCCTGCCGTCCATCACTCGTGAATGCAATCCCGAGATACTTGAATTTCTCCACCTGTCTCAATGAGGCTACCCTAACATGAAGAACGCACTCAGCAGGCTGTCTTGAAAGGACCAGAAGCTCAGTTTTAGCCCCACTGATCTTCATCACAGCTTCTTCACATTTGGCTCCAAACCGGTCTAGTGCATGCTGAAGGTTCTTCGTGCGAGAAGACCTAAGGAGGACAAGGTCTTCAGCAAAGAGCAACCTGTCCACCAGGCAGTCGCCCACACAAATACGCTCATCGCCTCGGCTACCCCTGTCTATCCAGTCCACAAAGATAATGAAAACGAGGTGTGAAATTATCACCCTTGGCAGAGACCAACACCCACGGTGAAAGGTCTAGACTTAATACCATTTATCCAGACACACATCTCAAAGCTTTCGTACAGAGATGATACCAACCAGTAATTGCCCATCCTCTCCATACTCTTGCAACACTTGCCAGAGCTTCTCCCGAGGAAATCTGTCATATTGTTTTTCGAGGTCAACAAAGCAAGTGTATACCTCTTTTGCATACTCCCAGGATTTTTCAAAGATTTGCCTTAGAGCAAAGATGTGATCTGTCGTGCTTCGGCCAGGTCGGAAACCACACTGCTCCCCTGACAGTTTGGAGTCGGACTATTTCCCGACTTCTCTTCTCCAGACACTTAGCGTACGCTTCCCCAGGAATACTGAGCAAAGAGATGCCTCGATAGTTGTTGCAATGTTACTGATCTCCCTTTTTAAAGATAAGGATCACAATTCCTGTCTGTTATTGCTTAGGGGCCTGTACAGATATCCAAGCAACCTGACACACTCGAGTCAGCTACAGGATACCATCCTGATTTAAGGCCTTTAACATCTCAGATCGGATTTCATCATCAATTGTAGCTTTGCCAGTCTTCAGGGACTTAATTGCCCATCTGGCTTCTGCTTCAATGATACTACTGTGACTATCCTCCGATCCAAAGTGCACCTCATGTGCCTCAGTTGCTGCTGTCACCGGATTAAGGAGAGATGCAAAGTATTCCTTCCACCTATGCAACATGCTCCCCATTTTCAGAAGCCTCCCATGTGAACTCTTAATAGTTTGTGAAGAAAGAGACTTCTTTCCACGGAGGCGGCGCACGGTCTGCCAGAATACCTTGTTTGCCGAACCATAGTCTGCCTCCAATTTCACCCAGGCCTTGGCTTTAGCTGCTGATACTGTCTTTGCTGCTGCTTTTCGTGCCTCAGTATACCGCACTCGACTCGAAGGTGACTTGTTTGACTTATTTGCTATTAGCCAAAATTTTTAAACAAAACCAATCATCTATTTTTCTTATTCCTTCATCTGCACTTTTTAACCCCCCATTTTATAAATCAAAAATTGATTTTCTCGAACCTCGTATTTAGAAAATATAAAAGAACCCTATCTAATGATGAGAACTTTCCTTTCTCATTATTGTCCATCGAATGATATATCACATCCTATATGTTGCCATAAAGTTATTAAGACCAAGTGATTGCTACCCCCACAACTCTGACGCTATTGGGACAATTTTGCCCAAATGTTGATCTTGCTTAGAGGAATCTGCGTACTGAATTTTACTTCTTTATATGCATAAATACGCGTAGACCTTTTAGTTCCCTCTAATTTCCACCCTCTGAACTCCGCCCCCAGTAGGCCAATCATAACCAAATTAAATAGTGGAGGTATACATGCCCGTAGTAAGCTACATTCTGAATTTCAACCTTCTACGTCAAAAAATGAGGAAATTATTAAGGGGACGGACGGACGGATGGACAGACAGACGGACATTGTGAAAACAATAAGTAGCTCCATTCTTCCGCTACTTAATAAATACAAAGTATAGAACATTAAAATAGGGTTAACGAACAAAATATACAGCAGATACGAGATCAACGTAGTTAAACATGATAAACCAATGACAGAAGACGAACGTAATGCTATTAAAAGAACAAAGGTCTATTTCGGATTGTAAATATGCCGGTAGAGCAGACCAATATTTTATCCCGATATAGGACAAACAACGTCGCTGATAAATACGTGTGACCAACAGTGGTATAACAGAACCATTAGCTCAGGTAAAAAAATTGTGATTAATAGTATTACTAGACAGATCAAAAGTAGGGGAAACCACCAGCATAGAGTTAATGCACTTAAAAACAAAGAAGTAGACCCGCGAGAAATACAGTTGGAACACAGAAGGAATATTCAACTCGGTAAATTTAAGGATGACTGAAAGATTATATCGTTCATTGAGCTCTCGTCTCTCGGCTCCCGCCGTGTGTTCGACCAACGCCGTCTCCCCCGACGTTCGTAGCCGTCGAATTCCCTTCAATGCCTCGGGAACGATGCCATAGACGTTGGCTACTGCTCCTCCGAACGCTACGCTTTTTTCCGTCCGTCTCGATCGTTGACTTGCCACTTTCCCTTCTGTCTCTCTCCTTCAAGTTTCGCGCCGAAGCTCCGCCGCGAAGCCTGTCGGGCACTTTAGGTTTCGGACTTCTATGGCGCTTCGACTTCCATTTTTGTAACACTCTGTTAATCTTAGCTGTGAGTAGTGCTGCGGAGTGTCAATCTTTTTCTTATTTTGTGAAATATAATTATTGGTACTGTCCCACAGCGGCGAAACGTGACCCCGTTTAAGTGCTTCATAAATTATTGTCAGTTGATATCCCGATTGTAATTTTTACCTATTTACTTGTGACGTTTACTTATATTTCTACTTTATGACCACCTTGGTAGGCGTCGTATGTTTGTGAAAGCTCAAAGTGTGAGCCAATGCTACGTGCAGTTTGGTTATAGTGCTAATTTGGTTATGTTCTAGCTGTCAGAGTTTGGTGGTCTAGTGATCTTTACTGTACTATTATAACTGTTGTGGTGAAGCCCTCCGTTAAGGAGTTTTGGTTTAGTGTTGTAGTCAGTGGTGTCCTTGTGTTGAATAAAGGTATCCTCGCAAGTGCGATTCAAAGTAAGGGTGAACTTTCAGAACAATTTTATAGTTGTGATTTACGAGCGTAGTCTCGCAAGTATGATTCAAATTACTATTAAACAATTTATGTGATCGATTTATCTTGATGTGCATATTTTTCAATAATTATAATCTACTCGATAATGTATTTGAGATTTTTCTTGTTAATGGGATCATAGTGTTACGCTATTTATCACTATTGTTGTGTTTGGTTCTAGTGGGTTGAGTCATATATTTATTTCTTAATTTTATAATTTATTTAATTATAATTAATATATTTATTTAATTGTTTATATAGGTTTAAATTATTTTATTAGGATTTAGGTTTAAGCTATTTATTCTATTTTCTATTTACTTTTGGCGTATATATATTACAATAAACTTTTA
This sequence comes from Rhysida immarginata, assembly GCA_023313115.1. Taxonomy (NCBI): domain Eukaryota; kingdom Metazoa; phylum Arthropoda; class Chilopoda; order Scolopendromorpha; family Scolopendridae; genus Rhysida; species Rhysida immarginata. The sequence goes on from JAHWFO010055995.1 coordinate 114,059, forward strand.
CGATCTAAGTTACGCCTTCTGTTAACCTGTCTTTCATTCCATTGCGTAATAAATAATTCTGCTATTAAAATTACACGTTACACTAGGTCATAACGCTGGCGTGGGTCTTAGTTTTTCTGATTAAATTTTCAAATCCATCTATCTATCTATATATATATAAAGAAGGACGTTTGTGTGTATGTTTATTATACAAATCTACAGTTTTATTCCGATCTTGATGAAATTTCGTATACATGACCTTCAAAGCATGAGGAAGGTCACTGTCTACCTCAGATTTCGGAAAAATAATAAATATCGATAAAAAATTGAAATTCATGGTTATGGCAAGGCATATTAATGAGAAATATCTCATGACCAACAATGCAAGGCAAAGTTTGTACAACAATAGGTATCAACAATGGTATCAGCAGGCAATTCACAAACACTCTGCACGGACCAACAATATATATCTCATGACCAACAATGCAAATAAAAGTTTGTGCAACAATAGGTATCAACAATGGTATCAACACGCAATTCACCAATAACAATGAGCTCAAAATGATGATGCAATGATAAAGCAATCCTTTCCAAGAATTATAACAATGAACATAAAATGATGATGCAATATGGATAAGTTTCAATTTGTAACAATGCATAGAATTCCTGTTATTCAGGTTTTTCTTAGAAAAGAAAGTTCTTAGTACTTAACAATTTCCTGAAAATCTTTAAAAATGATCAGTAACTGGAGATAATGTAGAGTTAGCAGATTATTGAGAAGAGTGGAAAGACGACAGAGGAAGCACTCCTTTAGCTCCGTGATGTATTGAGCAAATGTGGGAAGCAAGTAAAGAGAAGTATCGGCGACCGCTAGACTGCACAAAGTGATGAATGGCCAAGTTTTGCTTCAACACATCGACAGAAGAGTGGAAATAGCAACAACACTAAGTATACATCTGAGGTAAGATTGCGTGAGTAAAAAATTATTTAGACTAGCAGTGGCATCCTTGGAGAGGTCCAGCCATTGTGAGCCTTTAAAAAGATTTTTTTCGAATTTTCATTAGGAATTTTTACTGTATTAATTCTAAGCATTTTCATGTGTTTATTTTTAAGATATTGCAAAATTTAATTTATTTTTTTGAGATTGTTCTGTTTACATCGAAGTGTAATTATCCCGGGCAACGACGAGTACCTTTGCTAGTTTTTATATATATAAAGAAGGATGTTAGTTTGTTTATTTGTATTTTTATACAAATTTACAGTATTATTCCGATCTTGATAAAATTTCGCATACATGACCTTCAAAGCATGAGGAAGATCACTGTCTACCTCAGATTTCGAACAATAATAATTATTGATAAAAAATCGATGATGAATGGCCAATTTTTGTTTCAAGACATCGAAAGAAGAAAGGAAACTGCAACAACATCAAGTGTACATCTAAAGTAAGATTACGTGAGTAAAAAATTATTTTGACTAAAAGGCATCCTTAGAGAGGCCCATCCATTGTGAGTCTTTAAAATTTTAATTTTTCGGTAAATCAAGTCCCAGTATATCACCTAGAATGGATTTTTTCATTGAAGAGGTAAATTTCTGTCTTTCGGATTTTTCCTAGAATGGATAGTTCCTTCGCTCGATATTGTAGTGATTGAGTTATTATTTAACCGATTTGGAGGTTTAATTTAGCTTTTTGTAGTTGTTCTGTTTACCTACAAGTGAAATTATCTCGGGCAACGCCGGGTCCTCTACTAGTTTCTCAATAATATACCTTGCCATAACCATGAATATCGATTTTTTATCAATAATTATTATTTTTTCGACATCTGATGTAGGCAGTGACCTTGCTCAAGCAAACAAACAAACATCTTCTATATATAAAAAGAATGATGCTTGTTTGTTTGTGGGTTTGTTTGTTTGTTTTTTATACAAATCTACAGTTTTATTCCGATCTTGATAACATTTCGCACACATGACCTTCAAAGCATGAGGAAGGTCACTGTCTACCTCAGATTTCGAAATAATAATATTTATTGATAAAAAATCGATATTCATTGTTATGGCAGGGCATATTAATGAGAAATATTTCATGACCAACAATGCAAGATACAGTTTTTGCAACAATAAGTATCAACAATTGCATCAACACGCAATTCCCAAGCACTCATGACCAACAATATACGTCTCATGACCAACAATGCAAGGCAAACTTTGTTCAATATAGAATTCAATGCATAGAATTCCTTTTATTCAGGCTTTTTTTTAGAAAAAAGAATTTTTCATACTTAACAATTTCTTGAAAATCTTTAAAAATGATCAGTAACTGAAGATAATTAATAAACAGACTATTGAGAAAGACTGAAACACGATAGAGGAAGCACTTCTTTAGCTCCGTGCTGTATTGAGCAAATAGTAAGCAAGTAAATTGACTACACAAAGTGATGAAAGGCCAATTTTTGCTTCAAGACATCGAAAAAAGACAGGAAATTGCAAAAACATCAAGTGTAATTATACCGAGCAACGCCGGGTCCTCTGCTAGTTTTTTATATAAATAAAAAGAAGGATGTTTGTTTATGGATTGTTTGCTTGTTTGTTTTTTTTTTACAAATCTGCAGTTTTATTCCGATCTTGATGAAAATTTGCATACTTGACCTTCAAATCTTGAGGAAGGTCAATGTCTACCTCATATTTCGAAAAAAAAAATTATTGATAAAAAATAGATATTCATGGTTATGGCAAAGCATAATAATGAGAAATATCTCATGACCAACAGTGCAAGGCAAAGATTGTGCAACAATGGTTGTCAACAATGGTATCAACACACTTTCACAAACACTCTGCACGGACCAACAATAGATATATCAAGACGAACAATGGAAGGAAAAGTTTGTGCAACAAGAAGTTACAAAAATGCTGTCCACTCGCAATGCACCAACATTATGCAAGGATCTCCAATATATATTTCATGACCAACAATGCATGGCAAAGTTTGTGCAATATAGATAAGTTTAAATTAGTAACACTGCATGGAATTCCTGTTACTCAGGCTTTTCATAGAAAACAGAGTTCCTAGTACTTAACAGTTTCTCAAAAATCTTTCAAAATGATGAGTAACTGGAAATAATGGAGAGTTAGCAGACTATTGAGAAAAACTGTAAAGACGACAGAGCAAGCACTTCTTTGACCAAATGATAAGCAATTAAATAGATTAATTGGCGACCGCTAGACTGCACAAATGGCCAAGTTTTGCTTCAAGAAATCGAGATAAGAGTGGGAATTACATCAACATCATGTGTACATCTAAAGTAAGTTTATGTGAGCAAGAATTTATTTGGACTAGCAGTGGTATCCTTGGAGAGGTCCATCCATTGTGAGCATTTAAGAAGTTTTTTTTCGAATTTTCATTAAGAATTGTTACTGTAAATATACTAAGCGCTTGCATGCGTTTATTTTTAAAAAATTGCAAAATTTCATCCAAAAAAGAAAAGTCCGAGCCACGCCGGGGATATCACCTAAGTTTTTGGTAGCACATCAGATCCAAACACTTCATAAAAATATATTTTGACTATTTTCTCTGGGAAAGTGTATATTTTTGGAACTGAAATGCTGATAATGCGATAATTGAACGTTCGTTTCAGAGAATTATTAATAATGATGATAGAATGATGATGCAGTGACAGGACATTAATAAGGCAGCGTCTATTGATGAGGCAAGGGAGTCACGCGTGTCTCCCTTGAGCTCCCTATAAACGTCCAGATGACTGGCAAAAACTTATGTGTCTGGAATGAAAGACAAAGAACGAGTTTTGGTCAGAGAAACTCTGCAACTAAAACAGAAAAACTATACGGGCATTTGAAACAAGAGCAAATGCGTTTACAACTCGGCTCCTATACCACCTAAGTCCACGTAATTTGGATGATTCCCTGGAAGCAACTGACCAGTTTATTGTTCCAAATTAGGCGCATGTACGTCCATTGGTTTCCGAGGTGGGTTCTCGATGCGTGCACATGTTTGGCCACGTTTTCCTGTTTTCCACTTAAAATCTCCCAAATGTATAAATTTCCAGTTTCGAGCAAACTTTTGGCCAAGACGAGATTCACTGAACAACGGGAGTTTCAAATGGAGCAAGATGGTATAAGAGCTTCTACATCAAGGGCAAGAAAAACTTGAGTCTAAAGTATCTGGTGATGTTCAGCAATAGTGAGACAAGTCAAGAAGAGTTTAGATAAAGTCCCGGTATATCACCTAGAATTCCTGTTTTTCGTATTTTTCGTAGAATAATAATAATATTTTTGGATAGTGACTTTGCTCTGAGTTGTTTTTAACCAATTGGGAGTTATAATTTAAATTTTTGATATTGTTCCGTTTATCTACAAATCTACTCATTCCGGGCAATGCCGGGTATCTCTGCTAGTTCTATATACAGATAGAAGAAGAATGTTTGTGGGTGGGTTTGTTTCTTTTACAAGTCTACGTTTTTATACCGATCTTGATGAAATTTTGCATTCTTGACCTTCTCGCGAATAAATCGTTATTCATAATACTGGCAGAGCATATTAAAGAGAAATATCTCGTGATCAACAATGCAAAACAAATTTTGTGCAAAAAATGTTATCACCAATGGTATTACCAAGCAATTCACCAACATTATGCAGGGATCAACAATATATATCTCAAGACCAACAATGCAAAGCAAAGTTCGTGTAATATAACTGAGGATCAATTTGAAAAATGCATATAACTCCTGTTATTCAGGCTTTTCTTAGAATTGCGGGTTCTTAGTACTTAACAATTTCTTGAAAATTTTTAAAAATCGTCAGTAACAGGGGATAATGGAGTGTGAGCAGACTATTGAGAAAGAGTAGAAAGACGGAAGAGGAAGCAGTCCTTTAGCTCCGTGCTGTATAGAGCAAAAGGTAAGCATGTCAATAGAAGAATCAGCGCCTGCTAGACTACACAAAATAATGTATGGCCAAGTTTTTGCTTAAGACACCGAGAACAAAGTAGAAATTTCCAACAACATCAAGTGTACATCTAAAGTAAGATTATGTAACTAAGAAATTATTTAGTCTAGCTATTGCATACTTGGAGAGGTCCTTATGAGATTGTTCCGTTTACCTTTAACTGTAATTATCCCGGGCAACACCGTGCCCTCGGCTAGTGATAAATAAGAAGACGAGAACTGACTGAGTGTGTAGGACAAAGAATTATAATTATAGGACATAGCAAAAGATGCAATTATTTACAACACGATTTAATTATTAAGGTGTATTAAAAGTTAGTAATCCTGCGGATATTGAAGATTTTGCCATCTGAATTTTTAAATAGAATCCTTCTACTAAATGACCAAAAGTTCCACGGGCCTAATTTTGAAATCGTCGCACACAATAAATGGTGTCATAACGACAGGGTATCATATCTTCCGCAATGTAAACCGGTGATAACCGGCGTTTACTTATCCTCTTAATTTCAGGCCTTTTTTATAATGGTTGATAATGAAAACTAGAGAAGAATCTTTTCATGTTGATAATGAAAATTAGAGAAGTATCGGTCACCCTTTGGAGTGAAATCTGGGCCCAAATCGGTGCACTGTAAAGAAGATAATAGACGAATCGGTTGACAATAGACGAATCTATGCTGTTAAGAAGATAATTCAATTACTCTATACGGGCTTCCGAGGAAGAAAGGCGGTCAATTAAGTGATTTAGTTATGTGTCACGTTCCTGAGTAAGCTGTCGGAATTAAAGAGTTTATCTTAACTGTCAGGTTTCAAAAAACGATCACCAACCTTTTTTTTTTACTAGATAAAAGAATGGACTCTTCCGATTTGAGTAGAGATGGTGAGCTTGCTGCATATTGTCGAATGCAGGGTTTCCGTAGAGCATTCAGTTTTTCATCCTTAGGCATTCTGATAAAAATAAAGGCCTTAGATACAAAAATTGTGGATAAATAAAAAACTTCAAAACAGGAGTAGATGGATATTAAACCAAGCTACCTCACTCAGGAGCGAAATCAAGAGCAAACGTTAGTGTAGGCCATCTGGGAAAAAAGCGCTATTTAGTTCCATTGTTTTCAGAGGCCATTTGTTAATAAATTACTCATTAATTTGTAAAAAATGACTTGTTTTGAAATTTTTTAAATACATTTATCGGTATGTTTTATGCTGCCATCAGCTGGAAAATAATATAACTACTTATTGGTAGATTTTTCATGCGTTGGATGTATCACGCCACAGATTTGTAGCTTATTTTCTTTTATTTTAAAAACGTCACGTCTGTAAATAGTTACCATGTTGAAATAATTTCATTTTAATAATTTCATCCAGTTATTTGAAAAGGCAAACACGCCAATAATACATGTAGATATACATTTATGTAAATAAAGAAAATCTAGTTAATGATTTTTTAGTAAAGTTTCAAAGTGATAACGCTTTTTTATAACAAGGAGAATCTGCTGACAATTACAGGTTATTCCACGTATCAAATTGAACATATCATAAGAATTTTTTAATAAAATCATTTCTATAAAACTTGCAATCAAGATATGTTTATTAAAACTAATTTTTTCGTGAGAACTAAAATTTTGGTTGATAAACTTGGATAAAGCAGAATGAGGATAAAGCAGCGTGTAATTGTTCATCCATGAAGAGCGGCAATTAACCATAGAGACAAACAACTGGCGGTCAAAAGTTGAAACGCCTAGATACATGATTTGCAGTGGAGGCCTAAAGTGTGGTAGGCACCAGCTCTTTTCATAGGGGTTACAATTTTTGTCGCCAGATAGAGATAATGGCGTTTTTAACGGATTTTAATCCCGACCAATTACTCATTCCTCCTCTGCTTGTGAAAAATGACTTAATTTTTTTCTTTGGTCGGTTCATAATTGATATTCCCGAACACTAACTGAGGTACTAGAGTTCCTTTTACACTAATTATTCTTGATACATTTCGTTTAACTGTAAAGCATATAGTAAAGCGATGTTTCTCCGTCATTGTGAAAAGTTTTGGCGAGCAAATTGGATTCTGGGGTCTGAGAGAAAGAGAGAGAGAGAGCAATGCCTATTCAAACGTGTGCTATTTCGCATTCATACTCATAACAGCTATATTTTGGTATACGAGTATCGGGGTAGCAGTATAGTTTCCGACCTGGCCGTAGCACGACGGATCACATCTTTGCTCTAACGCAAATCTTTGAGATATCCTGGGAGTACGCAAAAGATGTCACGCTTGGTTTATGGACCTCAGAAAAGCATATGACAGAGTTCCTCAGGAGAAGCTCTGGTGGGTGTTGCAAGAGTATTGAGTGGATGAGAAATTACTGGTTGCTATCATGTCTCTGTACGAAAGCTCTGAGATGCGTGTCCAGATAAAAGGCAATAAGTCAAGACCATTCACCGTGTTTGATGGACTTCGCCAAGGCTGCTTACTGTCTCCTCTCTTTTTCATTATCTTTATGTACTGGATTGACAGAGGCAGCCGAGGCGATGTGGGCAATGGTTGGTGAAGAGGTTGCGCTTTGCTGACGACTTTGTCCTCCTTGGGTCTTCTCGCACCAACCTTCAGCATGCACTAGACCGTTTTGAGACGAAATGTGAAGAGGCTGAAATGAAGATCAGTGTGGCTAAGACTGAGGTTCTGGTTCTTTCAAGACAGCCTGCTCAGTGCGCTCTCCATGTCAGGATAGCTTCACTGAGACAGGTGGAGAAGTTTAAGTGCCACGGGAAGGCAGGATAAAGAATTGGATCCTCGGATTGGTGCAGCAAGCTGTGTCATACGTGAACTGTGGTGATCCGTGGTAACAAAACGTGGGCTGGTAAACAAACTCAAGCTCTCCGTTTTCAAATCTATTTTTCCCCATTCATGAGTCATGAGAAACCTATGGTCATGAGTCTTAGGTAATGACCGAAAGTGTATTATCGTGGGTATCAACAGCCGAAATGAGATTTCTGAGGGGTGTAGCAGATGTTATCCTACTAGATAAAGGACACAGTAGCACAATAAAGTGTTATTTTAAGTGTTAAGCTGCTACGCCTACGCATTAGGAGATCTCAGTTACACTTGTATGGCTACGTCATACGGGTGCTGCAAAATGTCCTTCCCAGGCAGTTTTTTCCCAAGTCAGTGGGTTATTTTCTAAGGGTCGGCCTAGAATCAGATGGCTAGTCTATATGGAGAATCTGGGTTCGAGTCGTTTGGGTATTACCATGAAGGACAAGCGCCTGATGGCGGAAGATCGCGACTGCTGGAGATCCTCCATAGCGGATAAGCGGGTTTGAAAATTAAGTAAGTAAGAGTATGATTTTGACACGGGTTGATTCTAGCTTATATTGCATTTGCTTAGAAGATTCATTGACACATCCTCAAAGAAAACAATTACACATATATAAAAATAATGAAATGAATTATTGTTATTCTCATGTAACTCTATATATATTTTTTGCATTTAGGTAACCTTCACTGATACCAACCAAAATAAGAACGAGAATGCAGTAATGATGGATGAAGGCATATCCATGAAATTTGTTTATAGCGTAATTTTTCAGGTGAGAAGATTATAATAATAAATGCACAATACCATCAACTGTCTTTTAACGCGATACTTTAACTACTGCGACCGTCCTCTTATAAGAACACTCTTAAAATGAATTCTATTACGCTTAATTAGATTACTTGTAAGCATAATTACTTAAGCCATATAGCATGAATTTTGCAATAGTTTTCCTGCCTTCTCTAGAAATAGACACTGAAATTTGACTTCAGTGCCCCTCTGGTGGCAATTTTAAAGAATTTTGATTTAAAAACAACGTGCTTTCTAATATGATATATTACATGCCATATTTTAGCATTGAAAGTTGCAATGAACCATAATGGTTACACTATATAACGTAAAATTAATGATAGTTGAAATTGGTTTCAAGGAACCTGGTTTAGTGGAACCATTACGGATCATTGGAACTTTCAATGCAGAGATATGGCATGTAATATATCAAACGACTTGGAATGATGTGTCATGAATGAATATCACGTTTAAATTGTTTTTCACTCAGATTTTATCAAAAATATTTCATTTCCTATAATGGCCACGTATATTTTTGATTCCGGCAGCTGAAATTGAAATTATTTTCAGTGGAGGGAGACCGTAGCCTGGAAACCTTTCACTGCGCACACCAATTCTCTGAAGTTAAGCAACATTAAGCATGGTTAGTCACTGGATGGCCAACCATCAGTGACGCACGGTCTTCATCCCCCCCGGCTGCTGCAGTCGTCAATCCATGTTCATAAAGGGACCCAACACGTCGGCCTCTGGCTATACAGGCCCTGGATTAATGCATTGGAATTCCATTAAATAAAAAAATTAAAAAATAATATGTTTAATTTCATGCTGCAGTTGAGTAATTTTAAAATTAAATATCTTCAAAGGGGAAAAAGCTCTATGCAGGGCTGGCGCATAAATATCTAAGAGGGTGTGGGGCCTTGGGAAAACTGAATTTTGCGTGGCTCTTGAAATTATACAGGTTCGGGACACATTAATATGACCACCTGCTAGTATACGGTATATCCAGCTTTGGCGGCAAGCACAACAGCTAGTCGACGTGGCAGAGTGTCAATAAATCCTCGGAAGGTGGTTGCAGGTATCTGGGACCATTCGGCGATCAGTGCATCCCGTAATTCCATCACCGTGCGTGGTGGAGGGTCCAGCTTGCGGACATGGCAATCGAGATGGTCCCACAAATGTTCAATGGGTTTGAGGTCCGGAGAGTTTGTGGCCATGGGAGTAGCTTGAATTCATCCTCATGCTCCTCGAACCAGTCGTGGACAATTTTGGCGGTATGGCAGGGAGCATTGTCCTGTTGAAAGGTGCCATCACGCTGAGGAAACACTGTCGATGCAACCTGGTCAGCGACGATCGTCAGGTAACGAACAACATTCACTGCATCCTCCAGCGGTATCAGTGGACTCAGGCCATACCACGAAAACATCCCCCAGACAGTCACACTTCCCCCACCAGCCTGTCGTCTGCTAAAGATGGTGTAGGGATACCGGTTCTCAGATGCTTCCCGGCGAAGTCTTCATCGACCGTCCACTCTGTTCACCAGAAACCGCGACTCGTCAGAGAAAGCAACTTCTTGCCACTCGGCCGAGGTCCAATGGCGATTGTTTTTTGCAAAATGGAGGCGTTTTCGGCGATGCACAGGCGTCAACATGGGTGCTGTTACCATACGCCTGCTCCAGAGCCCCAACCTCAAGAGGGATCGTTGTACTGTCTTTGTGCTGACACGCTTAATGGCCTCACTGTTCATTTGCTGTGTCAATTGCTCAACAGTGGCACGCCGCCTCTAGGATCGATGGCACAGGAGGCCCCACAGTTACCTCTTCGTTTGCTCGAAACTGTCTGGTTCGTCCAGTCACGGTACACCTTCACAACGGCAGCCCCTGAGCAGTTCACAAATGTAGCCGTTTCTGAAATGCTGTACCCCTTGGCCCGATAGCCAATGACCATTTCCTTTTGGAGTTCCGACAGGTCACTTGCTCTGCCCATGACGGCGACAATTCCTGTGTTAACGGATGCTACTACACGTCTGCTTTTGTCAGCTTTTAGTGATATGCAATAAATTTTCATCTGCATACCATGGAACGTTCTAACATGTTCGAGGAGACGTGGTCATATTAATTTGTCCCGACCGTGTATACCCCGCCGATAGGGTAATAAAACACGTCATAATTATACAGGGAGAGGTCATAAGGGACGTGTCATAGCGGATATTTGGTGAGTTAATTGCCCTGACCCAAATTACTCATTGCGGCTCCATTGTTGCCAGTTACAAGGTTGCCAAAAAAAATAACAAAAACACAAAGCTGAATAAGCTATACGCTCTCAAGAGATTGTATAATAAAAAAAAGATTAATTTTCAGACTCATCAGACAGCTAATTATATAGAAACAAATTTTGAAATTTCTTATCATAACAGTGTTAAAAGCCAAACTGAGATAGACAGATTGCGAGTGATGAACAACAAAATTCGGGTCCGTGAGACTAATAAGATCCACAATCTCAATGAAGGAATGCGATAATACTTTTTTTAAAAGAGACCGAGAGAAACAATTTATTCTGATGCTACTGCATTGTTATCCGAACACGAGCAAGACACAATCAAAAAATGCAGACAAATAAAATACTTTATAGCTCTTAGAGAAAATACGTCTTCCTTGCTTTCTTGGTGGCAAACACTTCAATGATTTGTTCATAGTCGAGGGTGGTAACTGTTGAAGAAAAATATTCAATCACTTAACCAATGACGTATATTAAAGATAGACTCCGAATACTATTGTTAACAACGGCATAAAGTGAAGCAAATTGAGCCATGACAGTTCTGGGCAGGAGTAGAGCGGTGGAGTAGTTAACTGTCTGGCTGCGTTGTTTTTGAGGATTTTGGGCCCGAGGAATAATTAATTAAAAGCCATTCCTCAAAGTTGTTCTCCGTACAACTGTACAAACAGACACGAAAAAGGGATCAGGAATCATTTTCCACAAGCATACATCAAAAATACGTATAATTGTACAGCAAGATTAAGAGCCCTGAGTGGAATGATCGAATAACAGAAAATGGGAGTACGGCTCTTTCTCAAGACCATTGTTGAAACGATGAATAATGTGAAATAATCATTATTGAGTTTTCGCTGACGCATTTTATCTTCAGAGCACTGATTAAAATTGTTATTTTACAAGATTTTTTTTATTAATTTGTGTATTTATTTTATTTTATTTATTCATTTAATCTAACTTATTTAATTAATTATTTAATTATTAGCTTTATTTATCTTTTTTGCATTTGTTTATCACTTAATAAATGTTAGCTTATTTTATTATTTTCATAAAATTTTAGTTATAATATTTTATTTATTTAATTTATTTTTATTTATCCAATTCCATCATCATTATTATTATTATGTCATCTTTTTACACACTACTTTTTATAGCTCTTTCATTGAAATACCAAACTGTATAATGCATTTACATGTATAAGCAATACAGCAATGCTGCTCTTTAAGTCTCGTTCTATGCTTATAAAGAGTATACTTCAACTTTGGATTCAAATGTTTTTGGTTCATCTTTGGATTTTATTGAATATAACCAATAATAAAAATAGACCTATTAAATTAATCACACAATTAAAAATAATTTTTTGAACTTGTATTATTTTAATCTTAACAAATAAATTTTAAAATTAAACCATTAATTTCTGTGTGAAATTTTATAGTATACGAATCCTTCTTTTAAAATAACATAAATTTAGCATAATTTTAAAAATATCAAATTTAACGTAATTTTAACGTAACATTCATTTTACATAATCGAAAATTAATAAAAGAGTTTTTAATTTTCTTGAAGGAGATTCGAACGGATTTTCAATACTATATGTGTGATCTTCATCTTCTTCATCATCCCACCAGTCTTCATCAGAATATTTTAAAAATTCCTGTTTGAATAATTTACAGTGGAACCTCGATAAGTGGATACCCTCGAGACCGGATAAATATATAGACTTATCCGGAGTAGGGGGTTTTCGTTTAAACATAAGTACACTACTCAATACTAATTAATTTAAACAGTGTCTAATGTTTAATTTAACAAAATAAAATTATCAGTTATCACAAAACAAAAGAATATTCCGCTTCTGCATTCGCATTTGTTCATGGGTTTTTTTCAACCACTAATCTCATTAATCTCCTCTCTTCCATGCTGTTTGATTTACCTCAAAGAGTAAATTAAGCCAACTAAATGCTATATTTTAGAGAAAACTTATGTGTTGCTGCGAAAGCTGGGTGTCTTCACAGAAGAATGCTGTGTACTAAATACCGAGTGACAACCGACAATCGAACAGTGTAGTGTATCGGTATTGGAGTGGAATTTGAAGCATAACTTCCATAATATCACCCTTTATAAACATATTCCAAAGGAAGCCTGACGTACTCACAACGGTCATCCGCTGTATGAACGAATAAAATTACCTCCTCTTGGTGGAGGGAAATTTGACTGACGATTGTCTGAGCTAGAAGTATTCCACTAAATAAAGCAAAACACGAAAAACCTAGTAAACCCAGTGATCTGACAATCGAGCAATGAAGTGTACATTTGTTCAGGTGGGACAGAAGCAGTGCTATCACGAGGCTCACCCTTCCGGAATAAATTCCGAATGAAATCAACTGAAGTTGGCAAGAAGCCTGACTAACCCAAGAGGTCTTCCACATTATGAAAAAATATGATTGAAGATTGTCAAAACATAAGGGAAGGAGACGTTGCCAATGTCTTCAAAGTTGACGTCAAGAATATGTCTCGGCTTTCTATATTTCGTATGCCACTTCATTTCCAGAAGCCTAACCTCATACAGACTTTATATTGTGGCTATTTTAAACGGAGTATGCATATTACACAGAATGTCTGCCAGTCACCAGATACAGTAGAGAGAATGTGTCTGCTAATGACAGACAGTGCATTTTAAGTTATTTTATCCAGTTAAGAGGAATTTACGTGAATTTTAGCATAGAAATTTATCCACTTTAGCGGATAGCAAAAAGATTTCGTAAATTGTTTTGAATTTCCATTGATTTTTCCTGATCATCAGCAGACAAAAACAGGCTATCATGAAAGAATATTATTGACATTGTTTAACTTTTTCGATTTTATGATTCCCTGACTGTTTCCAGTTACAAAAAAAATTCCCTGAGAATTCCCGGTCGCTAGTCACTTAAAATGTATTGAAATCAACTACAGAAAAACGGGATCGTACAGTTTGCATCCACTTAAGCGTATTTTCCGCTTGTCAGATATACACTTAGGGAGGTTTTTACTCTATGTTCAATATTATTCTCTATTAATCCTTCTTTTTCCCAATATTCATTTTCCATCTATCTTCTTCTTCTATCCTTATAAATGCTGTTTCAAGAGGTTTAATATCAAAGCCTGACTGACACTGGACATGTTTTTTTCTTTTATAAAATCTTTCACTTGTCTTTTCAAATTAATCCTATAGGATTTAAAACCGGATGATATGGAGATAGCCGAAGAATATTAAAACTATTTTCAGACAGTAACATATCCACAATATACTGTTTACTGGGTTTATTACTTTTAACTAATAATAATAAATGGGCTTTTAGGAGGTTATCAGGAAAAGGGATGTTGTTAGCTCTTAACCAGTTATAATATCTGCTTTTTTGGTAGAAAAAGCTGGAGGTTTATCAATGTGAATGCTGTGATGTGTAGCATTATCTAAAACAACGGTGGAATTTTCTGAAAGATTTGGTATTAAATTATTTGTTAACCATTTTTGAAAATTCTCAGAATTCACATATTCATGCTAATACACCGTACGAGTTCCAGATTTGAAAACAAGGCCAGCATTTTTAACTTATCTTTTTCCTCCTCCTGCGTGAAAAACAATAAATCCTGCTCCTACAGTACAGTTTTAAAAAACTTCATTTTCATTTTGCCAGCACTTTCCGACAACAGCAATTATATGAATACACGTTTCATCCAAGTATACGATGGGTTTGTTTTGGTTTGGTTTATTAGAAATTTTGGCGTCGACTACAAAGATCGTTTTGCGCCTTTTACACAAGTTATATCTGTACGCACCCCGGGACAAACACAAACATATGCTCACGGGGGGATTCGAACCCAGGACCAGGCGGACCCGAGAACTACAGGGTGACACAAAAAACGGGAACTTTTTAACAATCCAATAAAACCAAGAGTGATGGAAGAAAAACATTTTATTCATAGTAATTGAAACCTGTATACTTGCCATTTACGAAACATTAATGGAATTTATCATTTTTATGGCGTCCTCCTGTACGAATGCATTCTTGACATCTGCTGTTGAGATTCCTCACTGACCCCTGCAACATCTCAGCTGGGATACTGCGAATTTCATCCTGAATTCTCTATTTTATCTTGCCCAGAGTTCTTGGTCGAATCGTGTACACTTTACTCTTGAGATAGCCCCACAAGAAAAAATCACAAACGGACAAATCTGGAGATCTAGGGGGCCAGGAAACGTTACCGAATCTTGAGGACACACGGTTAAAAACATTTTTATGGCTAACGCACGCTGTTGCCCGTTCAAGTGATCCATGGTTACTAAATGGCAGAGTGTTTACTTGCTCAAGGTCACTGTCCCACACGCATTCGAGGCTGCCACTACGCATTTCAAAAATTCCCGTTTTTTTGTGTCACCCTGTAGAAAGCCTACGCCCTAGACCTCTCGGCCACCTGGCCGGCTGGGTTTGTTTGACTTCTTTTCTAATCTCTTCCAGATAACGACGTCGAGCTGTAACTATTTCAGGCTTCTCTACGAAAACGGATTTATTAGATATGCATTACATAAATACAGGGTGTAAATTTTAAGTTGACAAAGCAGAATAACTCGAAAAATAAGCTTCACACGAAAAAATGCGTAGAATCCAAAGTTGATTATTTTCGAGGGGGCATCTGCTGGTGCTAAAATTAGCCCACCCCCCCCGGCCCCTGGGGGTGGGGCGGGGGGCAACTTTAAAATTTCAAATGGGAACCCCTATTTTTTATTGCAGATTCAGGTCCTACATAAAAAACTACGTACATTTTGTCTGAAACATTTTTTTTATTTTTGGTAGATGGCGCTGTAATTCAAGAAAATCCATTTTCTCATTTTTGCGTGGAAATAACTAATTTATTATTCATTTCGATTCCTACATTGTTTTAACTACAATGTAATTTGAAGACATTTCGTCAACAAACAAATAACGTAAACATTGGCATTTTTTTCAGAATGTTTACATTTTAAATTCTGATCTTTAGAAGAAAAGATTGTAATTTTTCAACTGTTTTTGTGAGTGTACAACGCCGTATTGCTTTTGAATTTACATTATGAATTATCTTTCTGTGGAAGAAAAAATTGAGATGGTGTACATTTATGGAGAAAGTGGGAGAAATTTTGATAATGCAGTCGCGCTTTATGCTCAGCGTTTTCCTGGCCAAACGCGATCACGGTCTTCTTTTGTTCGAGTTATTAAACAATTTACTGCGGAAGGTAGTGTGAACCAGAAAAGAACCCGTGCAGCTACTGTTTGTGGAGAAAACAATCAAGTGTCAGTCCTAGCTGCTGTGGCTCATAATCCACATGCGAGCACAAGAGAAATATCAAGGCAATCAGGAATTTCACATATGAGTGTTTGGAAAATGCTGAAGCTCCACAAATTTCATCCATATCATGTATCTATGCATCAGGAACTACATGGCAATGACCACCAAAACCGTCTAACGTTTTGTCACTGGGCACTTCAGCAGATGCAAACAAACCAACATTTTTTTGCACGAGTTCTTTTCTCCGATGAGTCAACATTCACAAACCACGGGGAAGTTAATCGACATAACATGCATTACTGGAGTGAACAGAACCCACACTGGATTCGAGAAGTCAACCATCAGCGACCTTGGTCAATTAATGTTTGGTGTGGGATAATTGGCGATAAACTTATCGGTCCATATTTTATAGACGGTAATTTGAATGGCAACAAATATCGTAACCTACTTGAAAATGAACTACCAGATCTACTTGAAGACCTGAGTATTGAACTTCGACAACACATGTGGTTTCAACATGATGGTTGTCCAGCGCATTATTCATTAGTAGCGCGCGAAGTACTACATCGACTTTACCATGGTCGCTGGATCGGCAGGGAAGGTCCTGTGAATTGGCCAGCCAGATCGCCTGACCTTACATCGCCAGATTTTTTCTTATGGGGTTACCTCAAAGATATCGTTTATAAGGAAACGCCAACCACTCGCGAAAACATGATTCAAAGAATAAGAGATGCTTGCGCTGCAATTACACCAGACATGTTATCAAGATGTGTTCAGGAATTTACAAAACGAGTCAATAAATGCATCGAAGTTGGAGGTCATCAATTTGAACATTTAATTTCATAAAACGGCGAGATGCAAGGGATTTAAGGACAACAAGCAGGCCGAAAGTGAGAGGCGAGGGGACTCACTGGAAATACAAGCACCCCGAAATTCATTTACTTGCAAGTATTTGCAAATAAGAAAAAATAAAACGAAAACAATCGGTCCTTTTAAGGACCACCAAATCTTAAACGGGAATAACTTCATCTTTACACAGTCTTTTACTTTTTTACTCTGTTAGTTAATGAGTTCACTCGTTAGTACGTAGGATGTTCGGTTAGTTAGTTAGCTAATCAGTTGATTTGTTTGATAATTATAAAGTTGTGTGGCCTCATGACCACGAAACAAAACAAAATTATCCTAATCCGCGGCAAAAAATAATAAAATAATAACTTTGCGGCAAAATTTACGAAGTAAATAAGTATTTTTTATTTCTCCGTAACCATTTCCACGCAAAAATGAGAAAATGGATTTTCTTGAATTACAGCGCCATCTACCAAAAATAAAAAAAAATGTTTCAGACAAAATGTACGTAGTTTTTTATGTAGGACCTGAATCTGCAATAAAAAATAGGGGTTCCCATTTGAAATTTTAAAGTTGCCCCCTGCCCCACCCCCAGGGGCCGGGGGGGGTGGGCTAATTTTAGCACCAGCAGATGCCCCCTCGAAAATAATCAACTTTGGATTATACGCATTTTTTCGTGTGAAGCTTATTTTTCGAGTTATTCTGCTTTGTCAACTTAAAATTTACACCCTGTATATGAATCACCTTTATTAATTTTAATGATATAAATAAAATTGAATAAATATATCCATATAAGTTCTGATGAAAGTAAACTTGTTCAGGGATGGAAGAAATTGCATCTTATAGATAGACAGAAGGAAGACGGGCGAAATACAAGATGGAATACAGAAGAAATGTTGGCCGAAGGAACAGGTGGGAGATAGAAATGTTGAAAAGGGCACTGAAATGTATGTAGAATAGTGTAGATAACGATGTCTTGATGATGTAAAATACGGTTCAAAATTGGGGATTTAAATAATAATAAATTTTCTCTATACTATAGCATTTAGTTAGCTTAATTTACTCTATGGATGACAGGAGATTTGCGGGATCAGTGATTGAAAAAAATTCATGAACAAATGCGAATGCAGAAGCGGAATATTCTTTTGTTTTGTGATAACTAATAATTTTATTTTGTTAAATTAAACACTAGACACTGTTTAAATCAATTAGTATTGAGTAGTGTACTTATTTATAAACGAAAACCCCCTATTCCGGATAAGTGGATATTTTCTTCCGGTCTCGAGGGTATCCACTTATCGAGGTTCCACTGTATAATTATTCAAACAGGAATTTTAAGAATTCTAATGACTACTGGTGGGATGATGAAGAAGACGAAGTTCACACATATAGTGCTGAAAATCCGTTCGAATCCCATTCAAGAAAATTGAAAACTGTTTAAATAATTTTCGATTATGTTAAATGCATGTTACTTTAAAATTACGCTAAATTTGATATTTCAAAAATTATGCTAAATTTATGTTATTTTAAAGAAGGATTCGTAATCTATAAAATTTCACACAGAAATTAACGGTTTTATTTTAAAATTTATTTGTTAAGATTAAAATCAGACAAGTTCAAAAAATTATTTTTAATTGCGTGATTAATTTAAAAGGTCTATTTTTATTAATGGTTATACACAATAAAATCCATAGATGAACCAAAAACATTTGAATCCATAGTTGAAGTATACTCTATATAAGCATAGAACGAGACTTAAGAGCAGCATTGCTGCATTGTTTATAACTGCATTATACAGTTTGGCATTTCAATGAAAAAGCTGTAAAAATTTGTGTAAATAAAATGAAAAAAATAATTGATGGAATTGGATAAATAAAAATAAATTAAACAAATAAAATATTATAATTAAAATTTTATTACAATAATAAAATGAGAATGCATTAATTAAATGATTAACAAATACAAAAAATGAAATGAATAAAGCTAATAATTAATTAATTAAATAAACTAGACTAAATGAATAAATAAAATAAAATAAATACAGAAATTAATAAAATAAAATATTGTAAAATAACAATTAAATATAATCATTGCTCTGAAGACAAAATGCGTCAGCGAAAATTCAATAATGTGAAATATAATTCATGTTTCAACAATGGTCTTGAGAAAGAGCCGTACTCCCCTTTTTCTGTTATTCTATTGTGACATTACAACGATGCATGTCTGTTGTTACATTTCAAGAACATAATCAAAATGTTCAAGCACCCAATGTTATGCTTTGAAGGAAAGTTACTAAGTCAAAAAGACTACTTGTAACATTGAATAATGTTGAAGTTGTAGTATCAAAATATTGAATAAAGAAAAGTTAAAGTTAGCTTTTTATAGGAATCCTTAAAGAGATGATATGTTTATAAAAACATTTTATTAAGAAAATTACTTAAGATGCTCCGCTAGCACCAAGAAAATTAAATCACTAAAGTGCCATATAGTGGATTTATGATTCAAACATCATTTGAATCTGACATTGCGTTGTGTTATTTTTTTTTTTATATATTTACCAGAATCTTAAGTTATCTAGAGATTGGCTGAATAAAGTTTTAATGAGTGTGTATACAATTTAATTAGAAGCAGACACAAGAAGATAGAAAATATTTGTATTTTAATAAGCAAAAAAAAAAATTTAAGCATTTAATCCCAAATATCCTTTTCCCTTAAAAGAGAAAATATTTAAGTTTCCCAAAAATTATGAAGAATATTGCATTTATATTTTAGATAAAATACAACAAAAATTAATATTACCCCAATGCTTGAATCAAGCCAAGATATCTCAATGCTTAAAAGGCAGAAGTTATAGAATACACAAATATGTGCATAGGAAAACAGTTATAATCCAATTGTGTGGCCAACACAAAATCAAACATTGAAAAATTCAATGCAAAAATAGGCAAGGTGAAATAACATAAAGTTATTCAGAGTTGTGGCAACAGATAACCAATGAGATTAAAATACCTCATGGATTGATTCAACCAATTACAAAAGCTAAGAGAAGTAACATTCTCTTATAAAATTGAAAATTTCATATCGTAAAGACATGAAAAAAAAATTATAATAGCATATTAGCTAAATTCAAAAAAGAAAATTATTAAATGGGACTACTCAGCAATTGACCACAAACAGGATGTGAATTAAGTAAAATGGGACACAAGTTAACAAATTAAGCCCCCCAAAAAAATTGATAAAAAGATATTTTCTAATTACATATTGGCCTAGACTGAAGAATGAAGAGAATAAAACAAAACAAAAATTTAATGAATTTAGAAAGGTTGAATTGTTCTAATAGAAAAATTAACTAAGTCCCGCACAGCATGATGCACTACAACAGTGTGGTGGCTACATGTTAAAAACTGGAAGTAAATGGAATCCGGAGAAGAGGTTGTCTGGAAAACCAGAGCAATCTGTATCAAAGTTTATGATGAAGAATGTCCATCTCAACAGATTAAACAGATGAGGGTGAGAAATTGAAAAGTTGCTTACATTTCCTGATATTGGTGAAAGAAGAAAGAGACTAAGTAATCTATTACATTTTTGCAGATAGAACTATTGAAGGTACACTGAAGAGGTAGTAGACTAGATGGAATTTCGCTGTTGGAACTAGAGCCGGTGGTATGGCTCCAGAGGGGCACCCTTATATCGTAAAACAGGCAGGGTGCCCAGGCGCACATGCGATAGGAGTACGGGCAGCCTTCAAGGGCTGCTCCTATGTAAACGCCTCAAGAGGAGGCCCGTCCGCTCACCGGTGGGTCATCGATGTTGAGGGGAAAGGTGAAGAGATACGAGATGTTGTTCATATCCCCTCCAATGACCTTACAGAGACGCTGAGATGACGAATAGAGTCTCCGAAACGTAGCTGGGCCAAGCCGTGGCCACTCAAGCTGGAGGAAAATCCTAAGATGGGAGGCACCTCTTCTCCAGATGCCTGAGGCTGGCGGAGGCACACCAGCAAGTCGTTTCTGACGAGCCAGCCAAAGCTCCCTATTCTTGAAGGCGATGGAAGTGGCCAGGTCCAGCTTATAAGCAACACCGGTGGAGTTGTCCATCAGAAATCGCACTGACTGGATGGAGAAGGCAGTCAGATTAAAATGTGATGAAAGGCGATCCCAGATGGACTGTGCGAACGGGCACTCGAAAAAGACATGGTCGATGGATTCAGGAGACCCACAAAACAGGCAACCAGCAGAACCGACTACTCCCCACTGATGTAGACGTTGGAGAGTAAAGAATCCATGGTGCAGCAGACGCCATTGAAAAGTAAACACAGTCCTCTCGAAAGCGAAGGACTTGATGGCCTTCAAGATGGCTGACCATGGATATTCGGGGTGCCAGCGTACAATGTCAGAAGACGCACCCCGGTCGGCCTGCTGGAAGAACCAAGATAGACGTAGGCTTCCCCAGTCTTGTGGGTCTACCTGACGCAGATCTTGAATAAAGGTCGCTAAGTCTCCCTGGATTCGGTTGTAGAACCCAGGAGATCGTAGGTTGATTGTCACTGGCAGCGAAGTGGGAACTGGTAGCCCATTCACCTTGAAGAAGAAACGCAGGTGCAGGAACAGAAAATTGGCCCAGATGGGAGGGGGAAGAAGGAAGACCCGGATCAAGGCAGCCATTCTGGCCGCAATGAGGTAGTGCCGGATGTTAGGCAGGCCCAGGCCTCCTCCCTCGAAGGGGATATACAGCAGTTCCCGGCGAAAGGGATGACGGGCTGCTGCATACCCCCAAATACAGTCTGCAATGGCACCGTGCACCTTCTTCAAAAGCTGAGGAGATGGCAAGGCGAATAGGCATTTCGATGTCAATAGGGACAAGATGTGTGTCTTGATGAACCTCGCCTTGACAAACATCGAGGTGGAATAACGAAAGTTCTTGCCAAGGCGAGACAAACACTTGTCAATAACTTGCTGCCAGTGACGAGAGTCCCTGTCGGGTAGAAAGGAGAAGACGTATCCCAGCACTGTGATTTGCTCACACCACGTTATTGGGAAGGTTTGAAGATAGTCCACTGTCCACTTCCCAATAGCGATGCCTTTAGACTTGACGAGATTGATGGAACTTCCCGTCGAAGTGCTAAAGTGATCGAAAGATTCTTTATAGATGCCCAGGAAATACGCATCAGATGCAAATAACACTACATCATCAGCGTATGCCAGCGTACGGATGTTCATGGAAGCAGCTGGCAAATCGTACCCCCGGATATCTGGGTGGCGATTAAGAAATTGTAATAATGGCTCCAAATAGAAAATATATAAGAGGGGAGAGATGGGGCACCCTCAGCCTAACGCCTTTGGACAGTTCGAAGAAAGGCGAATTGGAGCCATTAATCGCCACGCATGACGTGGCAGAAGCATACAGTGCTGAGATAATCGTAGCAAATTTCCGAAGATGAAGATGGTGAAACACTCGGAATAGAAACACGTGATTCACCTTGTCGAAGGCCTTTTCCTGGTCAAGACTTAGGACGGCAAGAGTCTGACGGCGCACACATGCTTCCTCCATAACACATTTGATAGTGATGATGTTGTCGGACATCCTGCGAGATGGAATGGAGCAGGATTGTCCCAGATCGAAGAACTCGTCGGCGAAGCATTTTAGACGTTGTTGGAGTACGCCAGTGAAGACCTTATAATCTGTGTTGAGTAGAGTAATAGGCCTCCACTGGGTGACGAGTTCAGGATTCGGTACATTGGGGAGTAAGATGATTCTCCCCGCGGTAAAGTCCGACGTGATGAAGGAAGGGTCCTTAAGTATGGAGTTGAAAACTTGCACCAGGAAAGGCCCAAGAAGTTTCCAAGTCGCATTGTAGAACGAATACGGGATGCCGTCTAATCCAGGGCTGGACTGATGACGGCCATCCATCGACAGAAACTTCTTGACTTCATCTTCGGAAAAGGGACGGGTAATTGACAGGTCAGCATCCGCAGTGAAAGGTCTAAGTGCCTCGATCCAATTCGTCGTGGCGTCGGATGGAAAGACTGGGTGGCCAAAAAATGATGAAAAATGGGAGTGAAAAGCCGACAAGATGTCAGCGTCGGTTTCCACTGTCCCATTCTCCACCACCAAACGATGGCACCTCTTCTTGTTGGCGCGACGCCTCTACTCAGCGAACGCAGCTGACGACATGTTCCGAACGTCAGACGCCCAGGACAGTTTGGCCCTGAGAGCTGCGCCGGCGGCCTTGCGGATCATTAGAGCATTGATCTCGCTCTTCACCTGGCGGATGTCATCAGCATAAGCCCCCTTCGGGATGGAACAGCGGAGGAGGCGCAGGATTTCTTGGAGCATAAGGAGATGGCGCCGATTGCTTCTAGCAGCATCACACCCAATCTTTCTAAAGAAGCGACGGAGCTTAGATTTAAAGGAAAGCCACGAAGCTAACGACGGAGGCAGGTTGTGAAGGTGTCTTTCCACAAACCGAACGAACATTCCCTTGTATTTATCGATGTCAAGCAGAGAAACGTTCAGGAACCAATTGTCCGAAGTAGTACCTGCAGAGGAGGCAGGGAATAGAGGGTTCCAGGACCACTTGATGGCACTGTGGTCTGAAAAAGAGCAAGGAATGACCTCCATGGAACCAGGGGCACCAGCAAAAGTGGCGTCTACTAGAAAAAGGTCCAACCTTGATGACACAGAGGGCCCTTGGTGAAAGGTGGACCCCCTTTGGTTGGAATGGGAAGAAGACGCCCACAGATCGAATAGTGCATTCCGCTGGCACAACTGGTAGACGTACCCAGATGAAAAGATGTTGTTCTCATCCGGATGGCAATTGAAGTCCCCAGCAACCACTGCAGGCAAGGACGAGCACAGGTAGAAGTCCAGTTCTTCAAAGAATGTCCGTTTCTCTGCTGATAAACACGGGGCGTACACATTAAGCAATCGGAATTTGAGACCAGATAGCAGGAGGTCCAAAGAAATTACCCTGCACTCACAGTCACCAGAATGGAGGGGTTGAAGATGATGGTAGCAACCCCCTGTCCATGTGGCGAAGATGAGTTGATGAAGAACTGCGCAGATGGATATTGACTGCGAAGGCCAGGTAGGTCAGCAAGCTGCTGCGAAGCAGCAAGCTTAACCTCTTGAAGGAGTAGGATATCTGGCCTGTACAGGGCAACGAACGATGACAAAACCGATTGCTTGAAAGACGAACCAAGGGAACGAACGTTTAGGGAAAAGACCTTCACTGCGAATTTAGGCTGACGGGGGCTGACCTGTATCTGAAGGAGTCTTGAGCCTCACGGATGACGGAGGAGGCTCAGATGTCTTCCGTCGAGGGGAGCGAGCACGTCCCGAAGAGGAAGAGGGGCTGCGATGATGACGGTCTACGCAGCTGTCTCGTTCAGATGAAGAGAACACAGGAATCCCGTCCCTCTTGCTACGATGTCGTCGGGCCTTTTTCTTGCGAGGACTCTTAGGTGTCGCAAGAAGATCCCGCTGAGCAGACGCTGATGGCTTGGAAGTCCCAGCAGAGGAAGAAATTTTACCAGGCGTAGCCGCACAGACGATTCGAAGAGGCTGCGATGCCGATGAAGGAGCAGGTGGAGGAAGAGCAGGAAACTCCTCCACATCAAGCACCGACTCGGAGCACAACGAATCGTCCAAGATGACTTCTGCAGAGTGGCAGTCCTCCACCATCGGGGAAACATCAGGCGAAGGTGGACGTGATGGTACAGTCTCTTGAACCACACGAGGCCGAGGAAGCATCTCCTTCCCAGGAGTCGTAGGAAGAGGCGACGATGGTGGGGCCGTCTTCGAACTCCTTGGTGAAGGAGGAGGCGACGATGGTGGGGTCGCCTTCGACTTCCTCGGTGGAGGACGAGGCGACGATGGTGGGGTCGCCTTCGACTTCCTCGGTGGAGGACGAGGCGCTGTTGCTCTGCTCGGCTCAGGTGACTTGGCCGGTGAAGTCATCTTTGCTGGTTGCTGGGACGACATTCCTCGAGGCGATGGCGTTGGGGCTGCTGATAAAGCGTCTGACCTCTCCTGGCACTGGTGGAATATGTGCACGGTCTTGTGGCAGGAATCACATTTCCGAAGGAGAGGACAGTCTTTCCGAACGTGGGAAGTCTTTTTGCAGTACCAGCAGCACTGCCTCTGTCCCTTGTAAGACACGGAGACTTTAATTGCGCGCATTACAACGAACTCTGGAATGTCTTTATGAAGTTCCATGTACACTACGATGTCGCCCGTCATCTGAAGAGGAGAATCCGGGTGCACGGGGTAAGAGATTCTTCGCACCACCCCGTAGTCCGACATATAGTCACGTAGATACTTCTCAGCCATCAGTGGCGATGTGCCCCGGATAAGAACTGGAACATATCCGGGTTCGGCGTAGCTCAGGTGGACGGTGGTTTGCCCAACCTTGACGAAGTCCGCAGCCACAATTCGGTCTGCAACATTCTGTTGCCTGCAGAGCATCTTCGACTCTGTCGGAGAAAGCCTCTGCAGGACAGAAACAGCGGGAAAACCCGACGGAAGGACAGGAGGTATACTCGTTTTGGAGTATAACTCCTTCATGAACATGCCGACGGCGAAGAAGATATTGGAAAAAGATTAAAGTTTTTAGTTAGGAAGAGAAAAGAGAAGACCTCCCCCAGGAGACACCAGGGGGAGGCAAATGCACCACACAACACACTAGTAGCTAGGATGCAGATGGAATTTCATGCTGGCATCCTGGCTGGTGGTCTGAAGAGCAGTGAAGAAAATTTGCAGTGATGTTCAATTTAAGCTTTTGAAGTAACAATCCAATGGCTCATGGCTAGCACATGAAAACAATGGTAATGCATTCTCTGAAGCTTGAACATGCAGATTATGGAATGGCATCAACTGCTGAATTAACAATTGATAAACCTAGGCTACATTGTTGAATAAGACATGAAGATAAAAAAAAATATTTAATACAAATATTGGAATATACAAGAATACATTCACAGCATTTGTTAAAAGCTAGAATCTTTGTAATTCTAAATATTTATTATCTGTAGGATCCTGTTTCAATAAATGACTCATTAAAAAATGTACCTATGCAACAAACTGCATATATATTGTTGCATCCTCTCCTGCGATCACCTAGCTAATTTTTTTAAATTTTGTTGTCTAAATAAAATGAAAAGTAAAAGGACTTTGAATTTTGAAGGACTTATTGTTTGTAGTTAAAACCATTCTGATTGTTGGCAGTGAAGTGAATTTTGAACGTGATTAATAATGACTTTATTTGTTTATTGTCGGTGAGGTTTCATTCTTGTCGACTATGACACTAAAAATAAAAAAGGAACGTTTCAATATTATGGATGAAAAACGAATAGAGAGAGATGTGGGTAAAATGTGTTGCTGTTATCCAACGACGATTTTGGATGCAGAACATTTCATTAGAGCCGATCTACCTTCAATAATCGCCAAAGTAGACGACGGAAAGACTGATCGTTGTTAGGTTAAGGAGAACTATATGTTTGGAAAAAAAAGGCATATCCGATAGAAATACATGACTATCAGATACTTCGATGTCAATTTGAAAACTACTACTTGAACGAAAACAAAAGAGAACCACAAAGGAATTCTACCGAATAGAGTGAATCTTGACTAAAGACATTTCGTATAATCATTTGACGATAAAATACTTTCCCAGAACTATTGTAATGAAAGTAATATGTTTGGATAATCTACTTAGTGCAGAGACAATTTGTTAAAATTAATTCTTTATTGCACCGACGAATATCGAGAAATAAAAACTTCGAGGTTGGAGAATCGTTGCCATAGGAATCTACACGGCGAAATTCGACCAACCCCGGACAGCACTGTTGAAAGATCCACGTCGATCCTGGAAACTGGAACAACCCCAAACTTCACGTTAGAAGCAAGTCGTCCTATCCACTATATTCTTCAAGGAGCGATCGTCAAGCCACTGACGTCCATTGGAGAATGATCACGGAGACGAAAGTTTGCGAGAAGACCGAATACGGTGAACTTAAGACGAGACGATTCAAAGAGAAGTATCTGGCGAAACGCAGGTAATCTTTTGACCGATATATTGGTGGGTCCCCTTAGAAGACAACCAGGCCTTTGACCACAAGAACTGTTGTTTAAAAAAAGGAATTATTTAGAGAGAACTCCCAGTTAAATGAATAGAAAGTTAAAGATCACTTAGTCTATAAAGAAAAAGAATTGAACGATAGGGGAAAGGATTAAATTATTGTTGATCCGTCAAACGACCTAGAGTTGATCTTCGTGCTTTGTTTTATTGGAAATCCAACAATCTGTAGAACTTACCAAGAACTATTTCAAGTAGGATCGGAATGTTAAGCCGTCTGCTTGTTCTTACCGGTCGCGGCCCCTCCCTCACTAACAATCCTACCTGTCCCCACCGTGTGAATGATCGACGCGAATGAACCCCCCCCCCTTCCCCCCGCGAACTGGCTCTTTTGATCGGGAAAACATGACTCCCAACTTGTTAACATTTCATTTAGCCATTTCCGATAGATTTGTCACGTTTGATCTAATCCCCAGGCCATAATAATTAAAGACATTTAAGCTATAATCACGAGTAGATTATTCTAACTGTAACAAAAAAAGGATTAAAAATATCAACGGACTTAATGACTATTTTCCCATTGTAAATTACGATTCCGACATTTGTGCAACCTTAGTTTTTTTTTTTCTTTTGTATTCTCCCTAAGGAACGGGTACATTGATTTTGCACCAATAAATTACCCCAATTCGTAGAGTTGAGGGGGATGAATCCATTTAGTCTATATATTGTGGGTTTATTGTGTATCCTGACTCATTCTTCGAAAGAGTGTTTGGTTGGAATAAGATAGTGATGGTCTGGTTATTGTGGGGATTGGTGTGTATACTGCTCCAGTCCGCTACAATATGTAAAAAAATAGAATAATAGTCTTAGAGAAATGCCTATGGAAAATTGTATATAAAAAATAAAACTCTCAGAAAATATGCCCAGGAACTATATAGGTTGTCAATATAAACTTTATGAGGTAATAAGGAATATTGATTCAAAGCCAAAAAAAAAAATACATAAAATAAATCAATGATAAATAAT
Source organism: Rhysida immarginata (assembly GCA_023313115.1). Taxonomy (NCBI): domain Eukaryota; kingdom Metazoa; phylum Arthropoda; class Chilopoda; order Scolopendromorpha; family Scolopendridae; genus Rhysida; species Rhysida immarginata. The sequence continues at coordinate 142,105 of JAHWFO010055995.1, forward strand.
GGTTTTCCGGATAACCCAAAAAAAATTGTAAAATTGGCAAGGAATCAAAAAAAAAAAAAAGATTGGTACAAAAAAAAATGTGATGTGAAAAATTCTCATTTTGAGCATCGCACTATCATTCCACTCAGGGCTCTAAATCTTGCGGTACAACTATAACTAAAATGAAAATACATAACTGAAAGAGGATCGAAACGAAATTGAAATTGAAACCATGATAGCAAAATTGTTTATGAAATATAATAAAATACTTCAAATACAAAGTAAACGAAAAGATAAACATATCACTCTGTGATTCAGCGTGTGAATGAATTATTAATCAGCTACTCTCATGTTTAGCCATGTGTTTTGCCTCATCTTCACTCACTTCTCTGGGCATGGAGCTTCCCAATTTGCTTTAGGTAACAACAATTGCTTCGGAGTCTATCTTTCATCTCGTTGGCCTCGACTTAATGTATAGTTTTTCTTTATTGTTGTGTACAATAATGTAACTGTTTACGCGCTCGTGTACGTGCTTAATAATGTAACATACTCGCATGTAACCTTGCTGAATTCTTGAGAATGATGACTCGTCCACTCACCTCTCTTCTTAAGTCATTTTCTGTATTAATGTTTCAATATTCCATAAGTTAACAAAATTATCTTTAACTTAACACTTCAACGTGATAGATTATTTTCAAATCGATCTTGAACATGGTAGCAGAGCGCGGTTCTCGTTGAAGTGTCTTCTAATCTGTTCCTTTGCTGAAATTAAGCCTTGTCGCCCATTGAATGAGCTGCGGTCGCCGTTATGGAGCTGCATGGAATCGAGAAACTACGAGGCACACAGAAAATTGAACTGTATGGAAATTTGATGTAAGGAGTTTGCTTCGTGGAACAGAGTGAGCATATGAAGTATGCATTGGGAAATTATCGAAACCGTTGCAAGTGTCGCAGCCTACTCCTGAGCAGCAGGCAGTGTACAAGCGAGATCTAGCCGTTTGGGACAAGGCAGATCGGTTAGCAAGTCAAGTCATCGTTTGAACATGGCGTTAATCTTAACCTGTGAATCTGCAAGAGAAATGTGGTTGAAACTGCACGGAATTTTCGAACAGCAGACCAAGCAAGCCGTTCACATAGTTCAGGCAGAGCTCTTCACGTTTAACATGAGTCCAGGTGATGACATGTGGCTCATATCTCCAGATTTGAAGAATTAGTCTTACGTATGCAGCAATTGGGTGTGAAGCCTGATGAATCTTCACTTATAGTCATGAATCTTCACTCATCAGACGACTATGATGGACTTCATCAGGCATGGTGGGCAAGATCCGAGAGCCAGCAGACGCTTGCCAATTTGATTGAAGTGCTAACGTCGGAAGAGAAGAGACGGTAGCATTATCAACGGCCAAAAATAAAAGCAAAAAGAAGAGTGATCACAGCGCGCAAGTACTTCATGGTAAAAGTGTAGAGTCTTCATAAGATAAATTTAAGGAAAGAAGGTGCTGCATTTGTGATAAGAAGAACCACATACGCAGAAACTGCCAGAAACTAACAAAGCAAAAGAAGCGGAATGCAACAAGTGCACGTTCGTCGGGAAACAGTAGCCAAGATCAAGCGTTTATCTCGGAGTCCTTAAATATTGAACTTGATGATGATTGCTGGATTATAGATTCTGAAGCAAGGGATCATCTGATACACCATGGTGAGTGGTTCTCGTCATTTGAACAGTTTAAAATACCCCTAGCTATATATACCAGCGATAAATCCAAAATGAATGCAGTCGGAGAATGAACAATTAAATTTGATTCTTATGTTAAAGGCAGATGGCTGCCGTATTTTATGGAAAATGTATTATATGTTTTTGCAGCCAGAAGAAATTTCTTTTCTGTCACATGTGCGCTTGATAAAGGTTTAATGTTCCGTGCGACTAGTACAAGATGTGAATTTGTAAAGAATGGTGTCGTTAAAGCTAGACGAGTACGGGTTGGTCAGTTATTTAAAGTGTTATTCGCATGAAACCTCCAGATATACCATGTGTGAGTGAAATAAATTACGTTTCAAAGGAAACTTTACAAGTTTGACACGAGAAACTGGGACAACAAAACAAACGACATGTTCAAAAGATGATGTTGCAGCACGATATTAACGTTTTAGATAATAATTAGTTCTGTGGTGCTTGCGTTGAGGGGAAGCAGCATCGTACTTCCTTTGCAGTCCCGTAGTCAATGTGCGACAATGCCTGGTGAAGTTACTCATGCTGATCTCTGTGGACTAATGGAAAGCAGATCTTTAGGAGGTTCAAAATATTACTTATGTTTTACTTGCGATTATTCAAAATACCGTATAGTTTATTCTCTCAAGGAGAAATCAGAAATTGTAGAAAAGATTCAGGAAACGTTACAATTTGATGAAAACCACTAAGACCATTCAGTAAAAATGTTTCAATGTGATGGTGGTCATGAGTTCGATAACAGTGACGTGAAAACGCTTTTAAAAAATTGTACGGGCTGTGTTGGGACACGGCCGCTAGTTAGGTCGTAGAATACTTCTTGTGGCTACATGGCGAATAAGAAATCATTTTGTACAACACAATTTAAAAATTTTAATTTCTGACATAAAATGTTCAATATACTTGCAATATATCATAATTTTTTAACCAGACACGTTATTTTAACCGAACCTTAATTATATTCATTCACAACTTAGAAATCAGTGGTCTGTGATGAGAGAAGTATGATACAAATGTCAACAGACTAGAATCAATATCAAATCTGTACTACTGCCACTCAATGTAGTAGGTGATTCGATGGGCATATAATCTAAATTGAAACATTTCTTCACAAAGCCAAGAACTGTAAGTTTAATATAGTATCTACATTGAAGTCTCCAAATATCATAATTTGCACATCAGTATCCACCTCCATGTTGTCTTTGATAGGTAGTTGCTGGTAAATATTTCATCATCGCACTAAACAACAACATTGCCATATCAGATATCGAACATTAGGATGATTTTAAACAATGCCTAGTATAAATCTCACCACACTTTAACCATACAAATATTACCGATACCAGCGTCAATCAGTTATCTAGAGTTTGAGGAGTCTATCAGTGTATGTTCGCATTCGGTTAAAAAGTTAATATTTCTGAAGATCGCAACACCGCCTGCTTTCCTATAACTTATTACACCATGTTTGGTGAGTGCATAGGATCTTATACAACCAGACTGATTCATTTGTGTCCTCAATTCGAATCCATCTATAAGTACAGGTTCACCTGCATTCATCCAAATCTCAGTTATTGCCAAGTAATCAGATAAAAAAAAGTGCTGTGCATACGCTACTAAATACTGTGCATTGAGATTGGTAACTATAAAGTTTAAAATATTCTGTTGTTCAATGGAATCATCATCATTGTTGTAGCTAAAAGTAGCGTTCTTTGTATTTTTAATATGAAATTTTTTACGCGTTTGGTGAATGTTAGCAGCATGTGCGATTCCAATCTCTTGTATTCGTCTCTGAACCTTTTCATCGAAGGCGCTTGACTATCTGGAGTGAGATAGCAATTAAAGTAGTCTTTTGAGTTATTTAAATATAATCCATCTATACTAGTTACTGTATTCAATCCAAACATTAACAGTTGATTTTTTTCTGATATGTCATAATCATAGAAGATACGGTCAAATGTAGCACCTTCGGATTTAAGTGCCGTGATCTCAGCGGTTGGCACCAATCCGAACTGTTCACGTTTACATTTGATCGTGACACCAAAATTAATGTTCGCTGTACGTTTAGTGATCGGTGTCCATTTCAAAGCATCATTTATGTTGTCTTTGAATTTGGAAATCAAGGGTGGATTACATTTGATTCGTGCCCATTTCTTCATTTGGCAACTATAACCCATTGTTTGTTTTTGCTGATGTTGTAGATGTTGTTCACTCGTTTCTTTCTTTTCGAACTCACAACCATAACCTACTACACTCATGTCTTTCACATGTTGTACAGGAGTGAGCACAGGGTCAATAAACAACATTAGAAAAATGATTTCGAACATTTTCGGATATGCTCAATAGACTTATAATGGGAACAATAAATTACTATAACTCGGAAACTCCTTGATGTCTGCTACTGAAATTTGTCACGTACTTATCCAAGGACCTCGTCATTGTTTCATACAAAATTAGCTTCCTTTTTCACGGTCCCTTGTGAGTACACCGATCGCACCGTTTACAAATCCATCTTCCACATCGATATTCACTCTCAACATGTACTGTACGGTGAGTCAATAGCCAAGCATGTAAGATATTGCAAGCCTCCTAGTTCGACAATACCCATCTTGTGTAGTTGTTCTTACTGGATCTAATTCACTTCTGTGGCCATAACCATTAATTTTATTACTGATAAAAATATAAACTCCTGGGGAAACCAGAAATAAATATACAAATGGGAAGAAAATGTGGATATGATAAATAAAGACAAAGTAAATAACAACTCTTTAACCACAACAAAAATTAAGTAAAAAGAAAAATACAACCTAATCCTAGAAGCGCTTTTCGAGGGCGAAGCTCTCATCATTCAGCAGGTGGAAAAGAAGGGAGTAACACACCAGATGATACTGAGTGTGAAAAAGAACAAGACCGATATTTATAGTCTGACAGCACCAATGACAGAAAGAGTGAAAAACCCCACTAAGGTGGCTAGATCAGTGATTGGTCCGTTTGGACCAATAGTTAATCAGTTGGGAATCTCCAATGGGTCCCTTGTCGGAGTTTAGTAAATTTTTGCTGTTGGCTGATGAGATTTCTAAACTTTCAAAGGCATCCAGAAGGCGATTATTTTTTATTGCTTTAACAAGTACAAGATCGTTGAATGATATTTTATGTCCCGTATCCAACGAGTGTTTCGCCACAGCTGACAGGTTTCTTCTTCCATACTTCAAGTGGGCCAAATGTTCCTTAAATCGAATGGTAGGATTGCGGGCCGTCTGTCCAAAATAAACCTTGGGGCACTGAGGACACTTAACCTTGTAGATTCCAGTCTGCAGGAGTGGGGGGACCTTATCCTTTGGGTTACCCAGTAATAGTTTTGCTTGGTTTGGGTTGCTGAAAGATAAAGCTAGGTCGTGATTACTGAAAATGGAGCTAAGGCCCTTAACTAATTGATTATTAAAGGGTATTGATATCGTGGTGTACTTCCCTTTGATTCTCTTTAAAGTCGTGTTGTCTTTGATAAATTTATGGAACGTCCTCTTTTTTAAAATCCTTGTGATGGTCCTTTGGTTATATCCATTCCTGGTGGCGATCCTTCTAATTATGGAGATTTCTTTGTTCAGGGTCTTCTTGTCCAATGGAAGGTTGATCGCTCTGTCTATCATAGAGATAAACGTGGCAAGCTTGTGGTTCCACGGGTGGCTGGAATCTGACGGGATAAAATTAAGCTGGTTTGATGGTTTACGATAAACATCAAAAGAAAGGGAGTTAGAGGCCTTTACAATCATAACATCTAGAAATGGTAATTTTCCATCAACTTCTTGTTCGAAAGTAAACTGAACACTGGGGTAGAAAGAATTTAAATGATCCAAAAAATCAGTGACGTTGCAAGCAACAGGATTAAACACCGCAAAAATATCGTCAACATAACGAAACCAAATACGGGGAAAGTAGTGGCCCGATTTCTTCAAGATATCCTCAAACGATTTAAGAAAAATTTCTGCCAAAATTGGGCTAAGGCACGAGCCCATTGGGGTACCCTTTTTCATGACATAAACGTCACCTTTATAACTGAAAAGATTGTTGTTGACGCAAATCCTAGTTAAACGGAGGATCTCGTCAATTTGATTCTCGGAAATATTATTTCTAACTAGGACCTCTTTTAAAAACTTAAGTGTCTCAGGGATGGGAACGCTAGGGAAGAGAGAGACAACGTCGAAGGAGATTAAAATATCATTCGGGTTAATTACCACATTGGCCAGTTTCTTCGTCAATTCTACACTATTACCAACGGTACTGTCCAAACGGACCAATCACTGATCTAGCCACCTTAGTGGGGTTTTTCACTCTTTCTGTCATTGGTGCTGTCAGACTATAAATATCGGTCTTGTTCTTTTTCACACTCATACATAGGAGATAGACTATCTCCAACTCTTTCAGGCCAGAGTTGGAGATAGTCTATCTCCTATGTATGAAGTAAAAGCTGGTGTCCCACAGGGTTCAGTCCTGGGGCCAGTATTATTCAATTATTTTATGCGAGACTTCCCAAGTCCTTCTAAATGTAAGCTCTTTTTTTACGCAGATGACGCTGCTATACTGACCTGTGCTCGTCAACCAGCCGTAGTAGTCTCGCGGCTGCAGAAGGCTCTAAAGGAGTGTGAAAGCTGGTTTAGCAAGTGGAGGCTAAAATTGAATGTAGACAAATGCAAGGCGATGTTTGTCTCCAAGAAGAGAAAGAGATCATTAGATTCTCTAACACTATATGGCAAAAAACTGGACTGGGTTGAAACTTATAAATATCTTGGTGTTGTTATTGACTCTAAACTTACCTGGACTCCCCACGCAACTTATGCGTTGAATAAGGCCAGGAGAGCCAAGTTTAGCTTGATTGCTCTGCTGGGCCGGAATAGTGCTCTAAACATTGATAATAAACTCCTACTCTATAAGGTCATTGTTCGGACTATCTTGACCTATGGTATGCCCGTCTGGGCCACAATATGTAAAACTAGATGGAAAGAACTGCAAACGTTCCAAAACGTTACCCTTAGGACTATTGCGCAAAAAGATCGGAGAATTGTTCGCAATTCCTCCATTTATAATGACTTCAACATGACTCATATTGGCAAATACGTTCAAGGGCTCATGGAATCCATGCTGCCCAATATAGAAAATCATAGCAACGAGCTAGTCTCGGGCATTTTAAAGCATCCTATACATAGAAAGAGATATCGTGATCCAAGGCATATACTTGATATTAATTTTGAAGACATTGATAATGTCTTATTTCCAGATTACTGGACTTCATAGGTCGTGTTTTATCTAATACTAGTGGTCTGCTTCTAGTCTAGACAGTCGTCAATCAAATTTTCCTCCACCAAGAGGAGGCAATTTTCTTTCATACTTTGGATGACCCTTGTGGGTACATCAGGCTTCTTTTCTAGCTCAGTGTATTTCCCTTGGAATATGATTATGAAGGGTGAGATTATGGAAGCTATGCTTCAAGTTCCACTTGAATACCGATACACTACACTGTTCGATTGTCGATTGTCGGTTTTCACACTCAGTATCATCTGGTGTGTTACTCCCTTCTTTTCCACCTGCTGAATGATGAGAGCTTCGCCCTCGAAAAGCGCTTCTAGGATTAGGTTGTATTTTTCTTTTTACTTAATTTTTGTTGTGGTTAAAGAGTTGTTATTTACTTTGTCTTTATTAATTTTATTACTGGCAAAACAACTTATTACACACGATACCATTCTTGTTGGGAGCATCAACGCTGATGTTGCGATGAAACAGCGTAACTACATCGGGAAAATTTTCCATGCACCATTGTTTACTTTTAAATCTTCTGTAAATCAACTGCTTTCTCCTGAGGAAGCAATCTTTCACCATTGCCGATCTTGGTAAGTCTAGTTGATAATATTTCATTATTCTGGCACATCACTCGTGACAAGTGAAATAAATTGTCGATGATATTGGACATTACTCGTCAGAACTGACCATACTTTTCTTATCAATTATTACACATTTCACAGAAAGGAATTGGCGATGATATTCTTATAGCACCTTAGGAGTCAATCCACTGACCCTTTTGCTCTGCGGTGTGATTCTAAATACAGAGTGTACAGATTCTAAACAGTGCAGAGTGTTCCCGTTCAAATTCACTGCAGCGTTATCTGTAGACGCACAGACTATATAAGCATTACGAATTGTATTCTGCCGTTGTCCGAATCAATTTAAGGTTTAATGTTCCATGAATAATTTCTATCGTAAATATTTTGCCATTGCCAGCAGTACGGGCCAAGTACACATGTATGTATTCGCTATCGCGTGTGCATAATCTGGGTATTAATTCTAAGATCAACTCTCTCTATCCACATTACTCTGCAGATGTTTGGACATCACATTGCTACACTTACTTACAAGTGCGATGGCCTTGCCGGTCTCGTATTCGAATCCATTGTTGTTCTCATAACCCGCCTCGCCAACAACACTTTGCATATACTCATCTTTAATTTTGTTCTCTTTTTACAAGTTGTTTGCAATGTCGTCGTCTTTCTTGCACAGTTCTCTAAGTTCTTCCATCAATGCATCTATATCTGTTGCTTTCGTATTCTTTCCTTCTGGCTAAAATGTTCACCTTGTTCGCATCGTACAACTGGATGAATTTGTGTACATCTAATAAATATACAACTTCATTGCGAAATGGATAGAACAATAGAACCATTGTTTGTAATTGATTGTGTCATCGATGCTATAATGACGGTATCTAATCACTGTGTGCCCACATTTCTGCGTCTATATGTATCAATGTTTGAACTAAAAATGTCATAGGCTCCATCGTTTTCATTATCAGTATTTTATTGTTCAGTGGCTTCATTGCCATCTGTATCATCAACATCTTTTCTGTTAATATGTATTATATTCATTACCGGTGTATACCATGCAATAAAATGAGCTAAATTTACTATCTAATTCTGCCGGTCTCTCACCATATTTTTGATTCATAAATTTTCATCTAAATCTTCTTTGTCCGTCACTGCACATCTCTTCTTAGCTTTGTGTATCTGTTCTGGCAAAACGGTCGAAATGTTGGCGACTAGTCTACAAATGTGGCTCATCAAATGGTTTCCGCAGAAGATACTACATCCCGCATCTTAGGCACATTGTCTGCAGCGTGTGTAATAGTTTTAAATTTGTTCTACAATGAATGCACAGTATGGAATCATTCACATTGGACTGATGATACTGATGGAGCAAACATATCACACTGCCGTTAAGTGTATGCTCTAAGTCCTTCTCAAACTAAAATCTATTATAAACATTACATGAATATCCAAATTCATTATTAATGAATATAAAACGAAATATGAATTCAGTCTCCCAAATTTTCGCATATATGTCGCTCCTTACTTAAATCATATTTGATGAAGATGCTGTTGATGTTGACGGTTATGGCTCGTTATGGACTTCCACTGATTGAATTCTATCACTCCATGTAGAAACGTTTATGTCATCAGATATGTTATTTGCGTCGAACTCTCAGTTATTGGCGCATTCGTATCGAGTTATAGTTCATCTTGGCGCCTCAACTTTGAGGCGTTCCTGTTGAGCCCATTGACGCTCAACATCGAACATCCGGGTCTTTTTTGGATTCCCTATCTCTCGATCTATATTCCTGTGACGGTTTCTATATGTTTTCTCGTGTTTATTAGGCATAAATTAGAAATTCTGTAATTTTTGTAAATTTCCACACTTCGAAGGCCGATATCTTAGACACTATTAAATATTGAGATTTAAATTCTAAGCCATTTTATAAAGCGTAGAAAGATATAACAAATGACATCTCAAACGTCGTAGTAGCATAAAGGAAGCCGGAGCTAGACTAATTTATTATCTGCCATAGAGCAGATTGCCACGTGGATTTCGCCAAGGAAAGAGATCGTCAAAGAGAGAGAGGAGAGGTGACGGCAGCAGGCAAGCTGACGCCGAACTCGTCATCCCGAAGGCGACACGTGACAGAGAGCGTTTGGAGAAAGAGAAGCCAACATGGAGCGAGAGCGAACGGAGGGAAAAGGACGAATCTCGAGTCCGAATTAGTGGTGGAGACAGAGCACGGCGTCTCCAGCAAAGAGTAGGCGACACGCGAGGCGTCCCCGGACATTTTATGCCGCAAGCGGAGGCCAGGAGACCGTTAGCTGAGCGCGTGGAGGACGAGACCACAGCACTGAAGGCGGTCGGCGAGCAACACGCCGACGAGGAACGGCAGCGAGCAGCAGCAGACGAGTGCTACCGAGAGAGCCATTAAACATTTTATCGAATTTATAAACACGCCTTCCCAAGCTACGGAGAACGTCGTGAGTTCCGACAGACCTCCCCCGCCCGTGAATGAGCAAGAGGAAAGCAACGGACGGAACCAAGAGCAGAGAAGCGGGGAAACTCATCGTCGTCAAGCGACCACACGAGACGAGAGGCTGCCGACCCGTACGGACATTATTTGCAGTCTACGTTTTGACGGGGTAAGCCATATTACGTTATTTTACACGGTAGTGCAGTCTACAATACTGAGTGAATTCCGAACTGTCTTTCACCCCGACGCCAGTGAAATCGTGGAAAACGACGAGGCCGTGTGCATATTCCCCTTCACAATTCGTGCCTATTATCTGAGTGATACAGCGGGTATTATGTCACGTAGCTCGTCCTCTTTTCCCTAAGCGACTTATCTATTCTATCTGGACTTTACCTACCGGACTTGTCTTCTAATTATTTTTTGAACGGCTTGGACAGTATATTTTATTCTGCGTAATAAGACACTTAATCACTTGACGTTTCGATATGTCTTTTTGGCATTTTGTTGATACACCATTTATCGACGAGGCGTAATCGACGTATTAATTCTGTTACGAAGCGGTGTGGGCGACATTGCTACGGTAGAGTTAACGTCGTATTAAAGCAATCATTTACGTTCATTTCAAGGTGCGTTACGTAAGCGTTCGACGCGAGCTGTCAAGTTCGAATCGTCAGATTTACGATGGCTTCAGCAGTCAACGTCATCAACTAGCCGTAAGTTCAAAATTGTGATAGTGTGCTCATCGTCAATTTAAATAGATTTGTATTACGTAAGCGTAATCGTAGTGTTTGTGTGTGTGACAAGTTCATGTTATAAAAGTTCTTCTGCCTTTACCAGTGAAAGCGAATAACTTTCCGAAATGGTGTTTGCTTAGAAAATTAGGTGTGAATCTTAATCTTCTTAATTATTATATGCAGTGTTTTGGGGTTAAGATTGTTGTGTGTTTTGCCGAAGCTACATCAGTGATCTGTAGGCTTGTGTTTTACTTTGTGTGTGTGCGACAAAAAGAGGGCAGCAATAAGTAACGTATTTAAATTGAACGACGAAAGGTGATAAGAGGCGTAAACGTCACGAACATCGGATATTGCTTTAGTTCTGATCATCTTTGTGTTTCGGTGTAGTGAGGTTACTTTCTCTACGTCATCTTATTTCCGCATGTCCTAGTGTTCACCTGTTCATTGCCATCGGCTCAACGAGAGTGATCAGCATCCAGCATCAACGACAGATCTTTGCAAGCAGCGATCTTCATCGTCAAGTCTTCAAGCGTTGTATCCGAGATTGGCAGCGACCTGATAGACCTTAAATCCTACTGTTTATTTTTTGTGCAAGAACTTTCCACTGCGCAATTCTTATTACAATTTGCATTAACTTTGAACTTTATTTTAAGTCAAATAAAGATTCATTCTCATTACCAGAAACTTTGTCGTTCTTTCTCTTTGTCACGATCACTCTGCTAAAATCCACGTGACAAGAGAGGAACGTTTGTGGAGCATTCGTGTGGTTCGACAGTACGGACAGAACTTTATTCTTTCATGGTTATCCAACCATCGTTGGTGATTTTCGACGTGGTTAGTGATTACGGACCGAACGTTTTGCCCACCCAAACCCACCCAACGTTTGGGACTAGGGGAAGACCGCCTAATTTGGACCACTGCTTAAATTGGACCACTGTTATATCTGCTGAAATAATTATCCTTTACGTTGCCAGGAATGTGGAGGGCTTAGAATATGTTTAGTTTTACTCGTTAACGAAAACCGAAAGTAATTCGCCAGCAAACAAAGCATCACGAACTGAAAACGAAAATTTCATCAAACTGATCTAATTTTTACACCTAATTGGACGATTGATAGATTGGGCCATAATTTATTGCTGTAAGTTATCTTTGGTAATATCAAACCTACCCTTAAGAAATGCTGTTTTAAAATGAAAGTTAATCACTACTGGTCCATACCTGCATACTGTTAAGCAAAATGTAGAAAGTGAAAGATTTGCCTTATTTGGAATATGTATGTATGCCTATATTGAACCAGTGGTCCAATTTAAGCAAATTAAAGGATCTGAAGAGAATGAATTTTTCTTTTTTGTAGGAATGTCAAAAAAAGAGGGAAGTATGGATTGTGGCAGGAGGAGATGATGGAAAGGGCTCTCTCAGCATTCAGGAATGGAGATTTCGGTTGAATGAAGCAGCAAGGATGTACGGAGTTCCAAAGGCCACTTTGAAGAGTTGGTTAGATGACAGAAACAAGACAGCCTTAGAACACAAGAAGGCGTTTGGAAGAGATCCAGACTCGCCAAAAGAGACAGAAGACGCGCTGGTGGATTATGTCCTCAATTTGGAGCAAAAACCTTTTGATATCAGCCATATTGAACTACGTTGTTTAGCATATCAGCTGGCGGAGGAAAACGGAATCGATCATCGTTTTAATCGAGAGAAAAAAAATGGCAGGTGACAAATGGTATTACCGTTTTATGGCGCGACACCCGTAAATGTCATTGAGGCAGCCAGAGCCTACGTCTGTTGCAAGAGCTCAAGGCTTCAACAAAAAAAGAATTCAACAAAGAAAGACTAACTGTCTAAGTGTTTATTTCCAACCTGTTTAAGTGTATATAGAAATTTTGAATAATTAAACTTAATATTATAGTATTTATTGGTCTTTTTCTTGATGGTCCAATTTAGAACAAATGCAGTCCAATTTAGGCGTATATACGCCTAATTTGGACTTTTGGTGACCCATATATAAAAACTGATAACAATTTTATATTAGCAATAAAATTAAATGTACACAGCAATTTGGTTCACTATAAATCTGGATGCCTTGCAAAAAATTAAGCAGTCAATATTTCAAATAGTTTTCCGGAAATCGCCATCAATGTAAAAGTGGTCCAATATAGGCGGTCTTCCCCTACAGAAAAGTATATTTCAAAGATATTCAGACTGAACTTTTTAAGTTGTTTTCCCAAGCGACCCACCCAAACTGTGCTATTGTGTTAACGTCAGTTTGTTCGAGAGGAACGTTTGAAACTGTTTAAAAAAAAATTCTTAAACTATGGCCGTGTCGAAGCTGGAAAAGCAGGGAAAAACGATTGAAGTATTCAATCAATACTTCGGCAAGTTGGCATCGCAGCTCGAACAAGTCAGCGAAAGTGAAAAAATTCGTCTGTACTCTACTGCGATGAGGCCGGAGGACAAAACATTCCTGGAAAATAAGAAGTGTGTAACTTTAGAAAGTGCCATGAACGTTATGTCAGCCAAAATGAATGACATTAAAAATAAGTCAAAGGATGTTAAGACCAGGGATACGCCAAAAGTGTCGGCGCATATAGAAACAAAACCCAAGGGGTAAAGTGTGTACTTGACAAACTCCTATTGGGAATTAGCGGACAATATAATAACAAAAATTGCAGCGGGGTATAAGAGCGATAATTTTGCCCAAAAGATGCTTAAATGCATTAAGCCATCGTGGATTAAAGAAAACTGACTAATATACAAAAATTCAAGTAAAGGACGTCGCCTATTAATTCCACGAAAGCCGGATATTACAGACAAAATAATTAAAACATGCCATGATGACGCCACAGCCGGGCATTTGGGGATTAGAAAAACTGTTGTTCGAGTTGTCAAACAATATCTCTGGCCGCAACTAGAAAAGGACGTCAGAAATTATGTGACTACGTGTAAGGTGTGTCAAAAAGAACAAGGTGCCTCGAAGTTCGCCACATGGGGACTTACAACCATTGGAAATCCCATCCGGGAGGTGGCATACCATCACGATAGATCTCGTCCTACCCTTACCAAATTCTGCGCAAGGCAACAACGCCTTGCTCACGGTCACAGATAAATTATCAAAAAGGATGAGACTGTTTCTTTGTCGGGATTCCATCACAGCGGAAGAAACCGCACGAATTTTGGTAACACAGGTCTTCACGGAGCACGGTTTTCTAGAAGCCATTGTGTCGGATCAGGACCTCCGCTTCACCTCTTCCATGTGGAAGGAAATTTTTCGTTTGTTGGGCTCGACATTGAAGTTCGCCAGTACGTATCACCCCCAATCGGATGGTCAATCCGAAAGGACGAATCAAACGGTGATACAGATACTGTGCAATTATGTCAATGAAGACAAGAGCGATTGGGAAGATCGTCTGTTTTCTACGGAAATAGCCATTAATTCGTCTATTGCGGAGGCAACAGGCATGTCTCCGTACTTCTGCGACTTGGGATGAGACATCCAAATACCACCATCGATTAATAAGTTCGGGGAACAGCAGTGTATAAGATCACAATTCATTCAAGATTTGCAACGAACTTTGAAGTTGGCGGAGAAGCGAATTAAGGCAGCCAAGAGCAAGTATAAAAAGGCATACGACCGTAAACATACAAGGTTCAAAATGAAAGTGGGGGACTTGGTATTGGTAAAAACGGCCCGGGTCAAACGAATGAAAAGCCTGATAGGCAAAAAGTTATACAGCAAGTTTATGGGGCCTTTTCGAATTAGAAGAGTAATAAATAAGGTGACTGCGCAGCTGTTTATACCCCCGAAGTAAAAATGTAAAATTACAATTTTCCATTGTGCCTTTTTACGAAAGTTTGTGCCGAGAAAACAAAAGCAAAGGAAGGCACCAGGACCAATCAGGGACTCGCACAATTTAGAGACGTTTATAAAGTGGAACGACTAATGGATGTTAAGGGCAAATCCCCGCATCGAAAGTTTCTCGTCAAGTGAGCCGGTTATAAAAAGCCGTCATGGGAGCCAGAGGACCACCTTCACCGTTGTAGGGGGTTAGAGGTTGAGTTCTTTAAAAGTCAACGAACGATAAGGAATGATACCCCTCTACTCGATGTGATCCAGGACAGCCTTCGGGTGACTCGGCGATCGGCGAGCATGTCACGCGGATTTCGCCAAGGAAAGAGATCGTCAAAGAGAGAGAGGAGAGTTGACGTCAGCAGGCGAGCTGACGCCGAACTCGTCATCCCGAAGGCGACACGTGACAGAGAGCGTTTGGAGAAGGAGAAGCCAAGATGGAGCGAGAGCGAGCGAAGGGAAAAGGACGAATCTCGAGTCCAAATTAGTGGTGGAGACAGAGCACGGCGTCGCCAGCAAAGAGTAGGCGACACGCGAGGCGTCCCCGGAGATTTTATGCCGCAAGCGGAGGCCAGGAGACCGTCAGCTGAGAGCGTGGAGGACGAGGCCACAGCACTGAAGGCGGTCGGCGAGCAACACGCCGATGAGGAAAGGCAGCGAGCAGCAGCAGACGAGTGCTAGCGAGAGGCCGACGAATGGCAAGAGGTTGGAGAGAGCCATTAAACATTTTATCGAATTGATAGACACGCCTTCCCAAGTTTCGGAGAACGTCGTGAGTTCCGACAGACCTCCCCCGCCCGTAGACGTTAAATCCTACTGTTTCTTTTTTGTGCAAACAACTTTCCACTGCGCAATTCTTCTTATTACAATTTGCATTAACTTTGAGCTTTATTTTAAGTCAAATAAAGATTCATTCTCATTACCAGAAACTTTGTATTTCTTTCTCTTTGTCATGATCACTCTGCTAAAATCCACGTGACACAGGTTTTCTGACTCAACTTTCCACTGCGATTGCGGCAGCCAGTTAGGTCAGTACGAAATCAGTTATGGTCTATAACATACTTTGTTCTATACTGTATCGAATGCGATATCGATCATTCTTCTATCATTAATAGTTTTCACGTTATTAAAGTTTTCGTGATCAACACTTTTCGTGATATTTACGATTTAAGCGTGGCATCCTAGTCTCGAAACGTAAGACGTATTCTACGTCAAAACTAATGGTATAAAGGTATTTGTTGTCAATCTGTATACATCAGAACAGAATGGTTGTGCTGAACGTTGAAATAGAGCTGTGACAGATTTAGCTCGAACAATGCTGTTAGCTAAAAGCTTACCTAAAGTGCAGAAATAGTTAACACTGCTGTATTCTTGTTAAACAGAACTGAGTACTGATGGAAAATCGCCGTATGAACTCTTTGAAAAGAAAAATTTATATTTGGATAAACTACACATTTTTGGCAGTGGATGTTATGTGCGTGTTCCAAAATTTCTCCGAAAGAAATGTGATCCAAAAAGTCAACGTGGAGTATTTGTTGGCTATTCAGATAACGTCGATGGCTATCGTATTTGGTTGAAATCAAAAGATTAAATTGTAAGAAGCAAAAATGTGGTATTCGATCCAGAAACCCCTGGAAGAACATTGTCAATATGTAGTGTTTCAGTCTTTGAAAATGATTATGAAGTTCCTTCAGACTCAACCGTAGAAGATAATGAAGAAGGTACTAATATAGCTCCAGTAGAAGAAAAGTTTAAGAAACGTCTGCGAGATAGAGCAACACTTAAGCCCCCTGAACAATTGATTGAAGTAATGCCAGCTGAAATTGAAGAGCCTGTAAGCTACACTGAAGCTGTTGAATCAGCAGATTATTTTCGTTGGAAAATGGCAACGGAAGATGAAATGTAATCCTTAAAAGAAATTCAACATGGACACTAGTTGAATTGCCATTAGGACGGAAACCAATTTCAAATCGTTGGGTTTATCGTATCAAACATAAAGCAAACGGAGAAATAAGTCGCTTTAAAGCAAGACTGGTTGTAAAAGGGTACAGTCAGAAGGAAGGAATTGATTATAATGAAACATTCACCCCAGTAGCGCGATTTCATACAATACGAGCAGTACTAAGCGTTGCAGCAAATGAACATCTAGAAATCGCACAGTTTGATATTAAAACAGCGTTTCTAAATGGGATACTTGAAGAAGAAATATACAAGAAGCAACCAGAGGGATTTGAAGACAGTACTAATCGTGTATGCAAACTGCAAAGAAGTTCGTATAGATTAAATCAGTCCCCAAGGTGTTGGAATAAAAGGTTTAGGAATGTATTAATGAGTCTAGGTTTACATGAGAGTGCAGCTGATCTCTGTTTATTTCACCGAATTAGTGGTCGCAACGAGTTAAACTGTTATTAACGAATTTCTGCTTAAGCTGAAAAAGAAATTCAAAATTACTACGGAATGGTGGGAAATTACCTTAGTGTCTCAATTCAACGTCAAGATGATGGATCAATTCTTTTAAGTCAAGAAATGTATGCCAAAAAGGTACTACAGCGATTTAATATGATTGATGCAAATGCTGTTTCTACTCCGATGGAGAAGTATCCTCCTGTGCAAGAATTTACAAGTGTTGAACTAACTAATGCTCCGTATCGAGAAGCTGTTGGCTGTTTGATGTATTTAGCAATTGAAACAAGGCCTGATATTGCTTTTGTCGTAAATTATGCGTCACAATTCCTTGAAAACCCAAGAAACAACATTGGGAACTTGTTAAGTGAATTGAGATACATCAAAGGCACTGCAGCGTTATTTATCAAATATGACGTCATGGGAAAAGCAGGCCAATTAGAAGCATACAGTGATGCGGATTATGCAAGTAAGCCGACTACACGACATTCAGTAAGTGGGGATGTTTTCAAGTACAGCGGTGGAACAATCGTTTGGGCGAGCAGAAGGCAGCAGAAAGTGTGTCTTTATCGACAACAGAAGTTGAGTATATCTCTGCGTGAAGCAACGAAAGACATTATTTGGTTCAAGAGGTTGTTCGACGAGATCGCACCTTTACAGAATGTACCTGTACTCTTAGTTGATAATACAAGTGCCATAAAGCTTGCTAACAATAATGTGTTTCATAAGCGTTCCAAACATATAGACGTTCTTTACTATTTTATACGCGAGCAACTCGAGGAAGATCAAATGAGAATTGGACATGTGCATCGAAATATTCAAGTAGCAGATATTCTGACGAAGCCACTTCCTAAGTTATTATTTGAACATTTCTGTTGTCTATTAGGAATGAATTAAGTTTCCTTTTTTATTGTTACTATTGCTGTATGTTAAGTAATGTGAACATTTAGGGGAAGTGTTGAAGAAAAATATTCAGTCACTTAACGTATAGTTTTTCTTTATTGTTGTGTACAATAATGTAACTGTTTACGCGCTCGTGTACGTGCCTAATAATGTGACATACACGCATGTAACCTTGCTGAATTCTTGAGAATGATGACTCGTCCCCTCACCTCTCTTCTTAAGTCATTTTCTGTATTAATGTTTCAATATTCCATAAGTTAATAAAATTCATAATCCTAATCACAACAATCAAAATAATCATACTATCACACATTGTATTCGATTACATTGTTTTGTTTTTTATTAATATATCTTCCATTCATTACTGAAGATGGGAAAAAATTCCGAAAACGTTATAAAATATTTCAAGCTAATCATCTACGTGTTACGATTCAACGAACTTTCATCATAGACCTTCATCTGTAACTGTGTGCCTCCCTGTGTTCGTGTAACTCTCTTGACTAGATCTTCGTTTCTCCTGTGTTTCTTCTGTATTTCATCTGAGTTTCTCCACAAGACCTTTGTTTCTTTATGTTTCGTCCTTCAACATTTACTTTATCAATTGGGTGACATTTTTCAATGTTTTTTATTATTTATTTTAATTTATTTGTTTTCTTTTAATTAAAGGAGATTTATTTATCTTAATTATTATATATTTTATCACAATTCCTACGTTTATAATTTATTATATTATATTATAATATTAATAAAATTAACTTTATTTTAACACCTCAACGTGATAGATTATTTTCAAATCGATCCTCAAGAATAACAACGTCTCGTTCAATTGCTAATAATGCCAGTCCATTCAATCGAACGTGAGACATTGAAGATCTCAAGTAAGTTTTTATCATCTTTAACTTTGAACCAATCTTTTTTCACTTGCTGCGATTACTGGCACTGTTAACATTATTTTGTACGCGATCGCAGCATGGAAACAATTCTGCCAGCGGCCCAAGGAAGTGAAAACTTTGTAATGCTGTTTGTACTTCTCCTGGAATCATTTCTCTCATGACTTTAGTTCCTCGATAAAACCGAAGCATCTACATCATGTGAATCACCAAATTATCCAATGTAATGAAACGGAGTTATTTAATATCGTACAGAAAACCAAAAATGCCAACTTACACTTGCAATTGCTGGAAACGTGTTTCCATGAATCCCAACGTCTGATCTATCCACAAGAAATAGTCTATCCTGAAAGATTCTTCAGGCGACTGTTGTCTCATCTCTACGAGGGTTATTCCGAAAGTAAGATTCGTCATTTTTTCACACGGAAACTTTATGGCTAAAAAGAATACAAGATGGCATCATGAACTATACATTTTGCACTATTTTTCTACATAGTCTCCACCTTAATTAGGACATTGGTTGGTTGGTTTGGTTTGTTTGGTATTAACGTCCTTTTCAACTGCTATGGTCATTTCAGGACGGCGTTATAGGGGCCGCAAATTTTGCCTCGCAAAGGTTCTTTAACGTGCAGCCGGCAAACGACTACACGGGACCAACGGCTTTACTTCCCTTCCGAAGGAAGTGCGTGATCTCAGGATTTACCCCTGAAAAATCCTCGTCGTCCTCGGCCGGGATCGAACCCGCGTACTCGGGCATCAGAGGCGATCACGCAACCTGCTGAGCCACCGAGGCCGATAAATTTTTTATTATTAGGACATTGGTCATAGCGCGTAATCAGTTTGAAGAAAGTGTAGCAGCCACAAGCAGGCGTGCCCGAGGCTGTTCGAGTACAAATCACAATGGCAGACAGACGTATACTGACAACATAGTCGCATCCCAGTTCACCAGTGAGGAAAAAATTCAAAGTGCTACTCTCCGTAGGAAAGATTATGACAACAGTGTTATGGGACGCAAAAAGTGTGATTTACATTGATTTCCTTCATCAAGGGACCTTCAATGTGGCACGCAACTGCGACACCCTCATCACACTCAGGTCCACCATTCGACGAAAGACAAGGGCTCTTGAGTGAAGGTGTTGTGCTCTTGGACGACAACGCAAAACCACACGCAGCAAAGCTCACACAAAGTCAGATAGCCTTGGGCACGCCTGGCTGCTGCTACTCTTTCTTCAAATTGATTGCACGCTACGACAAATGTCTCAATGTCGGTGGCGACTATGTCGTAAAATAGTCCAAGGTGTATAGTTCATGATGCTCATAGTGTATTTTCTGGCAATAAAGTTTCCGTGTGAAAAAAAAACGAAATTTACTTTCGGAACGACCTTCGTAAGTTCATATTCAAACTGATTCGGTCTTCGCCTATTGCAGCGTTATTTAAACATTGATTGATGTGCATTACAAATACGATTTCTTTTGCATTGGTCATGGCCGATGCAAATCCTTCTTATCTGTATTTGTGAAGTAACTGATTAGACATGTGTAATGGCTAAATCAAGTTGCATAGTCGAAGTCTGCAAGGCTTGCTGACGGTGTTTTCAGTTAGCGTCATACCACATGATCATGGCAAGCACAAATTCAAAATTCCCCTGTTCGTAGTTGGCATGATAACAGCTTCACTACTCACTTTTGGATCGTTGACTGTCTCAGCAACAGTTAATAACGCGACTGACCTCGAACGGATAGTACGGGAACCCCAGACAGACAGACCATTTCATTATCTTTTAACTCCGAACATTGTGTTGATGTGTTGACTGTATTAGGAACTATGTATGAGCAGGCACAGCTTAATAATATAAGCGCTAAGCGCGGGGCCTCCGCTAACGCGGGATCTTGGGCGGTCGCCCAATTTGCCACCCCGTAGCGACGGTCCTTCTGTATGATTCAGATCATGTGTATGGTGTTTAAAGATGCATTAAAATATAGTGCCTAGAAAATTTAAACTTATCTTCTAGCCATATAATTAAAACGAACACTCTCAGAGAAAGATGTGTTCCCTAAATTAAGGTTAAAGAGGTCTTTTATGAAATAAATTGAAATGGTGAAAAGGAGTATTTGCATAGACTTCCCACTTACCATGAAAAGATAAAAAATGAAAAATAAAGTTTCTGCAGAAGAAAGGATTTATAAACACTGATACCTATTTAACTAAAAACTGGCTCATCAGATAATAACAATTTATTTTTTACAAAAATTTTCATCACTGAAAAGGCAGCTCGTCGAATTTATCACTTTGCTTCACTAGTATTAATATTTTAGCTATTTCTTCATTTTTAGGAAACGAACTTTAATAACTCTGCCAGTATAGGAAACAATTTTAGGAAAAATGAATCCAATTTTCATGAAAAATATGTCAATGCGTAGTTTAAGTAACCCTTAAATTATGTATTAATTTTTAATGGAAGCCAATTTCTAATGCTCTTGTGGAAACATAATTGGAAAGGGGGTGCATTAATAACTTCTAAATGGTTCATCAGAGCAAATAAATTACTTAAAAAATATTAATCTTAATGGTAGGATTCCTAAGTGTCAAAAGTATTGTGTTCGGTTCGATGGTATGGATACTATAGTTATTTTTTGGGTTTTAGCATCATCTAAAACCCTATTAACGATGGTACAGATGTATGTAACTTGTAAGTCACACGCCATAACTTTTGAAAAGATTGACCTAGAGGCTTGAAATTTTCTACATACTTAGGGCCCTATACAGAGGACGGAGCGAAATATATAGCGAATCCTCTAGGGTGGACCAAACCATGTGTTTTTGTGGTTTCCCCAACTGACTTCCTTTAAAGTCAATAGAGTTTTGATTACATTTGAGCAATTTGTAACGTAAGAGTTTGAGTGTTTGACGTCAGAATTCAATGAACTATATTTGAAGTATAGCGAATCCTCCCGCTACTGCTCGTAATATTTTGATGCCATAACTTTTGAAAGGATTGACCTAGAGGCTTGAAATTTTCTACACACATACGCCCTATACAGAGGACAATGCGAAAAATATAAAGAATCCTCTTGGGTGGCCCGGGGCCACTCAGGGGCCAATTGTATGAATTTCATGGTTCCTATTTTATCTTTGAAATTTCGTCATACTCAGGAATCTAGGAATCTGAAATTTCGTCATACCTAGCACGAATGCCCTATTCTTTAACATGGGAACACGAATTTAAGCGGCTCTCACAAAAATATTTTAATATGTATCAGCACACCAGAAAAAACGTATCTGCATTCGAGCTTTTTCTTTCGATTAGTGCGTTTAAAGCCTGTACGATTAAAACTTGATTTTTTAGCAGGATTCTGAAATCTTTTTGTATATTTTTAGCTTTTATTCTTACGTCTATGGTGAAAAGTTCAACACTCGCATCGAAAAGAATTTATTTCTCCTAAACGAAAATGCAGTGCCAAAGGCGTTTTTTGTCACTCAATATAAACATTCCAAGGAAATTTTCCTTATTTTTAAATGAAAAATTAAACGTTATTTGAAGGTACAAAATCGTTTTATTTATCAATTTTATACATAATTATCGTTATTACTGACTGTATCCAATTTCCGCTTTCTCTATAGTTTAAAATGGACGCCCGCTGAATTGGTCATCGCGACGCGTCGATTAAATTGAAATTTTGGAAGACTGATTAAAGAAAACATGCATTAAATAGTCCTCTAAAAGTACATAGTATAGGCACATAAGAGTTCTATTTGATTTTATTTAACGTGCATGCTTCGTTAATTGATACAAGCTCTTGAAAATATGTAGAAGAAGCAGCAGCCGCCGTTTCTCTCACCTTATCTTACACCGTGCTCTCTCCAATCGCAGCATGAAGACAAGTTTCTACTCCAACCAGACTGCGAGTAAATGGATCCTAACGAAAATAGGACAGGATATTGGCATTACATGACAACGAAATCCGTATGTATGATCATTGATTTCGGATAAGCACGTTTAATGCGAAACGTGGCCCTAGGAATGGATGAAAGGGAGGGGGGTGCTTTGTTTCTCTTATGCTTAAACGTCAAAATTAGTTTCTCGTATCTAAGTGATGATAGCTAAGTGATAAATTAAGAGACTGTTAATCTGTAATCTATGTTTATTTCTTTATATCTATAATAATGATAAATTATAGTTAAATAAAATTAATAAAATAAGTTTATGTCTATCCCGCTTTAATTTGATAGCTCTATAAGTGTTACGCGAAAACGAGTCTGACAATTTACCTGAAAATGTGTATTCTTACGCGCCCTTTTTTTGCTTCAGGCAGGATAGAACACTTTGCTAAGCAGCTATTACAAATAAATTGAACTTTATTTAATAAAAAATACAACTCAAACGGACGTATATAAATCTCTGAGGTGTTGTAGTCAAAAATTGTTTATTACGATTATATTCTTTTACATTTTCTTTCTACTGAAGGAATGGTGTTTAAGTTTATTGAAAATATTATTATAGTTATTAAAATTCTTTAATGAAATATGCAGTAAACTTGCAGAGGTTCCTGGCGTTGCTCGGGATAATTATACTTATACGTAAAGAGAACAATCTCAAAAAAATTAAATTATAACTTCCAACTGATTAAATAATAACTTACTCAATACAACACAGAGCAAAGGGACTATCCATTCTACGAAAAATACGAAAAGCAGGAAGTCTACATCGTATACCGGGACTTTATCTAAACACTTCTTGACTTCCCTCACCACTGCGGAGCATAACCAGATAATTTAGACACAAGTTTTACTTGCCCTTGACGTAGAAGCACTTATACCCTCTTGCTCTATTCGAAACTCCCGTTGTTCAGATGTTTCAAATGCCTGTATAGCTTTTTCTGTTTTAGTTGCAGAGTTTCTCTGACAATACTCGTTCTTTCTCTGACCTTTCCAGACACACAAATTTTTGCAGTCGTCCGAACGCTTAAAAGGTAGTTCAAGGGAGACAAACGTGACTCCTTTGCCTCATCAGTAGACGCTGCTTTATTAATGTTCTGTCACTGCATCATCATTTTATTCTCATTATCAATAATTCTTGGAAACGAAAGTTCAGTCATCGAATTATCAGCATCTCAGTTTCCAAAATATACACATTCCCAAAATGTATTCAAATGTATTCAACGTAGTCAAAATGTATTCTTATGAAATGTTTAGATCTGCTGTGCTACCAAATAAGCTACGTAGGTGATATCCCAGGCGTAGTTCGGACTTTTCTTTGATTAGATTTTGAAATATTATAAAAATAAACATATGAAAACGCTAAGAATTAATACAGTAAAAATTCTTAAAGAAAATTCTTTGGATGGACCTCTCCAAAGATGTTACTGCTAGTCTAAATAATTTCTTAATCGCGTAATCTTACTTTAGATGTACACTTAATGTTGTTGCAATTCTCACTCTTCTCTCGATGTTTTGAAGTAAAACTTGGCCATTCATCACTTTGTGTAGTTTAGTGGTCACCTATTCTAGCAGAAGCACCTGGCGTTGCCCGAGATAATTACAGTTGTAGGTTAAACGAACAACCTCATGAAGTTAAATAATAAATTTGTTTCTAGTAATTCTATAATTTCCGTCTATAGACGAAGCAGTTGTTCAGATGTATCCAATGCCCGGATAACTTTTTGTCATCTCTGCCCAATACTCATTCATTTCTTCGCTGGTATTTCGATATATATGAATTTTCATTATAATCCTTCGAAAGATGTTTATAGGACATAACACCATATGGTTATTGGTTTGAAGAGTTGAGTTCATGTATGTTTTGTATCGGTTATGTCCTGTAGCTCGAACGAAGGGACTGCGTCCTCTGTCATCTTTCACTCTTACTGAATAGTCTGCTAATTCTCTATTATCTCCAGTTACTGATCATTATTATATATCTCCAAAAAAACGTTAACTTCTAAGAAAAGCCCGAACAACAGGAATTCTACGTATTGTTACAAATTCAATTTTGTTTTATAATTCTCAGAGGTGGGATGAAACCATCATTCTTAATGAACCTACTTCTATTGCACACTTTGCCCGGGACTTTACTTACCCTCTTATTGTTCTGTCTCAGATTAAAATGTTATCCATCTACTGCCCCAGGGAGCATCAGTGGAAATTTTAGACCTGCCTTTTAAAATTTCCCTTGCCCTTGACGTAGAACTTCTGATACCCTTCTGCCTTGTGTTTCCAGATATTTTTTTTATCTTTCTGTTGCAAATTTCACTGATCAATACTAGTTCTCTTTTTTTGCCAAACAAACAAATTTTCACCAGTCATCTGGATGTTTTTAGGTAGCTCAAGGGAGACCCGTGTGATTCCTTAGCTTCCTCGATAAACATTGCCTTATCTATGTCTTGTCATTGCATAATCATATTTATGCTCGTTGTTAATAATTCGTTACCCCCACCCTAAAAGAGGTTAATATGGTTAATTATGTAGTGTCACACCAGTTAATGTGTTAAGTACACAGTTAATACGCATAAGTGTCGAGACGCATCAGGCAGGCAAGCAATCATAGATTTTTTCAAGCAATTTCGTGCCACTGGATGTGTTACAGGCAAGAAAAATGGCGGGAGCGAAGCTCGTGTTCGAACGGCAGAAGTTGTCAAAAAATGTTCGCACAAGGTTGGTCGATTCCCCTACCAAAAAATCTGTTCGCCACCTATCCATTGAAGAAGAGCTGTCGTATACCACGACGTGGCGAATGTTGAGAAAGGATTTGCACCTGTTCCCGTATAAGATCCTTGTTTATCAGGAGTTAACAGACACTGGAAGACAGAAGCGACCACAATTTGCGATGGAGTTTGGAGCCGAAATGGAAGCCAATCAGGACATTGTGGACAACTTGTGGGTGTCAGATGAGGCCTTCTTCCATCTGTCAGGTGACGTTAATAAACAAAACGTTCGTTTTTGGGGTTCCCAGCACCCTCATGAGATCCATAGGTCACCTCTTCATCCACGAAAGGTAATGGCTTGGTGCGCGATTTCCAAAAGAGGCATCATTGGTCCGTTCTTTTTTGAGGGCACCGTAACGTCACAGGCTTACTTTAACAAGTTTGAAACCTTCTTCATCCCCGAGCTGCGAAGAAGGCGTATAACGCTTCGACATCAATGATTTCAACAGGATGGGGCTAGGCCTCACACCACTAATGAAGTGCTAGACTTTCTCAATCAGAAATTCGGAAATCGTGTCATTTCAAACAGGTTTCCAGATCGATTCGGGGGTGGCTTTCTTTGGCCCCTACGAGCCCTGACCTAAACCCATGTGATTTTTATCTCTGGGGGTTCCTTAAAGACAGTTAGTTCACTACAGCACCAAGAACCCTAGACCAGCTGCGACAAAGCATCGTCGAATGCTGCACCCTTGTGGATGCAGAAATCCTGCATAGAGTTATGAACAACTTCACCATTTGGCTGCGAGCAGTTCAAAACGTTCGCATATCATCAAGACTTTTCCACGGGAATAAAAACTCCAAACTGCCTAAAATATCATACTAAAATACTAAGTTCGTAAACATTTATGGGTCAATAAATCATAGTACTGAAATGGTCAGAAATTGACTGAATCTCACTGTATCTCGTCACCTGAAGACAAAGCGTTAAGGACAACACAATATCGGTAGATAATTTATTCATTAATTTCGGTTATTGAGGAAGATATTACGAGTTCTTTTAAGTTGAAGTTGAAAAGTTGAAGCGAGGCGCGTTTAACCTTCTTCCCCACGACGGGGTACCCGGGTGCCATTTTCGTGTTTAACATAAAAATTATCTATCATACATTCGTATTTTCCCCGTGGTATTTTTTGACATCTTTAAGTTGGTAATCCTATGCAGTTTTAAGAAAAAATAATTTTAAAAAATGTTTGTGTAATTTCAAAAAAAATTTTGAAAGTCTTTTACACTTTACATCTATGATAAGAGCTCCCGGGTACCCCTACAACTATTACCCAAGAAAGCGATATAAAAAACGATATAAAAAAGAATGATCACACTTTACATGAATTTTATTTACAAAAAAACTCTAAGATAACTACAATATCAATCAGTAAAAACATCAGTTCAAAATCTTACACATTTGCAGAACAAGCATAACATTTTGTTATTGTGTTGGTATGCTCATCACGAACTGGGCGATGACAATTGGAACAAGATTTTCTTGTTTTTCTACGTTTTTTGGTGGATTTGCCAACATAACTTCCAGTTACTATAAGGCGACCTGAGGAATCTATGCGTTGTTCTCCATCTTGGAGAAATCACCTGCAGAAATACAACTTGCAACAGGCCCTCCCAGCATGAATTTTATTCCTGATTTCGTGTTGAAGTGCTGACAAGCTCGTGGGTTTCTGGACCGAATTTCAATCGCTGGCATTGCCAGTTGTTTAACCAAATCTTTCAAAAACGCACGCTGGCTGTTATTTTTCTTTGATTCTAACGGATTGTTTTATATGTAAATGATATAAGCCGCTAGGCAAGCTAAATCACTCATATTGCAAAACATTGCAACAGGCCACCTCCTAGTCTTCTTCTTGTAAGTGTAGTGCGATACCATTTTATCCATATTGTCAACACCACCTTTATCCCGGTTGTAATACAGAAAGATTTCGGGCTTTTTCTTTGGTCTACTTACATCTTTTGTGTAATGCATGGTTGACAACAATATGACTAACTTGCTAGCTTTTGGCACATACGACACCATGGTAACTTTGTCATTGCTAAATCCAAAAAGAGAAGACAATGGTTCTCTCGATTTGTTGGCGAGCATTTGTGGTGGTATGTAAATGTCCCAACCATTGAAAAACCCCATGAAAGAGGAATCGTGCCAGAGGAAGCGTTGTAAAAAAGTTATCTATCACAACATTCCGACCACTTTTCTTGAATTGGCAGCACAGGTCTTTTACTACTCTTTTGCCCTGATTTTTTTCACGACCTTTAGCTGATTTCTCGGTGTATATTTGCCCAGTGAGTGGATAAGAATTTGCAGCATCACACACCCGCCATATTTTAATAACGTATTTTGCCGGTTTTGACTGCATGTACTGGGTAAATCTTGTTCTACCCCTAATTGGAAATAGCTGTTCATCGACAGTAAGGCATTCGGAAGGCACATAATGAGCTCTCAGATTCATATTCATCAAGAGCCATATCTCTGAAATTGCTGCTGCTTTGCATTTTTCAACCTAACTTGTCTTGTTGTAACATTATCAAAACGAAGAAACCTAGTTATTTCCCAAAATCTATTCACTGAGATGGATGCACGATATAATGGATTAGCTTCGCTCTTCCACAGTTCTTTGATGTCTTCTGAGCAAGAATGGTGAACCCCTGCTGTAATGAGATTCCCAAGATAACTATCGAATTCTTCGTCTTTCAACTCTTTCCAAACTTTGGGAGGGCTGCTTGGATTTTCTGCATTCCACTGAGAATATACAGATTTGGCTTTCCTGTTTGTTTCCCTGATTATGATATTGCACATAATGTTATTGAAAATGCATTTGAAGGTTTCAAGAACTGAAAGGAATTTAGCTTTTTTTTACAGGTCCTGATTTTTGGTAAAATGTTTTGCTGTGGTGTTTGAGTACTGTCAGGACTTGTCAGATTCCATGCAGTTCCATCCTTGCCATACAGCATCTGCTGATCGGGAACACTTTCTTCATTCTTGACTTCACTGGAACTTTCAGAACAGTCATTATTTTCTATTTGGGCATTATGATCAGCATTATGATCATCTTGAAGAGCTTGGTTGTTTATTGGTGGAACGCTGAGATCATCAGGAATGTTGGAGCACTACAACTCATTATCACTTTCTGAATCATCAATGAAATTATCCAGATATGATTGTTGTTGCTCAAAACTCATTCTACAACAAGATGAATTAGGCATTATAGTAAGTGCATATTACTCAAAACTCATTGAATTCAAAAGTGTATGCATATTAGTAAGTGCATCATCTTACCGACTGAATTCTTCCAATGAGAATGCTTGATCGCGTTTTGCCATTTTTATGCTGGTCTTGTGCTAGTATAAAACTAGCAAGTTCAAGTATAGAAAGCGTCTAGTGAATACCAGAAAATAAAACTTACACGAAAATTAAAACAAAGTTTTCAGAAACACAAAACTGAAAGTATTCAGAAAAAGTAAAACTGAAAGTTTTCAATAAAACAGAACTGAAAATTTTTACTAAAATAAAAAAAATTATGATTTTTGCTATTGATTTCATATTGATATCAATAACAACACGTGTAGATAAGTTATAAAAAATAATGTATGTTCATAATTCCCATGTAAATCAGTGATGAAGGACTTGGGTACCCGGGTACCTCGTCATTGATTTACTTAAAATTCTCACCCATGGAGAAGAAGGTTAAACTAGTGGTCGAAATAAGAAGATAAGAACTTAAGAAGTAAAACTTTTGCATTTTGGCCAGCTTTTATATTATTTGGCCCCTGTGTGCGATGTGGTGAATACGGCCATTAGGGTTTGTTTTCATTGTTGCAAACGGCATAGAAAGTTTTTTTCTAAATTTAACGTTTCTTATGGTACCCATAACACTGTCGATCAATTTTTGACTT
Source organism: Rhysida immarginata (assembly GCA_023313115.1). NCBI lineage: Eukaryota > Metazoa > Arthropoda > Chilopoda > Scolopendromorpha > Scolopendridae > Rhysida > Rhysida immarginata. The sequence goes on from JAHWFO010055995.1 coordinate 171,510, forward strand.
TCTCAAAATTAGTAGGCGAAAAGTAGTTTGCTTTTGGTAATCTGGGTGCGCAAAAATCGATATTCATGGTTATGGCAAGGCATATTAATGAGAAATATCTCATGACCAACAATGCAAAGCAAAGTTGGTACAACAATAGGTATCAACAATGGTATCAGCACGCAATTCACAAACACACTGCATGAACCAACAATATATATCTCATGACCAACAATAAAAGGAAAAGTTTGTGTAAGTGTAATTATCCCGGGCAACGCCGGGTACCTCTGCTAGTCTATCTATATATATAAAGAAGGATGTTTGTTTGTTTGTGGGTTTGTTTGTTTGTTTTTTATACAAATCTACAGTTTTATTCTTGATAAAATTTCGCATACATGACCTTCAGAGCATGAAAAAGGCCACTTTCTACCTCAGATTTCGAAAAAATAATTATTATTTATAAAAAATCGATATTCGTGGTTATGGCAGGGCATATTATTGAGAAATATCTCATGACCAACAATGCAAGGCAAAGTTTATACAACAATAGGTATCAACAATGGTATCAACACGCAATTCACAAACACTCTGCACGGAATTACAATATATATCTCATGACCAACAATGAAAGGAAAAGTTTGTGCAACAATAGGGATCAACAATCCTGTCAACACGCAATACACACAACGCTCAGACCAGCAACAGATATCTCATGACCAAAAATGCAAGGCAAAGTTTGTGCAACAATAGGCCCGTCGTGTTCGCATCAACAATAGTCTCAATGCACAATTCACCAATAACAGTGAGCACAAAATTATTCAAAGAATTATAACAATGAACATAAAATGATTATACAATGACAGAACATTCGTTTCCAAGAATTATTAACAATGAACAGGAAATGGATATAATAGACGATATAGATAGGGCAGCCTCTCTCGATGAGGCAAAGGAGGTACACGTCTCTTCCTTCTGCTCCCTAACAAGCGTTCAGACGATTGGGAAAAGTGTGTGTGTGTTTCTTTGTGTGTGTCTGTGTGTGTGTGTGTGTGTGTGTGTGTGGGTGTGTGTGTGTGTGTGTGTGTGTGTGTGTTTGGAACGTTTGAGCAGTGCATAACCTAAAAAATACATCAACTCGAATCATCAAACCAATATGTCTCAACAATATATGTCTCATGACCAACAATGCAAGGCAAAGTTTGTGCAATATAGAATTCAATGCATAGAATTCCTGTTATTCAGGCTTTTCTTAGTAAAGAGAATTCTTAGTACTTAACAATTTCTTGAAAATCTTTAAAAATGATCAGTAACTGGAGATAATGAATTAGCAGACTATTAAGAAAGAGTGAAAAACGATAGAGGAAGCACTCCTTTAGCTCCGTGCTGTATTGAGCAAATGGTAAGTAAATAAATAGAAGAATCGGCGACCGCTAGACTACACAAAGTGATGAATGGCCAATTTTTGCTTCAAGACATCGAAAGAAGAAAGGAAATTGCAACAACATCAAGTGTACAACTAAAGTAAGATTACGTGAGTAAAAATTATTTAGACTAGAAGGCATCCTTGTCCATCCATTGTGAGCCTTTAAAAAATTTTTTTTCGGTAAATCAAGTCCCGGTATATCACCTAGAATGGATTTTTTCAGTGAAGAGGTAAATTCCTGTCTTTCGGATTTTTCTTAGAATGGATAGTCCCTTCGCTCTATATTGTATTGATTGAGTTATGTAACCAATTTGGAGGTTTAATTTAGCTTTTTGAGGTTGTTCTGTTTACCTACAAGCGTAATTATCCCAGGCAATGCCAGGTCCTCTGCTAGTCAGAATATATATCAATTTAAAAAAATCCTGGGGTCAGTTAAGTAGTATTTGACTATGAGGTATGTTCTAATTTCATACCATTGTTGTGTTGATAAATTGTATCTCATTTCTTTAAGGTTCATATTCTTAATTTAAACGTCATCTATATACCGGATGAGCAAGGAATAACGTGAGGTGTTCAGAGCTCGCTAGCGGGAATTCTATTAGGCCAAATGCAGTACATTTTTGTGTATATACTTAGTGGAACATGCAGTTTCGATTTCTGCAAAAAAAAAAATACTAAAAGTCGCCATAAGGGGCGCTTATTTCAGGAAAACAATGAAGACATTTGCATAAGCGCGTTCCGTGTTGAGCAATCATGAAAATAAAAGGCAAGGCTGAGGATTTCCCATCATTCACGAACAAATGGCCTGACGATGATGCTTACTTTGCCTGACCGGGCGTTATTAGTCAAAATGTTTTATCAGAAGATCGACAATGCAAGTGCTGCCCTTCGTGAATTCCGGCGATTGAAAACGTTACAAAGAGGACCGATGAGCATAACTAATTTAGGGAAAATGATTGAACGAATTGAATCTACCGGAACTCTAGGAGTGCAACCAGGCCAGGGACGCAAACGAATCAGGCAGCAACACTTTGAAGTTGCAACTGCTGTTGTAGAACAGGAGATGACTACTGTGCAGGGTACCAGCAGTGCACACGCAATAGCACGCTAAACAGATATCCCATATTCGATGGTGAGTAAAATATTGCATAAGATACTGACATTTTATCCTTATAAACTCACACCTGTTCAACAATTGCTTCCTGGAGATGAACGTACCCGAACTGACTTTTCGTTGAGTTTTTTAGCACGTATGGAAGTGGATAATGCATGGCCATGGCAAATTTTATGAACTGATCAGGCACATTTTTATTTGAATGGTGATATCAATACCCACAACTGCCGTATTTGGGCTGCATCAAATCCACAAGTGTGTCTGGCAACTTCTATGCATTCACCGAAACTAACAGTATGGTGCGGCTTTACTGCTTCTTTCATCATCGGCAGGTACTTTTTTGAAGAAATCGCCCCCGTGGACCGGTGACATGTTCCGTCAATTCTGCCATATGCCGATATGCTTGAGATTTTTGTGATACCACGATTGCAGGAAAAGGGTTGTCTGGATTCTACCATTTTTATGCAGGATGGTGCGCCACCGCACCTCGGATGTCAGGTGCAGCAGATCTTGCGAGAACGTTTTTCAAACAACAGAATAATTAGTCGTGCATTTCCGATGGTATGGCCACCCAGGTCTCCTGATCTCAACCCTTGTGATTTTTGGTTATGGGGATATTTGAAAAGCCTTGTGTATCAAACACATGTTAAAGGATCAAATGACATTACATATCAGACTAATTAATGCAGATATGCTGCGAACTGCCGCAGAAAATATCGTGTACCGCATGCAGCTACTGGAACAGCACACTGGTGGTCATACTGAAACACATTTGTAAATAAAAATAAAACATTGTTTATTGTTGTTACTAAAGTTGGTTTATACGGTATTTGTTCATTTGACAATTAGGTATTCATTGTTTTCTTGAAAAAAGCGCCCCTTATGGCGACTATTGTTATTTTTTTTTCAGAAAGCGAAACTGCATGTTCCACTAAGTATATATACAGAAATGTACTGCATTTGGTCTAATAGAATACCCGCTAGCGAGCTCTGAAAACCTCACGTTATTTCTTGCTCACCCGGTATATAGATGACGTTTAAATTAACAATATGAACCTTAAAGAAATGAGAAACAATTTATCAACACAACAATGGTATGAAAATAGAACATATCTCATAGTCAAATACTACTTAACTGACCCCAGGAATTTTTTAAATAGATATATATTCTGACTAGCAGAGGACCTGGCATTGCCCGGGATAATTACGCTTGTAGGTAAACAGAATCACTACAATATAGAGCGAAAGGACTATCCATTCTAAAAAAAATCCGAAAGACAGGAATTTACCTCTTCACTGAAAAAATCCATTCTAGGTGATATACCGGGACTTGATTTACCGAAAAAAAAATTTTTAAAGGCTCATAATGGATGGACAAGGATGCCTTCTAGTCTAAATAATTTTTACTCACGTAATCTTACTTTAGTTGTACACTTGATGTTGTTGCAATTTCCTTTCTTCTTTCGATGTCTTGAAGCAAATATTGGCCATTCATCACTTTGTGTAGTCTAGTGGTCGCCGATTCTTCAATTTATTTACTTACCATTTGCTCAACACAGCACGGAGATAAAGGAGTGCTTTCTCTATAGTCTTTCACTCTTTGCTATCTCCAGTTACTGATCATTTTTAAAGATTTTCAAGAAATTTTTGTGATATCAAGCGTATCCAATTCCTTTAAACCAAGTTATTAGGGTTTACTTGTTTTCCCCTTCATTTTATTGCACTTGCAGTAAATTGTTTTTTTATTTGTTTATTCGAAAAACATTTTACGGCACCCTCGTGATAGAGGGCGTCCAATCATTAATTTTATTTAATTTATGAATAAAATTATTTTTCCCCTGAATATCTATGACTGTGTCGCATTATTTAAGTTTATCAGCGCTTCCACTACTTTGCTTCAAATCCCTAAATAATTTATCCGTGACACAGTTATAGTAATTCTTTGTAGTGCAGAACGTTACGCTTTACGGCGGGCACGTTAAACATTTCCAGTTACCCTGTCGTTTTCTTTGTGGTGCAGAACGTTCGGGTTCACATCGGGCGCAGTGTTATACGCTGTTTGGTGTACTGGTATTTCTTTGTGGCGTAATTGGTGTCTGGTTCATAAGAGGCTCATTTTCATGCATCGGTTCACTCTTTTAATTCTTAGCAGTGCTGGACGGCCTGTATTAAGGCGGGCTTAGTTATAGAGGGGGTTTTATATTTCCACTCATGGCTGGGTGCTAAGTTGACCACTTTTACGGTAGAGTCTTAAATATTTTTTGTTTAAAACAGAGCTTTTCAGTCTTCAATGGATGCATTATTGCTCTAGGTGCGTTGGGGTACTTTAGTTATTAGGGTCTTGCAGATTCCTAATTGTTGGTGTAAAGTATAGGCTAAGGCATTTTTTTAGCTGCTGTTATGCGTAGTGTTACGCGTAGGGCCAGTTATAGTAATTCTTTGGGGATTATTGTTTTAAGTTGGTGAGGTAAATGAAGGGTTTTTGATCAAAAGGAAAAAAAAAAAGTTTTTCTTGTTCCCTTATTTATTTTTTTTTACCTCTAGCAGCTAATTAGAATTTGTTATTTTTGATTGAAGATTGAAGAAAAAAAATGAACATGGAAATTCATCCAGCAGCCAATTTGTTGGCACAAGCCATCACGCATCTGCATGTCAGTGCGACGCAAGCTGCCATCAATAGCCTAACGTTTCCTACCTTTACAGGGGCGCCGCGGGAAGATCCCGAGGCTTTTCTCAAACAGTTTGCCATGATAGCAAACTGCAAAGGTATCTCATGTTGGGTGACAGCACTAGGTATACCGCAGGTCCCGTTACCATGGACACGATTCTGTGAGCTGCTTATTAATGCTTTCTCAGGGGGTCAAACCCAAATGACTCATCGAGCCGATCTATAGAAACCGAGTAAGTGAATTCATTACCAAATTCCGCCATCTTACTAATGGTTTGGTCGACTCGTTCCAATCGGAGAAACATTTCTTTTTAATCCAAGCACTCCCGGAAAAAGTTGGAGTGCGAATTAAAATGAAGGCGGACCTATCTCTAGAGAAAGCCATAAACTTTGTAGAAAAATACTACAAAGCGCATGAGAATGCAGAATATGGGGGTCCAGTCCCCATGCAAGTAGATGCTTTAGTAGAGAGAAATCCCGGCCTGCGCTCCAGGAGGCCTAAGGCCCAAAAAGAAATGAAATGCTTTAGCTGCGGCAAAATAAGGACAAGTACCTGACTAAGGAGCAGATCAATATCGTACATATGGACACGCGCAACGAATTATGCGTGGTACAACTATTAATTAAAGGCAAATTATGCAAAGCTCTAGTGGACACAGGAGATCTAGAGAATTATATCGATGATCGGCTGGCCAAGGAATTACAATTAAAAATAACTGACATTTCAAGCCAACAAAAGTCAGCGTCTTTTGCTGATGGGCACGCTACAGACATAAAGAGCGCGGCTGAATATGTAAACGTAAAAAGTGGCAGTTTGAGGACAAAATTAATTTCAATATTGTACGCATCGGCAAGTATCATGTAATTCTCATGATGCAATGGATTCAGGGGCACCATGCTCAACTTGATTGGCAGACAAAGTGGTGTGCTGTGACGTCCAAGGGCAAGAAATGCTGGCTACCGCAGTGGCAAGATCAGCAACTCAACCTTTTATCAGGCAGTGAGTTATGCCATATCATATCTCAACAACCGGTGGTACCAGTTTTCGCTATCTTTGGGCGGGCGGTTGTGAAAGAACCTACCAGTAATCAATTGTCTATTCACCCTTCCTTCAAGGCATTAATTAAGGAATACGAGGGGCTGTTCAGGGAGGAGCTGCCTAAGGGCCTGCCCCCACGTCGGGCTACGCAGCACGAAATCAACTTAAAGCAGTCATTCCAGCCCTTCAATTCACCATTGTACCTGTTATCCAAGGATGAGGAGAGGGAGTTGGAAAAACAAATCAACGACCTATTAAGTAAGCATCTGATAAGACCTTCTACCTCCTCCTTTTCCTCCCTATCGAAATTTCGTGACAGACAGGATGAAAACTGAAACGAATTTGCAATGTTTTTGCACGTTTATGCATTGTTGGCGTCAGGTTGAAGCACATTGTCACATGTGATTATAGCTAAATTGGGAGTAGCGCAGTGGAAAATAAATAACATGCAACAGTGCACTGAATAAAATAATTAATGGAAAGTTTATTGATAAATTTAAATAAAAGTAAAGACAAATATGAAGGAAAAACGTGAGCTCCTTCTGACAAAGGCAATGTATGCCAAAAACACAAAATCAAAGGCAAAAACAATTTCACACAAAGT